>OY292396.1:840403-954548 GCA_958496205.1 Idaea biselata
CAATGGACGGTGGACATGTTATTACAAAGATACCATCTGCGGGCCTATTCTCTAAGAAAAAACTACATAGATCCGATGTAGAAACCTGTGAAGTTCCAGTCCTCTTTTCTAAAACTACGTTGAAACCTGTTAAGTTAACTCGTTATTCTGCAAGCTAATGACGTCACCCAAATATTACCATATTTTGTGGTAAAAACGGTGGCCAAAGGAAAACGAAATACGAATAACTCGCGAACCGTACAGAAGCCGGCCAGCGTCTACACGTTTTTTTCTTTGGAGAATAGCCCCGCAGATTGCTGATCTTTTAAGTGCTGAGAGAAAGTAAACAACCACTTCTCAAAAGTACAGTAATTACCTACTCGCTTCGGAGGGCCTAGTGTGACCTTTCCTATAGAAAACGTTAAGCTGAAGCGTTGATAAACTGAAAACTCAATCATTCCCGCGTTGCCTTGCCCGCCCAAGGGTTAAGTAGGTAGACATGTAGTAGGTACGTATATTTAACATGCCTTGCCAAGCAAACCAATTGTTAGTACAATTAGTCCGCCCAGTAAAGAACTATAATTAAGGTACCTACTAGTTATACCCACCATTGCTTTGAAATCAATCACAGTTAAGCGATCAATTGTTAATCAAAAGGCAGCCATCGTGTAAATATGAGCTCGAAGAGAATCCGCTATGGGTGGAAACAAGCTGTCATACAATTCTTGAAGACCACGACGCTGCATGGGTTTAAATATTTGTCTTCAAATTGTTATATGGATCGGTAAGTTATATAGGTACGTAAGTTACCCGTAGATTACAAAAAAAACTTTGATAAGTTTAGGTACCTACCTACTACATTTTTTATTTAAAAATGTGTTGGTTTAACGAAAATCAATTATTTTGCTGCCCTTCTATGCACAATGCTCTGGAGGCGGTTCCTCGAGGTGCCAGGGCTGTTTGTGTAACCTATCTGTATCCCTGCCCCAGTGTGGGGTAGTTGGTCTGCTGCTGCGCCAGCAGCTGCTGCGAAGCCCTCCTCTGTACGGTGCTCCGGAGACGATTCCTTGAGGTCCCAAGGCTGTTTGTGTAACCTATCTGTATCCCAGCCCCAGTGTGGGGTGGCTGGTCTGCTGGTGCGCCAGCAGCTGCTGCGCAGCACTTCTGTGCACAGTGCTCTGGAGACGGTTCCTGGAGGTCCCAGGGCTGTTTGTGTAACCTATCTGTATCCCTGCCCCAGTGTGGGGTGGCTGGTCTACTGCTGCGCCAGCACTTGCTGTGCAGCCCTCCTCTGCACGGTGCTCTGGAGACGGTTCCTCGAGGTCCCAGGGCTGTTTGTGTAACCTATCTGTATCCCAGCCCCAGTGTGGGGTGGCTGGTCTGCTGCTGCGCAGCACTTCTGTGCACAGTGCTCTGGTGACGGTTCCTGGAGGTCCCAGGGCTGTTTGTGTAACCTATCTGTATCCCTGCCCCAGTGTGGGGTGGCTGGTCTACTGCTGCGCCAGCACTTGCTGTGCAGCCCTCCTCTGCACGGTGCTCTGGAAACGGTTCCTGGAGGTTCCAGGGCTGTTTGTATAACTTTTCTGTATCCCTGCCCCAGAGTGGGGTGGCTGTTCTACTGCTGCGCCAGCACTTGCTGCGCAGCCCTCCTCTGCACGGTACTCGGAAACGGTTCCTGGAGGTTCCAGGGCTGTTTGTGTAACCTATCTGTATCCCTGCCCCAGTGTGGGGTGGCTGGTCTGCTGCTGCACCAGCAGCTGCTGTGCAGCCCTCCTCTGCACGGTGCTCTGGAGACGATTCCTCGAGGTCCCAGGGCTGTTTGTGTAACATATCTGTATCCCTGTCCCAGTGTGGGGTGGCTGGTCTGCTGCTGCGTCAGCAGCTGCTGCGCAGCCCTTCTGTGCACGGTGCTCTGGAGGCGGTTCCTGGAGGTCCCAGAGCTGTTGGTGCTCGCAGACAAGCTCCCGTATGACTCCGACATAGAACACATACCGGACTTCACTGTCTGTCCGCCTGTTGAAACTGTTGCTCGTGCGTTTGTTGCTAGCTTGTGAGTATCTATCTACCTATCTATAGAATCGTAAAGTAGAATAGACTGGCTTCCACATCGTCTCGCTCCCTCTTAGTTATTTACCAATCAACACGTACTGTCCCACTCTAACATGTCTTTCTAAACGTTAGTATTAGGTACTTGTTAGATCTAGTAATGTAAAAAGCGCTTCCGGTGGGCTTAACTAATACGAAGCTTCAATCTTAGACACAAGTTCGACATTATGCATAAACTTCCACTACAGGTTCTGCTGTGTGGGTACCTCTGTACGTAGAGCTAGATTCGTGTTAGATACATGTCCTCATAATGTTCATTGTTCAGGTCAAATACGACCAATAATACGGATCATCTACCAGGAACAATAGCCCGACTCCTCGGAGGGAAGAAACCATCTTACGACCAGATTAGATTACTTGATGAGGTAAGTAAATTAAATAATTAAGTACTAAGTAGGACCAGTTATTATAACTACAGAAAAAATCAAAATATAGTACCAAGTGTAGGTAACCTAATGAAAAAAAAAAAAAAAAAAATGAAAATGTGTTTATTTGCTGCATCATTAATCTTAACCTAGGTTCAAATTACAAAAGAATAAATCTAAAAATACAGTTTAAGATAAGTACAAATAATGCAGATAGAATTAAATCTAAAATAAAATATCTAGCGATCCCCACACTAGGCACAGCCTGTATCGTGGGGATCTGAGAACCAGTTTACCACGTGTATACAGACAGCCTTAAATAACAACTAACACCTTATATTTTTTAGAATATATATCACATACCATAATATTTAAAAATAAAATAATAATAAAATAAAATGTATACCTACCATAAATAAATAAAAACATTAAAATAAAATTTGTCTTATCAGTGTAATATTGTGATTAACCGTTCCGTTTCATCATAGCTGGTACCAGATAACCATTTCCTAACGGTTAGTTTCGCTTGACGAACTGAGAGTTTTCCAAAATCAGCTTTGCATCGCTTTACTACAGAGTTGTATATATGGATCCTGTTAAACTCCCCAAAACGCTGAGCAAATTTAGTTTTGACCGAGACGTAAGGAAGACAGTACACTCTTCTTTTTGATAGCGATTCAAGATTACCTGAGTCTAAGACAACCCTATGCATAGACAGGAAAGTTTTTTGTATATATAACTGACGAATGCTAAGCACGTCGCCAACCCTGTACAACTCGCCCGTTGGATACCTGCGAGGCTTGTTTAACATTACTTTAAGCACTGATCGTTGTGCTCTTTCTAGCTGAATAAGATCGGTCTTAGCTGCAGATCCCCAACAGGTAATGCAATACATAATTAACGATTGGCACAGGGCGTAATAAACAGACTTTAGAGTATAAGAATTTGCTGAACTGCGCAACTGTTTCAATATGCTTATCGTTTTCCTTACTTTGCCTGAGAGATTGTGTATGTGCTGCTTGAACGACAAGTTTTCATCAAGCGTGACCCCAAGGTATTTGATAACTTTAGCTCTTGTCAGCTCTTCACAATTGCACACCGCTGTCATGTCATCACAACTATGCATTTTCATAGCTGGTAGCGATGCTGTCGGTGCAGAAGCCAGGGTTTTGTGAAAACAGCAGTACATAGTTTTTTTTGTATTCAACGTCAGAAGAGTGTTCTGTAACCATTGATGTATAACCGCCATTCCCCCCTCCGCTACCGACATCGTCTCGCTCCATGTCTTTGCATTAAAAAGAATAACCGTGTCGTCAGCGTAACATATGACACTTGCACTTCCCAACGGCAATTGATGAATGTCATTAATATACAAGAGGAATAATGTTGGCCCTAGTATGCTGCCTTGAGGAACCCCAAAATTAATGGCCAAGGTGTCGCTGAGTAATACGAGTAAAATTTGCACAATACAAGTTTACAAGTTGTTTCAAGCAACTTGAACGGCCAATGTGTGTGACTAGTGATGTGCCGCGAGTAATATTCCCAATTCCCAGTAATTTACTCATAGTAATTTACGGGAATATTCCCAATGTGCCCGGGAATATTCCCTAAAGTTTCCAACCATCATTATTATAATTGTCAATGTAAATCGAGTTAGTACTGCTGATTAGTTGTTGTAACTTATACCTAAGTTTACCTGCGCGCCGGCAGCGGGTAGCGTAGGTAAGCTTATCCCCTCTCCTTCGACACAAACAAATGCGTTGATTGAATGCAGTTTCGATCTCGATGTCGAGTGGGGTAGTCGTATACCTATGTATTTGCCAATATGAGGCCAAAAAGCAAAGTTTTCGACCACTTTTTAACACAGACTGCTAATGCAAAGACAAAATATTCATGTTCATTTTGTAAAAAGGTTTATAATTATAAAAATGCAACCAAATTTGCTATTCATTTAAAAAAATGTGACAATTGTCCTAATAGTGTTAAAGAATTGATAAAGTGTAGTAACGTAGAGCGGGATAACATCACGCCTGCATATGAACCCCAACCGAGCTCATCTACAAATACATCAATTGAAAATGGAGAGAAATATGACGAGGTATGTTGATATTACTACTAAATATTCGTATTGAGTTATTTTTTACTTTATAACGGACTTAATTATTAAAGTGAAATACCATTTTTGAGGAGTTTCTTATTTATACAATCCATTAATAATTATTAATAATTAATTAAAAAAAAATAATTAATGGACAAAATCCGAAACACAGAACTGCGCTCTCGCACAAAGATCGTGGATGTCGGTCACAAAGCTGCTATGCTAAAGTGGGACTGGGCGGGACACGTCTGCCGTATGCCAGAGGAGTCTTGGACGAAAACCATTACGGACTGGATCCCAAACTCCAAGAGGCGACTCGGTAGACCAAAGCGGAGATGGCGTGACGAGGTCGACAAATTTAAGCCAGAGTGGCGAACCATAGCCCAAAACAGACCTGAATGGAAGAGTTGGAGGGAGGTCTTTGCCCAGCAGTGGGACAATTCAGGCTAATATAATAATAAAAATAACATTAATAAAAAATAATTATTCAAATAGGTATGATTTAAATATAATCTAGTTGGGCTTCCTAAAATTTCCTTTTGTTTTCTTTGCTCAAGCTTCAGCGTTCTTGTTTGTGAACAAGATGGCCGTTACGTCCGTTAATTTGACCGTTACATCGTGCGCGGATGATTTAACACATTTAAAAACTAATCGGATTTTGACTTTGCCCTTTTGAAGGAATATGTTTTCAAAATTTCGTATTTTTTTGTGTCTATTAATCTATTTTTTTTAATGTTAGTGTCAAGCGTCATTCCATAATCTGTCTATATGAACTGGCTTAACACCAGGAATTTGTGAAAGTCCCGCCTTCGATTTCAGTAATAATATACTGTATTCGGTTTTTGTTTTCAGATGAAAATTCACCAAGCGATTGCAAGAGCTATTTACGTGAGCGGGAGCTCACTTTCACTATTACATCACCCACTCTGGAAAGAAGCTTTAAAATTGCTGAACCCTACATACAATCCACCTTCTAGAAAAGTTTTGGCATCTACGTTATTAGAAAAAGAATATGCAGAAGTACACTCCAACATAACTGAAAAGATAAAAGAAAGCAATATCTTACATTTGGCTATAGACGGATGGTCAAACCTTCGAAACGAATCTATTTTAAATGTTGTTTTATATGGACCCAAACCTTTCTTTTATAAATTCATCGAAACAAAAACTGAAAACCACAAAGCAGAATACATGTGTGAAGAGATATCAAAGGTTATAGAAGACTTTGGTGCAGAAAAGTTTTTTGCCGTGATAACTGACAATGCTGCCAATATGAAAAAGTGTGGAAGATTACTTAATGTAAAATATAGTCATATTTTGTGGTTTGGATGTCTGGCCCACACATTACATTTGATGATTAACGACATTTTAAAAATATCAAAGATACGCAATTTGTTCGCGTTCATAGTGGATATTATCAAGATTATAACAAAGTCTCACATTCTCAATGCAGAATTTAAGAAACTTTCAGAAGAAAAATCAATTAATACATCTCTCAGTTTACCAGTTAAGACTCGGTGGGGCAGTTACTTGCAAACTATTGTATCCTTTTACAAGTGCAGAGTTATATTGCAAACCTTGGTAATAAATGTGAACAACCCATCTCTGTCAAAACACAGAACAAGACTGCTCAATGAAACGACTTGGGAAGAAATGGAGGAGTTAGAGAAAATTATTACACCTATAGTTAAATGGATTACACGACTAGAAGGCGATTACTGCACCGTACATTTGGTGTATAGAGCATTCAAAGAATTAGATGATCTTATGAGTCATTCTAATACAAGTTATTTTTTGGAAGAAGATCTCATTGGTTTGGTTGAGAAGTTTCAAGAAAGAAAAAGTGATGTTCTTAAGCCAATACACTTTGCAGCATCGATTTTAGATCCCAATGGTCAAGGAACACATCTCACGTCTGAAGAAAACATTACTGGATGCCAAGTTCTTTTTGACTTGACTGAAGCTGCAAACCAAGACGAACTGGCAGAAGATTTATCAAATTACAAATGCAGACGTGGTAATTGGGGTAAAGATTTTTTGTGGAAAATGGCAACCAATGTTGAACCGTTGGCTTGGTGGGAATCTCTATTTCCAAAAACAGTTTTGGGGCAAACTGCTTATAAAATACTTTCCGTCCCTGCTACTTCTGCAGCAGTAGAAAGGTCATTTTCTACTTTTACAAACATCCATACACAGAAAAGAAACAGGCTTAAGACAAACAGGGCAGGAAAAATGACATTTATAGCTCATAGTTGGAAAATAAGAAACAGGGCCTACACTAAAGATAAAATATTTACATCAACCAACAGTATAGCAATGGCGTCTCCACATAGTTCATCTTCGGAGTCAAACTCTGAAGACGTATTTTCTGATGTAATTCAATCAGATGATGAAGAATTAAATTTCGTGGACCTACCTACAGATACCCACACGCGTTCAAAGAACAACTGTTCTATTTCCTTCCGATTCTGAATAGAAGTAAATGTACAACTGTTTTGATATTTAGAGATTATGTTTTTAGTTATGTTAATTTCAGAGTTGATTTTTTTAGAAAGTTTAAATATTATAGTTTATATAAAAAGGTTTTAATTTTGAACCTGTTTATTTAATTATTAGTAATAAATAAGTCTATAATGCAACCGATTTTAAGTCTAGTTTAAGTAAATATTAAAATATGTGAGTTCCTATGTTAAAAACGCAACCTATGAATGCCTATTGCTATAAATGCAAATATTTAAGACTGATTTTGTCACTGTTATTCGATTTTAATAAAAGTTAATTGTAAGAATTTAACTGAAACCCTGTAATTTTGATTAGACACCATAATAAAAAATATAACTTAACTTTTTGTGTTTCACTATTGTCGGAAGTTGGGAATATTCCCGGAAACATTGGAAATTTCCTGGGAATATTCCCAGAAATATTGGAAATTTACGGGAATTTTCGCCTTAGAAGGGCAATTAAATTTTTGCATTATATTAAACGATAATAATAATGCATATTGAACGATTAACAAAAAAACATACAAAACTAATACGCAATGTGAGCAATTTTCCCCAATATTTCCATTTTTGGGAATATTGCCGGGAACGTTACTGGGAATATTCCCAAAATTCCCAATATTCCCGGGAACGGCACATCACTATGTGTGACATACATAATACAAGTTCTTTCAAGCAGCTTGAATGGCCAATGTGACGTAACTTGTGACGCAGTAGATATGCAGATAATAATTGGCCTTTTTATCTATTTTTAGATGATTTATACAGCGCAAGCAACTTTTAATCCATGCTATTTATGGCGCTGTATTGCCTGGGTCATTGTTAGGTGGAGTAGGCTTGCCCAGCTCCTATAGGGTGGTATAGGAGCTGGGCAAGCCTACTCCACCTAACAATGACCCATGATTTATACAGCGCAAGCAACTTTTAATCCATGCTATTTATGGCGCTGTATTGCCTGGGTCATTGTTAGGTGGAGTAGGCTTGCCCAGCTCCTATACCACCCTTCCCAGCCTAGCCAGCCATGCCCAGAGGAAAGAACAGGTCAATACGTCTGGAGCTAACTAAGCCGTGGGTTTCCTCACGATGTTTTCCTTCGCCGTAAGAGCGATGTTGTTAACGCACATAACATTTTCCTAAAGAAAAAGACATTGGTTCGTGGTCGGTCAGGATTCGAACCCATAACCTTCGGAATTAAAGTCGAGATATCTACCACTAGACCAACACCGCTCTTAGATATCCAGAATGGCCCAACGAAATCACGGCTCAAGAGGATAGTCTCCATTCTCTTTCTCCATACAAACGTAGTTTAAATTTTCCTCCCTGGATAAAGACATTAGAGCAAATATGTTTATGCCATAAAACTTATATCTGTCATGACTAAGCATTACCTTTTTATTTTTTATTTGTCATGCATGACAGATATAGGTTTTATGGCATAAACATATTTGCTCTAATGTCTTTAGCCAGGGAGGAAAATTTAAACTACGTTTGTATGGAGAAAGAGAATGGAGACTATCCTCTTAAGCGTAGTTAAGAGTATATATTCTAACATGGTTGATTGTCAGGTCCTGTCATCTGCCAACACAACGTTAACAGAAGCGATGTACAAACACATGCCGCCATGCGAGCAGCTGGTCGTCAAGTGTCGGTTGCAGGACGTCGTGGCTCCCTGTGCTCTGTTGTTTGTGAAGGAGAATACGACACGGGGAGCGTGCTGCGTTATGCGTTCTCACAAGTTAGTCTACCCTATCTACTTTATGCTCTGTTAACTTAGTGAATTAACACTGTCATGTCACTTATACCACAATAAACTTCGTAATTTTTTTTGAGTTCCGTACCCAAAGTGTCTGCGTTGCTCTTTAGAGTGACCTTATAGAATACCGGACCCCGCCTGGTAAGGTATGTCATGAACCATGATAGCTAGTCTAGTCATTTGAAATTTTCACAGATGATGTAGGTAGGTACCTATTTCGGATTATTCTCATAGAGACCGATTCTCAAAACGACATATCGACGGAGAATAAACAATATGCTATATCTCAAAAAACACTACTTTACAGGAGGCGAAAAAAACGTTTTATTTAATACAACGTAAAATTTTGAAATATTGTTATGCATTTATTTTATAACAAAGGAATTGGAAATAAGACTATATTATTAGATATGGTGAAATATTGCTGGTTTTGGAGAAACGACTAGGTACATAGCAGGAATTGTTTCAATTTATTTTTTATTTTTATTAAAGTTTTATGAGATAGAAGGTTTTGCAACTAAATTAAAATACTGTACTTTCATAAATAATCAAATCACTGTTAGACAAGACATTAAATTTCATTAACAACATATCGAATGGACATCTAAGAAAGATATTACATTAGATATGTGTGAAGCAAACTAAGCTCTTTGTTCATAATTAAACCTCGCCTGCAATCTGGTGCACTTGCTGAAGTACAGATGAGGCTCTGGCGCAGAATTTCCCTTTTGGAGTTGGAAGGTCAGACGCTGTTGCGAGCCCCGAATTTGCCCCGACTCCTTAATAAAATGAAAATTCGTTTTCTATCGTGCAATAATTGCCACGCTAATAGAACGCGCGAGAGAGCTCTCTAGAGCGTTCAACTTTAAAGAAAGAAAAGTACGTTGGATAGCTATCCAACGTACCTACTTTCCGGGTGGATGGTAGCCATGGCGTTCTAACCAGAGACTCGATGAAAAGGCAGCAGATCCTGACTCATTAGAAAAGGCTACAAGCTGGTCTACAAAGGATAGGGGGAATTGCATTAGCGATCGACTTATAAGGTTCCTACCCATTTGGTAGGTGCTTACGTGCTACAAGTCGGTTGTAGCGATGCTGATAAGAAGCCGTTCTGGTCCGTAAACGAGGCAAGATATTTAGGTGGGTCCATCCTGTTGTCACTGGAAATCGTTTAAGGTGGTGATCTAAATGGTCAAGTAGGTGAGATGGGGTGGAATTTGATCATGTCCATGGAGGATATGGATCCGGCTGAGTGCGGAAGGGAAATATAATAATATTCTACGTATTTCAAAAAGAAGTCCGACCACTTGATCACCTACGAGAGTGGGAAGCACGCTACCCATACAATTTCCTAATTACTAGACGTCAAATCAGTCACCTGGCTAACTTCAAATTCGTACCCGGTGAAAGTCTTACTGCTCAACACCGTTTTTTTTGTCGTGGATCTATGTGTCTAGCCCAAAGACAAATGACAGGAACTAAGTCAGAGCTAAAGCCGAATGTGAATGCTTGATGCAGCTAAGTCCCAGATGCTCGCCGCAGCTATCGGCGACAAATGTGTTAATACTGCTAATGCTGGAATCGAAAATGTAAAGGTCCGCTGGGATAGGATTCAGGTATCTATTACTGATTTGGCGCAGAAGGTGCTTGGCCAAAGGGAGGGCGAAAATGTGACAAGAAAACTTAGTGGTGGGACGACACAGAATAGATGGAGGGAGGATCAACAAAGGGCGACCAAACGTGTCACAGGAAGTCTGTTATAAAAAGCAGTAGCCAGAGCCAGACAGCACCACTTACAGTCATTGTAGCAAAGGATACAAACTCTGGGTATTTTTAATGCTCGTCATCAAATAAAATATAGATATGTAGAAGCCTAGCATGTGTGCCACACGCACACACGCTCGCGATGAGCGAGAGTACCTATCGACAAGGCTCGCCACCGCCCGCTCGTTCACTTCACGCACGGCAAGCAACCTAGACAGTAGGACAGCTAAGATTTCAAAAATATTGTTTAAAAGTCAATAAAATCAGTTTTGTTACCAGTTTTCTAGTCGGCATTTTTAATTAGTAAATTCCTAAATCTTTTAGCTGAAATAGTAGCTAGGCAGGAATCACACATTTTTGTGGTCCTTCGAGCCGGATTTATCGAGCCACGTGGAACATTTCGGATCTCTTCGAGCCACGTGGAATATGCTGACGGTGTTGGATAACGAAGCGGAAACCTACCACGTACGCAACCAAATCCATGATGACGGTGCTGAAGTACGGAAAGGATAACCACCACGTGTCAAGAAGTCGTATACATAGTTGGAGAAATAGTACATAACCTGGGGAAGCAACTGGCTGTGAGTTCGTTCCAATTTATCCCGTCGAAATCACCACCTACCTACCCCTACTTCATTCATAAAAGCAAAAATAGCTATTTCTCATCAACTTCCAGCTGTCCTACACAAATTCATACACATATTTCACATAATCATAGTGGCTATATCATAGTCAGATATGTCACATTCATTCACCTGAGTATTTCAACTCATTAATTTTCATCAAAATCGTTAGGACGATTTCTAGCAACCAACTTCTTCGTGAGTGCATACCCTAATCTGCGTACCTATCTTCTGTAATCATTAATTCATTTACCTAATATCACCAATTTATTCCATTGCAGCTTTCAAGTTGAAGGGCGTTGCCCGCTCGGTACCTACTTACGCGGTGCGCAATCACGCGCATGCAGCGTGGCAACCTACCCTATTCTATCGCTTGACTCGTGCTGCACACATTCTTCGTTCGCACCGCTTATAATTTAAGTATCGTAGCAATTTATCATTTTTATTTCATTTGTTCTGTGTGTACCATCATTTATTTCAGTTTAAATTAGACAAACATGGAGTCTAAATTATTAATTAAAAAACGTGGCAGTTATAAATCCAAATTAACGCTTGAAGCATATTTAGCAGTCATTAACAGTTGTGAAAGTTTATCTTCATTGCAAATCAACGAATTACAAATAAGACTAGCAAAAATCGAAGAACTTTACTCGGATTTTGATTGCAATCAAACTGACATCGAGAATTCATTTGAAATTCCAGATGACCAATACAAGGAACGCGAGGTCTTCGAGAGTCAGTATTTCGGGGCAATCGCCGCTGCTAAGGAGGCGTTGACCGGCCAGGATAGCGCTGCGAACTTCGGATCGGCTGCAGGTTCTGGTTGTACTGATCATCGCGGTAAAGGTGGGCCAATTACACACAAACTGACAACTATAAAATTACCTACATTTTCTGGTCAGTATCATGACTGGCTAGTCTTTTACAACACATACTTGTCACTCATACACACAGACAATTCTATACCAAAAATCAGTAAATTTCATTACTTGCGCGCTGCTCTGTGTGACAGTGCTGCTGAAGTGATTCATTCTTTAGAGTTCACTCCAGATAATTATGATGTAGCATGGGGATTATTGTGCGAACGTTTCAATAACAAACGGCTTTTAGTTAATAATCATTTACAAGCCATTTTTAGTATTCAACCCATGTCAAAGGAGTCAGGCGAAGCATATCGTACTACAGTAGATATTATCAATAAAAATTTACGTTCACTAAAGGCACTCGGCCTACCAGTAGATGGGTGGGATGTACTCATAATTCATATAGTTTCAGAGAAGTTAGACTCAGTAACAAGTCGCGAGTGGGAGGCTCACCGAAATACACTTAACGAGCTACCCACACTCATTGATTTCACAAAATTTCTAAAAAACAAAGCAGATTTGTTAGATTCAATGAAACGACGTCGTCATAGTGATGTTACTCACGTGTGACACAGATCGTTTGCTCTTAACAGCTCACCCCCGCGACCAACAAAGGCACTATCTTGCCCATTATGTAAAAACAATCATGCCATATATCAGTGCATGAAATTCAAGTCATTTCCCATAGAAAATCGCATTCAAAAGGCAAGGGCTCTTAAATTATGCCTCAATTGCTTACGCTCAGGTCATAATACACAAAATTGCAGGTTAGGTTCGTGCAAAATATGCAACAAATCACACAACACGTTACTTCACTTAAACCAACCTCTAAATACACACCAACAATCACAGTTGGTCACTAATGAAACTCCATCAGGTAGTTTCACACACGCATCCGCGACTAGTGATGTCGCACTCTGAGTAATTCAGCCAGAGACACACTAAATCAAGAAACACATGAAAATGTGTTCTCTCAGCTGCACACAATCAGTGTGTAGTTTTTGCTATCAACAGCACTCATACAAATCAGTGATTACGATGGTCACAAACATACAGTACGTGCCCTGTTAGACAATGGGAGTACATCCAGTTTCATTACCAATGAACTGTGCACTAAACTCAATTTACCCACCATTTCAAGTACAACTTCAGTACTCGGACTGAATCATCAGTCCTCACACATTACTCAACGATGTGAAGCCATTATATCTTCACTACACAACTCATACACTGAACACATCAGTTGTTTCATTGTTCTTCATATAATTACACAAAATATACCGGCTACTAAGGTCGACTACACATCATTAACCATACACACATTCCATACAGTCCACTGCAATCATTTTATTACACGTAAAAGACGTGTCACACGGATGACACGCAACACACGCAAAAGACGTGTCACAAGCATGACATGCAAACGTAGTCATAAGACATGCCACTTGCATGATACGCAGACACATAGTCATAAGACGTGTCACAAGCATGACATGCAGACGTAGTCATAAGACGTGTCACAAGCATGACACGCACAATCGCACATTTGTGACAAATTAGTCACAAGTCACAATACGCACAACAGTCACAAAAAACAATCGCAAATCTAATACAAAATGTACAAATCATTTAACATTACATGAACTCAATTCATCATTTTATCACGTTATGCAGAATTTCACAAAAAGAAACGTTCACACATAAATATCATTTAAACAAAACAAACAAAATTCTTGTAGGAGGACGGTTATTCAATTCAAATTACGATTTCGATACGAAGCATCCAATTTTACTACATTCATCTCATAATCTAACTAAACTTATTTTCAAACATTATCACAAAGTGCTTATGCACGCAGGCCCTCAGCTTCTACTGGCTAATATGCGACATAAAGTTTGGCCATTACATGGTAGGAATTTAGCTAGAAAAACTATACACGATTGTGTTATATGTTGTCGTTTTTCAGGAAGAATCAAACAACCAATCATGGCAATCAATTTACCTGTCCAGCGGCTGCATGCCGACTATCCATTCATTAATAAAGCAGTAGATTACGCAGGGCCAGTCATGATATTGAACAAAAAAGGTAGAGGTAGCAGGTTAATAAAGGCATATCTTTGCATTTTCATATGTATGGCTATCAAAGCAGTACACATCGAGCTTGTAGCCGATTTGAGTTCAGAAACATTTATTGCAGCTATTCATTGAATAGGTTCATCGCCCGCAGAGGGAAACCTGTCAACATCTTCTCAGACAATGGCACTTGTTTTGTAGGGGCTAGTAATGAATTGAAACGATTCTTACATTCAAATGTAGATCGTTTGGGTTCATACGCTTCCGAACTATCTATTAATTTCAAATTTTCTCCTATTTACAGCCCGCACTTCAACGGTTTAGTAGAGAATTGTGTAGGGCGAGTCAAGCATCACTTAAAACGCATACTTGCTATCGCTATAGCCTCTATCTGCGTAAGTACTGTATTCATTTCTTCATAAGTGAAGAAATGAATACAGTACTTACGCAGATAGAGGCTATTCTGAACTCACGTCCTCTCACGCCTCTATCCTCAGATCCTTCAGATCTATCAGTCCTCACTCCCTCTCATTTCCTCATTGGACGAACATTAACAGTTTTGCCTTCTCCTCAGGTACTAGATGTCACTAAGATGAACTCTATGTCAAGATACATGAGAGTTCAACAACTGAAAAACCATTTCTGGCAAAGATTCTATAAGGAATACATTTCAGAGCTGCAAATACGACAGAAATGGCGCAAAGACGGAGGAGGGTTGCAGCTCAACGAGATGGTACTCGTCAAAGACGATCGAGTACCTCCAAACAGATGGTTACTCGGGCGAGTAACAGGCGTGTATCCGGGACCAGACGGCGTCACTCGAGTAGCAGACGTGATGACATCTTCGGGGACTCTACGACGAGCCTTCAACCGATTATGCCCATTACCACGAAACGAGGAGACTGACGTTCCTGCAGAACCTGACACGGACTTGGACTCCAGCCCGGGGCCGCAGCATGTAGAAGCCTAGCATGTGTGTCACACGCACACACGCTCACGGCGCGATGAGCGAGAGTACCTATCGACAAGGCTCGCCACCGCCCGCTCGTTCACTTCACGCACGGCAAGCAACCTAGACAGTAGGGCAGCTAAGA
This sequence comes from Idaea biselata, assembly GCA_958496205.1. NCBI lineage: Eukaryota > Metazoa > Arthropoda > Insecta > Lepidoptera > Geometridae > Idaea > Idaea biselata. The sequence continues at coordinate 855,624 of OY292396.1, forward strand.
TTTCAAAAATATTGTTTAAAAGTGAATAAAATCAGTTTTGTTACCAGTTTTCTAGTCGGCATTTTTAATTAGTAAATTCCTAAGCTGAAATAGTAGCTAGGCAGGAATCACACAGATACATGACAATTTACTAACAGCAACTAACTTTTTCGTCAGTTTAAACAAATAAAAATAGCACAGTATCTTAATTAATTAAAATAATTAATTATTTAAATTATACATTTTATTATTAATTTATTATCTAATTTCACGAAGTACTTATTGGATCGAGCTACAAACAATAACAATCGTCCGCATGTGACATATTGTTGCACTGGTTGGCAAGGAACAGGCGTGTTTTAGTTAAGATAGAATATATTGTCAACAAAAAAATATTAGATTTACATATTAGATATTGCCACAAGTCGTTATTTCGCCCAATTTTGTACCTAGGGGTCTAGTATCGTCACAGGCACCTGCGCCTAGCTGTTTAATGCACGAATATGCAATAAAAAGAAATTCGAAAAAAATGAGATATAGCATATTGTTTATTCTCCGTCGATATACCGCCGTTATACCTCACAACAAATACTAAGTGAAAACAAAATAAAATCAATTTTTAAGTGCGGCTCCCAAACAAACGTGTTTTATTGTTACATAAACTGACACGGAACTGTTCGTGCGCAATTCCGACTCGCACTTGGCAGGTGGTTATGTTATGTTTTCCTTCGTTTTCAGGATCCACCAGAGGTTGATACAAAATAACAACAATCCTGTAGGTTTGGCGATAAATGTGGAACTAGCATTGCAGTGTTCAAATAACTCGACTTTAAATGGCTGTGTGGTAAGCAATCGAGTGGAATCTCGTACATCAATAAAGGACCTATTAAGTCTTTGATATAGCCGGCGGTAGACATCTTGATTTTTCTTCGATCTCTTGTCACACAATGAAACCTATACTTATACAGGATGTAGGTAATGAAACCTACTTATTTTGGATAGAGAAGACCTAAATAAACAGAAAATAGTCCACCACATAATGTTCTAAAGTGACACGTTTCTGAGATATGAGCTAATGAAGTTTTAAAAGGAAATTGTACGAAATTCGATAGTTATATAAAATATAACTTATATAATTCGATAGTTATATAAAATATAACTATCGAATTGTCGCGGATGAATTTATATACCTACCCAATCGGAAGAAGACGTTAAAACAAGAAGTAATATGTATACCTCTAAACCACTGAAATGAAACTATACAAGTACGCTGGAATTGCTATATTATCATACTAAATGACATAAGATTTTTGTGCCGATTTGATTTGCACCATGTTGCGCTATTATCGCGCGTTTATTATTGAAGGTAATGGTGGCCGTCCGTGGAACTAATACTTAGTTCCATGGACGGTCACCATCACTTTTAATAGAAAATGTCCAGTGACTTGTACCATGCATGTCAGCGCTCTGAACCGTCACGTAGGTGTACCCAAATACATAGATTTAATCGTGTACAAGCGCGACAAGAGATCGAAATGAAATCAAGAAGTCTACCGCCGACTATGCCAAGGCCCACACATGAATTTAAGATCACCTTTCTTTGTTGACTGAGATCCTACGACCGCACCTTTCTTTTAATTCTAGTTTATAACAAAATTCAAGGGAGAAAAGATAGAAGAGCCGGCAATGCTGTTCCCAGGGTTCAACTACATGGCCCAGTTACATTTCGAGAGTTTTCCACTACCTACGGACGATAACTGGTTTCACTCGGATTGCAACTCTGGTAACACGCAATGGTTTTCACTTTTCATATCACCTATTAGTATTATTTTCTAACCATTCTCTCACAATAATCTTAATAATCATAAGTACTTATCATAAGTAGCTATAGGTATTCATCTCCACTATAATATTATAAAGAGGAAATATTTGTATTTGTGTGCGTATGTTTGTAATGAATAAACTCAAAAACTACTGGACCGATTTAAACAATTCTTTCACCAAAAGAAAGCTACATTACCGAGGAGTAACATAGGATCAAAAGTAATCCCAATATTCCCACGGGATCGGGACTTACGCGGGTGAAACCGCGGGATGCAGCTCATTGCAGCTAAGTAGTAAATTATCATCCAATTTATCAGCAATATCTATTCGATCACCTTATAATAACGAAAGATGAAGCCATAGGAAACGCAGCATCAGAAGTCGGTAATCAAATCACAGATGTTTAAAAGTTAGTACCTATGTAATTTAGAACATCTGAATCTGGTCATCGACTTTTTGTGTTGACCGTAGTAGGTACCTAATCCCTTTGTCCCGCGGGAAGCTTTTTTTTTACCACGAAAGTTACAAAGTTCGTTGAGTTTTCAGAGAAATTGTCATGCGAGTGTCTATCCTCTTGCAAGAAAGTGACTTCGGTAACAAACCTCGACTACAATACGATGAATGCTTTTGAACACGCAATCGATCCCATTTAGTAAGTAGAGTTTGTGTTAACGCCATCTGTTGGTGGCAAGGTGAAGCTACGACATTACACCGACAGATAGCGCTGAGCCGAATTAAATCGCGCATATAAAGTTTTTTGTAGATAAATTGGTTTTTTTTCAGCAAGGGCTTAAATGCATTGACGTCAACGGTTCTATTTTTTCGAGTGGTTATCGAACATTCAAGAGTTTTTACTGTAATACCGACAGAAACTTGGTTCACTTTGCTATGTAAGTTTTATCAGGACAGCTCTGCCATTCCAGTGTCAACAGATGACGTCATCCATTGAAATGTTTAAGGATGGCGCCATCGCTTGACAGCGGAATGGCATACCTGGCGTAGTAGGTATTTAATTGTATCAGTTTTATTTCCCTAACCTACATACATATTATATTAGCTTGTAAACATCACACACCGCCATCCAGCTCCAATGTAAGCTACTAAGCTTGTGTTATTGTAACTAGACGGATATTATACCTATACTTACCTTTATTTATTTTCGTTTGTAAATACTTCAGGTACTTAAATAGATACATAATTTAAATCATATTACATAGATAGTCGCCCATTTCTCATGTCATGACTATGACTCAGGCGCACAATTGTCTCTTACACAAAATGTCTCCTACTCGCAAAACATCTCTTCCTCATTTTATTATTTTTCTTTTACAGCATCATTGGGCGGTGTATTCAACATGTTCCTGGGAGTTGGATTATTCAGCGCTATAGAAATATTATTTTTCATATTTTTCAAGCTACCTTACCTAGGTACCTATCCTTTAGCTACTGAAACTAAAATAACTAAGTAACCCGTCAATGTAACTAAAAAGAAAAATAAAAAGAAGTTATTAAATTTATCTTGGTACCTATACACATACCTAAGTACTATACTCTATATTGGTACCTACCTAGAAGTCAAGAAATAATTTCATAAGTTGACTTTTCTCAAAGTTAACTACCTACCTACTTAATATTTTAAGTAAATTTATAAGCTGCAACCAGCGGTTTCACCCATATTGTTCCCAATCCCGTGGGAATATCGGCATCAAAAGTAATAATAATAAATAATAATCAATAATAATTTATTTCATCTAAAATATTGTCGTTCACAATGTTTGAGGTAAGGACTACCTTTTAGGTATATAAAAATACCTGTGCCAGGTAGACCCGCTCTTTCTTAACTAATTATGCTTAAAATAAACTACTTATACAATATCACAAAACATTAACAATCGAAAAACACCAAAACCATTTACGAAACACCTTTTTTTATACATGTAGGGTAGTTTCCAAAAAGAAAACACAAACGGTTAACTAACAACTCATTACTAGTAAACAAAATAATACAATTTAGTGAGATCCGACAGCCGATCGGCCGGTCGGTCGATCGGGCGGCGGAACCAGTTTGGCTCGGTGTGTGGTCCAAGTGATAAGCTGTATTAATGTTGTAGGTGAGTTGTTGTAATTGATTGATGATGGATGAATATTTGTGACATATGTGTGAGTGTATGTTTATTAATATTAGATATTGTATTGTCATTGTGAATATAGAAAATTGAATACAAAATAATGTTTAAATTATTAAACTATTAAACTGTAAATCACTAAAATAATCATTTAATTGGGTACAATTCGGGGTGGGTTATTTTGATATAAGTTATCATTTTGTAAACTTTAGTTTTATATTTCTTATATTTAAATTATAGAAAAAATAATAAAATAATAATTCAAAATAATTAACAATAATAATTAATTTATATATACAAATAGAATTCAAATAATGTTAAAAAGCCAAAAATAAAAAACGCATAATTAATTGAAATTAAAATCAAATCATAACTCAAACCAGAAATTTAGAGTTATAGATTATTATAACTTTATAAAATAAATGAAAAATGTCTACCTTATTTGTTATAATTAAATTCATAAATTAAATAAATTTGAATCTAGAAGTTGATACTATGAAATTAATACTGTTTTAGAATTCTTGTTTCACTCAATGAAATTAAATAAATATTCTACTTCCTCGTAATTTAAAGACATAAGCCAGTTTTGAACTATATGTTTACATTCATAAGTTGGTTTGGGATAAATTGTCAGAATGTTATTGATTTTGTTGTATAAATGACTACTTAGCCAAATGAACTGACGTCTGGCGAATGAAGTTCTAGCTCCTGTAGGTTTTGCAACGTAATAATTATTTCTCTTTTCTAACAGACTACACTGAAAAGGGAGGGATCGGTGCGTTTTTAAAATTACCTGCAGTACATATAACTTTCTTACACTAAGTACTTCACTGATTGAGTATAGTTCACAGGTACCCTTTCGATAGAAAGGAATTCAGTTTTAGCAGCACCACCCCACAAAATGATAAATAATAGTGGTTTTGTCGCTACATGTCTCAATACCTTAAAAACCCACTTTAGCTTCTTGATTCTACTGGAAACTAGTTGTATTTGAGAGTACCATGACAGATTCTGTGGCGACCTCTGTGGCGCGTCGTGCGAAAGCGCGACTGCAATGCAAGAGGTTGCGGGTTCGATTCCCGCCGGGTGCAAGTATTTATGCTTATAAAATAAATATTTGTGTCTGGTCTGGGTGTCCCTCTATGTATAATATGTATGTATTTACAAAAGAAAAATAAATATAAGTATTATATCCGTTGTCTAGTCACCGTAACACAAGCTTAGTCGCTTACCACGGGGCTAGATGGCGCTGTGTGTTGTTCACAGAATTTATTATTTATATTATTGTTTGTAACGTCTCCGTTTCACGGGGCTATGGAGCCCCGGACTTTTGGAAGGCGTGCGTGGGGCCGAAGCCAACACGTAGAGGCCCGTTTCAGTCACAATTTTAATCGCAAAGTTGAAATTGACACCAAACCGGCGGTTATCCCTGTCTACACTATAAAATGCAGCCAAGGACAACCCCCGGTTTGGATAGTACTATTGTGTAAACTACAGATGAAAACTACTTGGGCTATGACAATGGGTTGGTAGTGGATTGGATACTGGGGGGAACTATGGGGACTATGGCGCCTGCCGTAACATTGTTCAATAAACAAGTAAAAATGGCAGACGGAGACTCGCCAACTCACAAACTGGGCCACCCTAAATGAAGCCGAGCAAATTACAGCCAGGGGGCAACAGGGGCGTGAGTGGCTGAAGGATGGAGAGGCCTCCCTGGATTTTATACTCAGGTCACGGGCTCCCTGAGGGTCCAGCCTACCTGGCCCACTCACCACTTACGATTGGCATCCATCCTACGAGCAGAGTGGGAGCTCTACTCTCGCGACTCCACTCCGACCGGCCGGTGAAGGCAAGCCAGAGGCGGGGGACCGCTTCCTCGTCAGTGTTCACTCCGACCAGCCAACTAAGGCAAGCCGGAGGTGAGGAACGGTGGTTTCCCCCTGGAGCACTCGGGTAGCCGCGGGGTCGCTACTCCCCGACACCTCGCCTCAAGGTGCCCTGCGGGCTTATTATTATTATTATTATTCTGGTCCAGCATAACTCCAAGATATTTAACAGAGGAAACTTTAGTTATAGTTGGACAGTTACACCTATTGTGAGTTAAACTGCATTCATGTATAGTAGTTGTAAAGTTGTTCTGAGGCTGATATCTATTATAGATGGAGAAGCACATAAAGTTGGTTTTTTTCGTATTCAGTGTGAGGAGGTTATTGCCAAGCCAGTCAGAAACTTTATGTAAATCTGCTTCAGCATTTTGTTTTACAATGTTCCAAGTCTTACCAGAAAATACCAAGACAGTGTCATCGGCATAAGATAGAATTTGGCCGTTCCCCAAATGTAGATTGCATAGTCCGTTAATATAAATAAGAAATAGTGTAGGGCCTAGAACGCTTCCCTGAGGAACACCGTAAGTAACATCTTCATCTTCGCTTGTCATTTCATTAATTTTCACCTTTTGAGTTCTGTTAGTTAGGTAGTCTGTGAGAAGGGACAGCGAAATGTCTCTAATTCCTATGCATTCCAATTTGTGTACAAGAATGGGGATTGACACAGTGTCGAAGGCTTTCCTAAGATCAAGAAAAACTCCCATACATTTGACATTTTTATCCAAGTGGCCTGTGATTATGGAGGTTAATGCTGAAACCGCATCTTCAGTCGATGTACCGCGTCTGAAGCCGTACTGTGAGTTTGAAAGGATTTTAAAGTGTTCGAGGTAATTTACGATTCTAGTGTTAATTAATTTTTCAATAATTTTAGATATGGCCGTTAAAACTGAAATAGGTCTGTAGCTATTAACGTCTGCTTTGTCCCCACTCTTGTACACTGGGGTAATGACGGATTTTTTAAGATATTTTGGAAAGACACCTTTAGTGAAACATAAGTTTACAAGATGAGTAATAATTGGAACAACGTGAACGCTAGCTAATTTTAAGAAATCAGTGCTAATGCCATCCCATCCAGGGGTGCTGTTTGATTTTAGGTTCATTAGCACTGAGAGGACTTCCTCGTTATCGGTGGACAATAGAACAAATGACGAATTTTGGCGAGGATAGCTTTCCGTGTTTGTTAACTGTGATCTTTTTAATAAAATCCTTTCTGCTAGTTCTTTTCCGACATTTGAAAAGTACTTGTTCGTATCGTTTAGAGATTCAGTATATGTAGGTCTTCTTTTCAAAAGTTCAGTGTTTTCAGTCTTAGGTTGTTTAAGGTTTGCTATATCTTTTATTGTATTCCATAGATGTTTATTATTCCGCGAACAACTTGCTAATTTTTCCCGTTCGTATTTACGTTTAAGTTTCTTTAGAATATTGCTGCAATAGTTACGATATCGTTTATATGTTATTTTTAGGATTTCATTTGTAGGGTCTGTTTTAAGCGTCTTCTGCATTTTATTGCGGTTTCTAATGCACTTTAAGATACCTGGAGTTACCCATGGTTTAATATTTCGTTTTGATTTAGGTATAGGAATGGTTATGGAACTTTCAATTAATGAGTCTCTTAGTGTGCTTGTGAGTTGTTTTATTACAATGTTTGGATCATCACACCGCAGAAGTAAGGAAAGGTTTTTGTCAATGAGGAGAGTTAAAGCTTTATTGTAGTCAGTCACACGTTTAGTCTTAGCGCACAGGTCATTTTTAACCTCGCCACTCAATTTAAGAAACGTCGTGCAATGATCCGTGATTGTTGTATTAAGTATCACTATAGTAGCTGGTACTTTATTTTTCTCTATCTTTAGCATGAAATGATCCAAACATGTATTTTCTCTTGTAGGTAGTTTATGCCCGGGTAAAATGTCGTGGTTGTTTAGCATCTCTAAGTAATTTGTTCTATTTTTGCGCTCATGGGAAAGTTCAGTATCTAGTGGGATAAGGTTTATATTAATATCACCTGCTATAATTGCGTTTTTATTGTATTTCACTATATTTTCAAGGTGCATCTAGGGAGTTTATAAATATATCAGCATTCCTGTTGGACGGAGATCGGTAAATGGCCAAGAACAAGTAATTATTGATATTAAGTTGCAGACAAGAAGCGTGGTCTAGGAAAACCTCAGACACATTCTGATTTAGGGCCTTATTGATATAAACCACTACACCATCATTTTGATTGAGATGCCTTGTGGTTTGATATGAGTTATATTTCAAAAGAATCGGCAGAGGTTTATTTTGCCCAAGCCAACACTCCGTTAATATAATGACATCAACATCGAAATTCAATTGTGATATAGTTATTTCAAAATCATCGAAATTCCCAAAAATGCTACGTATGTTCTGGGATATTATTGTGATACCTTTTATCGAAGCTTTTAAGACATTTTCTAAATCATGTATATCAGATACCAATGAATTTGCCAATTCAAAATCATCTATATCATTCTGAGCTTTTGTAAGACTATCCATAATTTGTGGGGTAAGAGTAGCACATAGTTTCACTAAAAGAGAACTTATATTTAGCACAGATGCGAACTAGTATCATTTTAGCTTTGATGGCGTTAGGTAGATTCGAGTTTTGACATTTGTTTTGGGTTAAGAGTGTATTAGTGAGTATAATTTGACTTTTATACGTTGAGTTTGTTTGATTTGTATGTACGGAAAGAAGCAAAATGTAGTATATGAACAGGTGAGCATTTATATAAAGAGAAAAAATTTGAGAGTAAATTACAGAGACAAAACTCACTCCCTTACAGTGTCCGAGCACAAGTATTGATGTAGATGAACTGTATTGCAACATTAAGACTAGACTATGCTCAAACACGCCCAAGGCTGTAAAGTTATTATAAAAATAGAAACCAGCCAATTTTAGTCATATATTGTGGAGCAGTTGTATTTGGGCTTCTGATTTAACTGGTACTATCTTGGAGTTTTCGTCCTTCCTAACATATACCTTTCCGTAGGCCGTCCAGCAAAACTTGTACTTTTTGCATTTCACTAATTCTCGAGCTAGGAAATGCAATCGGGCTTGCTTAGCCGTTAATTGTTCTGATATAAAAATCGGTGAGTCCTCCTGCACACGAAGTCCCAGGTGTTTCGCACATAGCTTCATTTTGTTCCTTATGTTGAAGGTTTTGCATGCTCTTAGCATGTCAGTTTTCGCTAACGTACACGTAGTTTCCACCAATATAGGAGTGTTTTTCTCTTCAGCCTTCTTGGATCTGATGCGGTATAATATCCGAAATATGAGTTTTGCTTAATATTGAATTCACACTGCCCGACAAGCCAGCCACCATTTCAATGAGATCTTCTTTAGTTTCATTGTTCTTTTTTGGCACATTCCTAATCTCAAAGCTGGCTTTCCTAGATGAAATCTGGATGTCTTCAAGTTTTTCTTCTAAGATCATTATATACTTTTTGTCTTCCTTTGTCTGATTTTCCAGTGTCGTTATCTTGCTTTTGAATTCTTCATTTTGTGCCATCAGGAAAGCTATTGATTTCTCTATATTCGAGTTGCTCTGTTGAATGGCTCTTAAGGTAGGAGAGATCTTGTCTAGTTCTTGTTTGTGTTCTGAGAACTTACCCGAGATCATCTCCAACATTTCATCTTTGAGTTTGAGAAACTCTTCGGAAAGATCATCCGCTCTTCTTCTTTTTAACATTCGAGAAGAACTAAATCCTGTCTCAGGTGTAGTATCAGTAACCATTTCATTCAGTTTGTTGTCTGATAGTGACTTGTTCAAAGCTTTTGCCATCGCTAACCGCTTTTAACTTGGACCACTCGATAACGATGTTGACGCACTGAGTCACAGCGTAGTGATACTACCGAACTACCGCTGTGTTATGGACTCCTGGTACTTCACCAAATTTAATTTTAAGTAATTAAAGTGTTTTTCGAAAATAAAAATTGCACAGATTAGAGACGTCTATACGCTTACGCGATCCCAGAGAAAGAGGAAAGTAGCATTTATGATACTCCTCGATATTGTAGATTCTATTGGTGAAATAGGTTTTAAAATCGGTCCAGTAGTTTCGAAGTCTATTCTAGTTACAAACAAACAAACAAATATTTTCTCTCTCTAATGAAGTGAAGATAAGAACCACAGAAGGTAAGGTAACTATAGTTCATTCAATGAGGATACGTTTTGCCTCCCAACTCATCAGTCATCCACATCATCTATTAGTTTGGTAAATACCATACTATGCTCTATACGCCTATCAGAAACGAGCTAGGTACTTCTGCTAAGGTCTCCCAACATAACTAGGGCCCGAACGCGACGAGACGCTTTGTGGACATCACAGTCGGGATGAGAGCCTCAAAGTTCCGAAGGACTCATTCTCAAGCTATTCGCCTATATAGACGGAACAAAGTCGTCATAGTTTTACTTAAGCACAACACGATACGAGATTTGGAAGCATACCAAATGTTTCATAGTCAGTTCAAAACCGAAAAGCTAATAAAAAAATAAAATGACAAAAAAAATCTTGGACATTGACTCTTGACACTTTTGACAGTAACACAACACATTGCCAAACAACACACGTGTTCTTGACGTGCGCTCTTTGTTTTGCGGAAAATTTTCGATTTTATCGACAATATTAAATGAAACGTAGACAGCAATAAATCAATAATTCAAGAATAAAACATCTGTGAAATAGTGTAGATTGTAAAAAATGTCTTCGTGGAGAAAAGCCGCGAAAGCTAACCAAAAAACCCATCGCGAACGACACCAACCAGAGTCCCGTAAACATTTGGGGCTCCTCGAGAAGAAAAAGGATTACAAAAAACGCGCTGATGACTACCATGAGAAGGGTGAAACGCTCAAAGTTCTACGCAAACGTGCGCTGGACAAAAACCCTGATGAATTCTATTTTCACATGATCAATTCTAAAGTGAAAGATGGTGTAAGTTCTGATGGACAATTCGCTTATTAATTTACATGTTTCATGTGTCGCTAACTTTTAGAAACTGATGTCTATGTGCATTTACTCACTTATGCTTATGTTGTAAGGTCCACCATGAGTTCAAGAAAGTTGACGAGAACTCTGCAGAGCAGGATAAGCTGATGGCCACACAGGACATCAAGTATATAAATATGAAACGAACTATTGAGAGCCGGAGAATCAATAGACTGCAGGTTTGTATCTACCTACACTCATCCTACTGATAATATAAAGGTGAAAGTTTGTGAGTGTGTTTGTTGGTCTTTCATACAAGTGAATATTTCAACTGTCTCGCTTCATGGTTTATGAGATACAGTCTGGTAATAGACAGACAGACAGTGGTGTCTAAGTACCTATAAACTATTATTCAAATCATCTCAATCCATCTTTACACCTAAATAAGTGGTAAGACTCTGCACTGATTGTATTCCCAGAACTCCCTCCACATGACGGACATAGCGGACTCAATGCAGAACACTCACACATTCTTCGTAGAGGAAGGTGAAGAGAAGACGTTCGACCTGGCCAAGAGACTGGACACACATCCCTCACTCATCAACAGGAAGACCAACCGGCCAAGGCTAGCTGACCTCGGGAAGATGGATCTGCCGGATATTACTGATGAGGTAGAAGATTTGTCCTTTTTTTGTCCTTCGATGAGGCACGTTTAGTAATTGGCCCTGGTTATTGTCTCTGATAAAGGGTAAAATAGAGGCCTTATACCCACCTAAAAACTCTGTGAGCCACACCACTATACGAAAAGTAGAAAATCCAACTTAATTATGATTGTGTTTGTGTACGCAAAAACCATAAACCCATTTTTCGATGATACTTGGTATGTAATACAAGGGTACAATACTGTCCGTTTTTTTTTTTCTTCTGTGTATATCTGCAATCAGTTTTTGAACTATAAGCAGGTAGTTGATCTAGCGTGGCAGCGAAGCCTCCATTAAGACACTCTACTCATATGTATGGAGGAGTCAATTGTCACGCAGCTCCAAGGTAGCTTTTCGCTTAAGGCGAGGTTCGTAAGAACTGTTCAGCAACTGTCGGGCCAGACTGTTTGGGTGATTGGCCAACCGATCTTAATATCTTTTTACAGACGTTCGTACGTTTAGTTTGTGACTAGCTGGCGCCATATGCAGATAGTTATTAAATCATTCCCACCTTTAAAATTACAGGTTATGGAAGCAATAAAAAAGAAAAAGGAAAAAACTTACAAAGAAATAACTAAAAGGATAGAAAGAGAGAAAGAACTAATGGTTATCCAACAAAAGATAGAACTAAAGCGCCATCTACAAGACCCAACCAATAAAATACTTAAACCGAAACAAGTGAAGAAGGGAAACAAAACTAGTGCGGCCGTATACAAATTTCAATATGTCAGGAAGAAATAACAAACTCAGGTTATAGTTTTAACTTTAATTTTCACTTAATAAATAGAATTTATCTTACATTTTTGTTCTTAAATCATCTTAACTAAGCGTTTGAGCTATTGTGGATTCACACTGGTTTACTTTCTTATCTGAGCGATGTTCCCGGTGGCGAGAGGGGTCTCGGGAGCCCGGGGTCCGCTAAAACCCCAAATTATTTGGGATTGGCACCGTAGGTAAGTCACTAGTTTACTTTGTCCATTTTAAAACATAGTTATTTTAATTCTAAATATTATTTTAAGAGGGTATTTTCCAACCAAGGGTCAATTTTCCATACAATTTAGACGTTTACGCCAACGTGACAGTAATATTTTTGTACAAAAGAACAAGAACCACTAGGCCTTCGGTATAGAGAGAACAATACTTTTATTTCTATTGGACTCGGTAAACTAAAAACTTATGTTGAATTTCCCAAAAATCCCCATAATGTTTGAAAAACACGTGACAGCAAACGAATGGTAAAAGCCGACCGTGGCGCACGATCGAACGCTAATGCTTTCGTTTTCGTTGCTTTCGGCAAGTGAAAGCTCTTTTCGATCGTACCCAGCTTACAGTTAAATATTTACATCAGTGTGAATACACAAGTCAATGACTAAAACAGTCTCAGTTCTCGACACTAATCTCACTTCCAAATGAGGATCCTGTCCGACAGCACGCGAGGAGCGAGAGGCGTGTAGAGCTTAAAAACTAAAAACTACAAATTTTATTTATAAACGGGACATTACCCCTTTTTAATTTAATTCGGGAACAAGCCTGTTGCAATTACTGGTGAAATATCGAGCTCTATAAAAAATCTATTCCACCATGCTAAATAAAATATCCCGTTTTTAATGAAAACATTAATTAAAATACTGTTAGCAGTCAGCAAAATTAATGAGCGAGTCGCCGGGCTATAAAATTAAAAAAATATAGATTCAATCATCTGTCATTTCATCACCGTGCGAGTATATCTTTGTTACTCGGCGGTAAAATAGTCGCGCGAGCACTAATTGGCTGTTTTAATAGTCGGCGATGAACTAGGTATTCATATGTGCAGCTCATTTGTATGCACGGATTGTAAATAATATATTTCTTGAGCTAGAAAATAGCCGACTCGCCCACTCTCTCTCACTTGCTGTCGGACACCTGCCTAAGATTAAAATAATAAAAATATCAATGTCAAATTGAGTATAAGTATACCATGCTATATCAAAATACTTATATCTAAACCAAATGCAGTGACTTAATTCTAAAATTGTCGAAATAACTGCAATAGTTTTAATGTCTACAACACACATACAGATTGGTTTGGTTTCCTAACTAATCAACTTTATGTATCAAGTCAATACAACACAAAATAGACTGACTGTCCTGTAGATCATTTGTATATAATGCACAGTAAGTAGGTACAGTATAAATAATTAATACACAACAACACAAAAAAGACAAAAGCCGTTTCCTCACTAGCGAGGTGTAACCGTAACCTCTTTACTGTATTCGTGATGCAGTAACGGGGTTCTGTTGGGGTATTCAGAGAGCTTCGGTCCTGAACCGAAGATTGGAAACTAAATGATTCAATATGACAGTGACAGGTACAGTCATTTTCATCATTTTTTTCGGATCGTGGGCTGTGAATATCGTGTAGCACTCGTTGCAGGCTCGCAAACCACGCACTCACTATGTTTTTTGGTTACAGCACATGTAACCAATACGGTTATAGCTCGATATTGAATACCCGGCTTAATATGTGAGATTTTAGATAATTTTCAGTAGATCCATTGTCCAGATCATAATGGATCTAGTAAGAATTACCTCAGTATACCCACAATGTCAAACATTGAATCTACCAAGTCTTTTTCTCGCTTTTCAACCGACTTCCAAAAAGGAAGAGGTTTACAATTCGGCTGCATATATATTTTTCCTTTAACCAAAACTCGCTTTGCAAGTTTAAGTCGAACTTAACTTCTCACTGGTCTATCTTATAATCTAAGGTAACTGTCGGGTAACTTTCCCCATTGTCTTTGGTCCCTAAACCTAGATCACAGTATCACCACAGCACGCACTTATGTTCAGGATTCATGGGCGAGCCCGCGGGGCATTGCCATGCGTCCGCGAAGTCTTTAGAATTACTTAATGTACCGATCACTCGGATTTTGTTAGGGCTGTGCACGCCTTCTACTAATTTGGACTTGAGAGCGCCCACTGTTGTATTGCCGCACCAGATCTGTTGAGAAAAATAGGGTTTGATGAGTATGACTAAGATGAAGACAATGAATGAGGGTTAAAACTTCGAAGTATCATTGAATTTGAGGTAGCGTTGCTTCAGTGGCTTGTTTCAACTGTCTTCCCCATATCTAGTGTTCAGGTTGGGATCAATGGTAGTACCATACCTGTGCAAAGCCCAAGAAGAAGAGTTGTTCGGGCGTATACTGCGGTAGAGCGGGCAGCGAGCGCGGCTCGGGACGGCGCGCCACACGCAGCTTGTAGGCGCGGAAGGCGGCGCGCAGGCCGCCGTTGTCCGCGATGTTCTCACCCTGCGTGTTGAACCCGTGCACCTGGAACCGTAACGCATCTGACTGAGCTACCGCTAGATGGCGCTGGGACAAACTGAATCGCACAAACGGAATGTTTCTGATGACCAGCTAATAATATGGTGGCTTCCTGGTTGGGCTTTTAGCGTCTAAAACTATACTAAGCTGTATCTTCTCGTGACCAAGACTATTGTTACATTGTTAAAATATCTAGGTAAGAAAAATTAATCAATCCGCGATTAAGACCCCGGTTAAATATAACCATGTTAACAAATCGTACGAATTTAAAAGTTTACACAAAAGTGATACTTATTTCAACTAACAAAAAATAGCGTTATCCCCAAACCTCATTATACCATAGATAGAAAGGTCATGTAACAATAGAAAGATTGTAATGGTCCTTCGAGCCGGAGTGTTAGATTTTCAAGTCGTGGCTCACCTAGTGTTACAGTTTTCAGGTCGCCCTAAGGCCACACACGTTATCAGTCACCCACGCGCGGTCAGTCAGTACCAACTACAGACCGCACCAGGCGTTGCTTAACCCATACAACATCGGCGGGCGCAGCAAGGCCAATGAGGTCTTCAAGTATAGTTTACCGTGTAGTTCGGCAGCTGCGGCATGTGGTACTTGCTGTACTGGTCGATGATGCACTGCACCTTGCCGTGGTAGTGTTCTAACGTCGCCGCCGACCACCACTGCTTCAGGTTACCGTCAGAGTCGTATCGACGACCTGAGGACATTTACAAAATTCTTTCGATTCGCTTTACTAGACTCGAAACTCCTAGACATACATGGGCACACTGTTACTCTATTATTTCTATCAGTTTGATCCCTCTATAAGCTGGCATTAGAAAATATTAAACAAGCTTCAATTAAAATCCATTGAAATTTTCACTTCCAAAGAAAGAGGCTATTATCAAATCGGATGTTTTTAGATATTGGGTAAGTTAGATTGTCACCTTGATCGTCGAATCCATGCGTGACTTCATGTCCCATGATGGCGCCGATGGATCCGTAGTTAATTGCTCTGAAATAAACAAGCACGTCAGCACAAAACACTAGGGCAGGATAGTAGACAATGAACCACAAAAAGTTTGGACACTCATAACTTTGAAACCATTCAATCTATGGTTATGATTTTTATAGTATTGTGAAGGAAATTTATCAGTTAACTGAATTTGATACAACAAACTCTTAGGAAATGAATCAAAATGAAGTTATTAACCTTTTTTTTATAAATGAGCTTTGGTTCACTGTGCACTACCTGTGCGGGTACAATGAACAGGGGGGGTTGGATACATTGAACCATGCAGTATACAATGAACCATGGTATACGATTGTGAGAGATTAATTACAAATAAAGCTAATTAAGGTAAATAAAAGAATTGAAAATGTTTTTGATTTTTATTATGGTAAAATACTACACAAAACAATCACGGTCCTTATGCTGAATGCTCCATTTGAGATCATTATAAACCATAAATAAAGTTTCCGCTGCTGTATGTCTACCTTTTTTTCTCTTCTCTCGGCCTACTGCTTTGCGTCTTACACTGAAAAAAACATCAAATTAAAAATACATAACAAAAATCTGTGTAGAAATAACAATCATATATAATATAACTAATTATTAGACGTCATTATTCAAATTTAAATTAAATTAATTATATTTCATATTTTTTACACATATTTGTTCACCAAAGATTAACTAAAAATATTTTAAAAAAATACATTAAGGTTTGGAACGCATCGACATCAAAAACACAAACGGATCTTTTTTTTATTTGGAAAGTTATCATGACTCAAATAAAATAAAAATGTCGTCAATGACCACACAACTTATGGCTTTAAATTTTGTTTTACGTAGTATTAATAAAAAATAAAATCAATTTTTTTAAATGAAATAGATGTCAAACTAAATAAATAGATTATTCTATTGAAATCAATTTCGTACGACTTGTGGGTTAAAACATTTTTTAATAACGACGTTCAATTATTAAAAAATCTAAATGTCGGGAGCTATGAAACATAGGCAGTGCACAATGAACCATGGTTCATTGTTTCCTTCTTAAAATTGGTTCATTGTTTCCGTACCCTCTTTTATTAACTTTTAGGTTATGTCGCTCACAAATGACGCGTGCTATTTAAACTAAATTATCTCACAAAGAAGCCTAATAAAACATCAAATCTAAGTACGACATGATAAATAGTAAAAACGTACACTAAATAAAGTAATACGAAATAGTACTTACATGATTTAGTATAGTTTTTTGGTTTAAAATCACAAAAACTCGGCGTGCGCGGGAGTATTTCACGGTAGCTCGCTGACGACTGGGGAGAGGGAAGAGGGGACTTACGCGGGTCTTGTTTGTGTGAGTTGCATGGATTGGCAACATCGCATTCGTGAGATACCCATGGTGGCTCATTGTATCCGCTTGATTCACTGTCTACTATCCTACCCTACACGACATATTTCAAAATAAATATATACAAAATATTGTGCTTACTCAATCCCGTTTCCGTAGAAAGGCGGTTGAAGTATACCAGCTGGGAACGCTGTAAATATTTAAACAATAATGTAGTACTAGTCTGATCCAGATTTCCAGCTATCCGCATACCAAGTTTCATCGGTTCGGTCACTTTAACATTTATAATATTAGTAGGATTTTAGAGAATATTAGACAACAGTTGAAATGTTGTTAAGAATCTCAGTTATGGTCTTTTTCACGGTATATGCGCTCTAAAATAAACGACTTCGTGAGTACCTCGTGTCCAGAACTTAATTCAAAGTTATACATTTATAATATTAGTAGGATTATTTTTACTTACTGACTGAATTGAGGGTAGCTGAATAAAATGCGTTCACTGTCGTAGCTGTAGCCACCCATCTAAAAAATAAAGTAAAATATATTATGTTGGTTATTCACTGAGACTATAGAATATAATAGAATTACTATTATCTGGTTGTTCCTCGAAGCTTTTTTTTGTTCAGTGCCTTATATTTTATCTTTAGGTAGGTACAATAGATTGTCTTACCGATTTCTATCAGGTTTTTCTCTGAGTGATTGCAACGACTTCTTGACAGCAGCCCAAGTTAGCTTTAAGTATGTCTCGAACAAGTTGCCGTTCACCACTTCCGCCTGAAATTTTCGAGGAAATAATGTAAATGATCTCTTGTGTATGTCTGGTACAAAAAGGGTATTTTAGGTCCCTGTGGAGCACTTTTAGTATAATTTATTCTTACTCTCATAACAAGTACTGTTTAGGTATTTTAAAATCTATTTGCAATTTATGAAATTGGCTAAAGTCATTCCGGTCCACAAAAAGGGGGACAGTTATGACCCGCAAAACTTTAGGCCTATATCTCTTCTCCCAATTATCAGTAAAATTTTTGAAAAAGTAATGTACAATAGACTGGAGACACACTTAAACAATAATAATCTATTAAATAATAAACAGTTCGGATTTAGAAAGGCTCGATCTACCATGGACGCAATTGGAGATATGACTAAAACAGTAATAAAATCAATAGATAACAAACTGAAAACTCTTGGAATGTTCTGCGATTTATCAAAGGCCTTTGATTGTGTTAGTCACGACATTCTCTTAGCCAAGCTCGAACTTTATGGCGTAAAGGGGAATGATCTTTCGCTGTGCAGTTCTTACATTACAGAAAGAAAATAAGTGGTAGACATTGATGGGACCAACTCGAAAGAGTGTCATCTCACCTGTGGGATTCCACAAGGTTCCATTCTGGGGCCTCTGTTCTTCTTAATCTACGTTAATGACATTAGTAATAGTATTAAACATATTGACGACGTGGACATTTTTATGTTCGCTGATGACATATCATTAATTATTAAATCGAAAACTATTGACCAAATAACTATTAAACTGAAAACCACTATAGATAACATCACAGAATGGTTTGAGTGCAATAACCTATTACTAAACTTAAACAAAACAAACTTAGTCAATTTTTTCTTGGGCACTAATAATGTAACAAGGGAAAAAATTGGAGAAATTGTAAAAGAAGAATGTGGGATGAACCTTGTGAATGACATCTCTTTCCTAGGCCTTAAAGTTGACTCTAAGTTAACATGGAACACGCAAACGAATGCACTTGCGAATAGGTTAAGCTCCGCTTGCTACGCAATTAAAAAAGTTAAAGAGCTGTGTGGTTATGATGCGGCTATGTCTGTGTACTATGGGTATTTCCACAGTCTAATGTCTTACGGTATACTTGTCTGGGGCAATGCCACTGGTGCGCGTAGGATATTTCTACTCCAGAAACGAGCAGTACGTCATTTACTTGGTTTGAGGTTTAGGGACTCCTGTAGGGGAGCCTTTAGACACTTAAACATATTGACACTCGTGGGAGCCTACATAATGGAATGCTTACTATATATAAAAAAGAACCTGGAAGAATTTCCCACTTTGGGTAGCAAGCATTCATTTCCAACTAGACATGGTGGCAACATTGCTTATCCAAAGTGCAGACTTGCTAAAATGTCTAAAAGTTATTTGTGTGCATGTGTCTTGCTAGCAAATAAACTTTCTGCGGAAACAAGAAATTTAAGCATTTCAAAGTTTAAAGCCACTATTAAAAAATTGTTAATAAAAAAGGAATTTTACTCATTAGACGAAGCTCTGGCAGATAAGGACTGGAAGGATGGAGTAGATGAGTAATTTTTTTTCTTTTTTTTTTCCCGTTTATTGTGTTGTTTTTAGTTTAGGTGATTGATTATGTATAAATTGACATTGCAAATTTGACTAAGCCCCTTTACAGCTGCAAATATATTATCGACTATTTTATTATAATTTTTTTTTTTTTTTTTTCAATCTCATTTGTGACATAGTACATTACCTATTAATTTTTATTTTATATTCCTTCTTTTATTTACTGACATAGCCCTTTTACAGCTGCACATAGGTATAGTGACTTACTCAATTAATTAATATAATAATGTGACATGTTTTCTTCTGTATTTTTATGATTATTTTTTATAATAGGTATTCAAGCGTGCCCTAATTGTGATCTCAATTTCTGTGTTGTTCTATTTAATGTAATCTTAGTGTTAATTTGACCTCAGCCCTTGTACAGCTGCAAATAACTTCATTTACTGACATTATTTTTCATTTGTAAACTTTATTTTTATTCTTTGGACTTGTATATTATTATTAATTAATATTATTATTCTGACAATGCCCGTTTACAGCAGCAACACCGAAACTCAGTTTATATCTTTTTTTTTTTAATTCAATTATGTACCAATGATGTATCAATTTATGTTATATCTCTATTTTATTAATTTTGACGTGACTAAGTGTTCCAGAAATAATAACTAATTATTGTAGTGTTCCTATGGTCTGAATAAATGAGTATGAGTATGAGTATGAGTATGACGTATCTCTTAGCAACAATTTAAAATTGCTGTTATTTTAAACAATTCCTTCTTTATCGTAACAATGTATTAGGTACTTTATCAAAAGCTTCATAGTGATCTTTTGTTGGTTTTCTCGTTCAACTCATAGCTTATCAATTCGTTGAATATAATTCGGATGTTAATTTATGATTCCTCACATGCTTGTAATGTTTGTCCAACTGTTCGTGCGTGAGCAGCCAGGCCGGAAACCCGACGAAGTTCCTGATGGCCTTCAGTTTGGACAACGTCTTCTGTCTCGTGGTGTTGTCCATCCAGTCCAAGTCCTGGACCGCAGCTCCGAACGCGACACGCACGTCTTCTATCATTTCTATCGCCTGGGGGACATTTTATTAATCATTAAACACCGATATATCTAGTTTTACCCGATCGCAAGGGCAGGGTTTTTTCCTTCGAGGATTAAATTTGATTTAATTCCCGAAGGGGAAAACTCGAGATATTTAACGACAGTTAATTTTACAGGTCGTTAGCCAAAGCCCCAAAACTTTCCAAGAAACTATGTCATAGGAAAGTTTAACTTTACCCGTAGCATAGCCCGTAAGCTTAACCACCGTTAAATTTAAGGGTCTTTAAAAATCCCAAGAAACTTGACGGGTTAGGTGTTTAACCTATTGAATTGGAAAGATGTTTTCTAAAAATTTAATTAAAATGTCGTTGATATTTTCCAGTTGTCCACTCGTTTTACCGGTTTCATCCGCATAAGTCCCGATCCCGTGGGAAAATCGGGATTAAAAGTAACCTCGATAATGTAACTTTCTATTTTTCAAAGAATTTTTAAAATCGGCACTGTAGTTTTTTAATTTTTTCATTACAAACACACACACACACACACACACAAATACAAATCTTTCCTGTTTATAATTAGTGTAGATTACCTTCTGCCTAGAATCATAATCGAAATGCCTCTTGACGTAGCTATAAGAGATGGCCTGTCCGAAGTTAGCGTTGACGTTGGCGGCGCAGGCCTTCCAGCGCGGCGTGCGTGTGCGCAGACCGAACACCGCGCGCGAGAACTCGAACCCGAGCGTGCGGAACGCGGACAGCGTCATCGGGGCCACCGTCGAGAACACCGACCACCAGAGGTAGCGCTCTGGGAACACATAGAACTCATTATAATAAGTAATATGATGAAGATGATGTCCTCCGCAACGTCGATCCGATGAAGGCGAATCCTGGCTTTTTATGAATAATGTGCGCGAAAGTCACTCGCAAAACCGAATTTGGCTTTGAAAGCCCTGTAGCAGGGTTGACAGTGCAACTGGCCTGCTTCGTTGTATGTGTAGTTGTAGGTGGATTTGGGAAGGTAATAGAGAAACATTTGACGGTCAACTCAATATAGTAAAGAGATGAAGGGGAAAAGAGTAGTAGTAGATACATAAAAGTTTTCGTAATTCACAAATCTTTATATCTCCTATGCAGGTTATGGTCAAAAGTGACCTATAGTGAGTGTCTGCGTCTGCTCCTGTCAGTATGGCGAAAATTGGTGCCTACCTACTTCCCGTTTTAACGGTCTCATAAACACAGGTAAATGGTAATAGTGCGACCAAACTCACCAACAATAAGAGGATCCGTCTCGTTCAGTAAGACAGCCAGTTTCTGCAGATACGGCAAGTCCATAACGATGACTCTGTCTGTGTGGCGATCGAGCGCGACGGACGTGTTGGCGAACACGAGGGACATAAACAGCGGCCAATCGTACTGGAATGTTACAGGGAACGGGGGGTTACAAACGACTTGTCAGCTGCCCTGTTTATTGTAAATAAATTTGGCTTTTACATCTAATTTTAAATGATTGAAATATTAATTTAATATTAATCTAAATAGAGCAGAATATTACCTGACGCCACTGCGCCGGACCTCCGCTGGATCCATTGTAGAACTGCTCGACGCTCACTTCGTGGAACAGATGTGTGCCGGAACGTCGCACTTCCACGGGGGTCATTATCTGGAAATGTTACTTTGATATTTAAATACTCCTATTTTCACTTACAATGCATCACGTATTTACTTTCCTTGTGCGAACTGCTGTCAAGTGTAATTCTCTACCGCGCTGCTGTTTCTCAAAACTACAAACTTAAAATCTTCAGGTCTAGAGTGAACAGTCAAGCACGCTACATCGTCGACCTCGTCATCCCTTCCCATTAAGTGAGGTCGAATGAAAACCTTTGAAAACTGGCAACGTAAGTTAATATCGAAATCCCTATTAAGTTGCTAATAGCTTACCTTAGCCAACGCTTGACTGAAAGCCACAATATCGTCCGCGACGCTATCTGCGTCAGTGTCGTTATGCGCCGCCGCGATCATGGCTCCGATATACCGCCGGTACTCTGCGACCTCATGGGCAAACTTCTCGGGTTGGAGTAAGTATCTCTCGCTGAAGCCGGGGGCTACTTGCTCGATCTGGGAACAAACATATATTGAGGTATCCGGCCATACTATACTCGCAGTTGGATTTTAACGTTTTCTATTTTAATATTTTTTGTTAGCCCGTGATATTGTCCCATTGGGCAAGGGCATGATACTGACCACAACACGGTTCTGGCTAGTATTCCTGACATCTTCAGCAACTTGTACGCTGACCAGCACACTGAGCCCCAACATCCGTCTCCCGCGCCCGGCGCTGATCTCCCACGAGAAGTTAGAGCTCACTTCAGATGGTGGTACAGTAGGCAGGTTCAACTTGGCTAGGACACGTTGGATCGGCTGTATGCCTTCCGATTCCAGCCTCTCTGAAAGGTTGAATTAGAATGTTAGATTTTTCTTCTGTTTTCGCTATGTTCCATTGAAATTAAACAAATATTAATAAGTACCTACTAAAAGATTTTGACAGTGTAGTGTACTCCGAAGATGGGAATGGTGAATAATAGTTTAGCTTGAAGACAAGTTGAAGAGAGTGCTATGAAACTTGATCCCAGTTCAGAAGTAAACTCTTACTTATTCCAACACTATTATTAATAGAGATGTGGCCAAATACAAAACTGATTGGTTACCTACTTGTATTAGACGTGGCTGGTCTCTTATAACTTCAGTCATCATTTCTGACCACTACACCAACTCTGACCTTAACTTAACAGTTCTTAAAGGACACCCACTCCGTGCCCAAGATAGCTAATAGCTATCACTTACCAGTGTCAACACAAGTCTTATACAGCATCTTCGCTTTCTTCACACTCTCGGGCAATCCCTCCTCATCGCTGTCTTCCAGCAAATCCCTCAGATCCGAGACCAGTTGCTCCCTTATATTCGACAACTGGTCCCAAGAAGTAGCCCACTCGGGAACTGGGTTCTTCTTGATCCAGCCACCGCAGGCAAACTCGTAGAAGTCCTGGCATGGTTCTACTTCTTTGTTCAGGGCTGACAGGACCCGCGATGCTGTAAACAGATTTAAAAAAATAATTTATTGTTATAAAGACTTACGACCCAAGAAGTCGTGGCTTGACGTCGTAAGGGGTAGTATGCGTGCAAATGGCTTCCCTACACGGGGTGAAGATTGTGCGAAGTGAAGACGTAAGAACAGGAAAACGGCTTCCGAGATAGATGCAACCAGGACATTGCTCGGATGATGATGATGATGATGATAAGTGGGTTCAATTGAATTAAGTACAGTTAATTAATAATACAACTAAATAGAGACACATTCTTCTTTCTTAGAAGCCGATTAAAAACAAAGTAGATCGATTAAAAAATATTTTTAATAGTTTTCCGCCTCAGAAAAAATACGAACTTGTTTTAAAAACATCCGTTTGTTCGAACGTTCGCGTCGAAATTTTTGCCGTGAAAAAAATAATAATAAAAACTATCACTGACTTTGCCATACTTTTAAAGCAAACAATTGAAATTAATTCGTTCTTGTTTTAAGATATTAGTATTTACTCCTATAGGTACCTAGGTAGATACGTGGTACAGATCTCACAGATCACTGTCTAATAAACGTTTATTCATCATCACTAACCATATGAGGTAAAACCCTATTGCGTATGAAAATAGGTCACCTAACATCTAATAACTAATTTGCAATACCACGGGTTCTTTCTGATGCAATTTTATAAATAAGTTTAGTAATAGTATACCTACCTGCGTATTTGTAAACAAAATGCGCAGATAAACAATGTTTTTATAGATAACGACGTAGGATTTAATTAGTTAGGTGACCCATAATAACATAAATATTATGTTAAAACAGTTTGTTTTGATGGGAATCCTGCGACGTAGTCGATTGCTATGGATTTTAAAACAGGCTTTGTTATTGCGTTTAAAAGGAAAATCTACCTAGGTACTCTTTCTCCATACAAACGTAGGTAGTCGACTGTTTCCTCCCTGGATAAAGACATTAGAGCAAATATGTTTATGCCATAAAACCTATATCTGCCATGGCCACGCCCTAAATACATATAAATACATAAAGGTAATTAGAATAAAAATAAAATTTAGATAAATTAGAATAATAAAAAAATCAAAACATGGGTAGTAGGGGGATGGTCATAGCTGTTAGATTTAGGTTTATGGGATTAACATAATTATTTGCTCTAATGTTTTAATCTAGGGAGGAAGTAGTCTGCTAAGTTTGTAAAGTTAGTATGGATAAAATAGTAGGTAGAGTTTCCCCTTAAAGATACGAGCTTTCGATATCTACGTAGAAGCTGGCACGTGAAAGATACATACATACATAAAATAATTGTTATGGTGCTTTCAAAAAATGAGGTTCTAACGTTAATGTTTTAAATAATATGAAAAAAGTATAATATATAGTATAGTAAGTGTATCAGTTGTCTAGTATCCATAGTACAAGTCTAGTGCGTAGTTTGGGACTAGATTGCGCAGTGCGTTGTGCACTATTTATTTTATTTTTATTCACATCTCATAAATCGTCCAGAAAAACACATCTACCGATATAACTACATGATTATTCAAAACCATTTAGCAAACATACCATGAGTGGTTGAAATGCCACCATTACCATAGGCAGGTAAAGTGAGGCTATAAAACAATTTGCCAGGCATCTGAAGATGTCATACTTACGTGTTTAAGATAACACAGTAATTGTTCCTTGCATAATATGTTCATTATACCTACCCTATTTGCATTAAATTATGTTATGATTGTTTGTTTATTAAGTACTTATAGTGGCACGTGTTTAATGGCGATGATATTATTAGGTATTAAGCTCAAAATACACGGGCGACACTGGCACTGCAAGTTTATATAGAGCCCCCACCTACCAGCACACATGCTTGAATTTCTTTATAATGTGTGATGTAGTGTAGGTGTATGGGTTCTTTGGGTAAAGTTGCAGTGTCCGTGTCACCCGTGTATTTTGAGCTTTTTAAGCTATAGGTCTCGAGTGCAGGTTATCAATTATTTGGTCCTTTGAAATGCTACTGAACAGTGTTAGAATCATTAACTATTTCACCCGCGTAAGTCCCGAACCAGTGGGAATATCGGGATCAAAAGTAGCCTATGTTACTCAGGGTAAATGTAGCTTTCTAATGGTGAAAGATTATTTGAAATCGGTCCAGTAGTTTCGGAGATTACCCCCAATATACATACATACATACATACATGTTACCAACGTTACCTCTTTATAATCTAATTACCCCCAATATACATACATACATACATGTTACCAACGTTACCTCTTTATAATATTAAGACTAGCTGACCCGGCAAACGTTGTTTTGCCTTATAAATTATAGATAGTAGCCGATTCTCAGACCTACTGAATACGTATACAAAATTTCAAAAAAATCGGTCAAGCCGATTTTTATGAATTTTTATATACGTAAAAAATCGGTCAAGCCGATTTTTATGAATTTTTATATACGTATTCAGTAGGTCTGAGAATCGGCTACTATCTATTATATAAAATTTCCATGTCACAGTGTTAGTTACCGTACTCCTCCAAAACGGCAAGACCGATTTTTACCAAATTTTATATGCGTATTCAGTAGGTCTGAGAATCGGCTACTATCTATAATTTATAAGGCAAAACAACGTTTGCCGGGTCAGCTAGTATTAGTATAGATTGCACGAATTTTGCACGACGTTACACACTGCGCAATCTAGCCCCGAACTAAGCACTAGGCTTGTACTATGGGTACTAGACAACGGATATACTAAATATCAATACTTTTTTTTTGTAAATACATACTTATGAGACAAAGAAAACAGCCAGACCAGAAACAAAGATTAAGCATAAATATACTTGCACCCGGCGGGAATCGAACCCGCAACCTTCTGCATTGCAGTCGGGCCTTCCCCCGACGCGCCACAGAGGTTGTCATACTAGATACATTATTGCCAAAAACACCGCGCGTAGGTACTAGATAATTCTAACTATTTTGTTATCGTCGTGTTTGTGGGAAATGTGTTATCAAAGCACTGAGTACATAATAACTCAATGTATCAAAGTGAAAGTTTCGAAATAATCCAAATAAAGATTATGCGAACAAATTAATAGTTCTTTATACGGGATACGGGTCATTCATTAGTATAAATAAATTGTTTTGAAATTGTATAGATTATTTAGGGTTCCGTAGACGAAATAAAAAAAATGTAACCTAACACGCCGCCCGTGTCCGGGCCGGGGCGGGGACGGGCTACTGTTGTATGAAGACAGCTTTTGTTTTGCATGTTGTCCGTGCCGCGTCCGTGCTGTCTTCTTACAAAGTAGCCTATCACCGCTCCGGCCCGGACACGGCGTTGAGCCGTATTTTTAAACCACTGGAATTGAATTCGTATGCAAAAGTTCGAATTTCGCATGCTTGCTTTCGCTTGTTGTGTATGTGCGTGAGCGAGACCGCGCATCTATTCATTAGCCTTACGCATACGAAAGAGTTTTCTAACAGTTAAAAAATACCACTCCTGGTCGTTTAAGAATCATCCCTAACAGTTAGACCTGACGTCAAAAAGAACACAGTTGTAAACAGCCCCTGCGGTAACACTACCACAAACTCAAAGATGCTTTTGACGTTAAAATCGTCATTCATCGACTGCATCTTAGTGTCCACAGCGATTCTCATTTCATTTTTACGATAGACGTAACAGGATAAGATATCTCAATGAGGTATGCTAAAAGCTAAAAGTATTTTTTTAGAGTTCCGTGGGTAAAGGGTAAAAACGGGACCCTATTACTGAGACTTCGCAGTCTATCCGTCTGTCCCCAGGCTATCTCATAAACCGACTCATGATAACCAGTGTTACAATGTATTTGTACATACGGAACCTTCGGTAACCGATTCCTATTCGCACTTGTCCATTATTTTTGCATAACGCAACTGTAAAACCTTGTTTGGTCCATCCGTTGCAAAATTAGCAACATTTGGTTATAGAAGGCGAGAGAGATAAGTTATCTGTTTTAATTTCATTGACAAAGGTACTTTACATTTGTTATTTTACAAGTTGTAAAACAAAAGTTTTTCGCCTAGACCTCTAGAACAACCCCCTTTCGGCTAAATACCCCCTCCTCGGATCAGCAGCTCATAGGCCTAGCTGCACCTGCCGATCTTGAGTGGACGTGCAGGTTAAGCAACGCTTGGCGCGGTCATTATTTGGATGGGTGACCGATAATTTGTGTGCCAAAAATTTAAGCTTTCTCAAGGTTCTTCGTGCTTTGGCACGTTAAGCAGTTAGTCTCGGTTGTTGTCTGATAGCAGTCGTTAGGTCAAGTTAGAGGCTTTAGGGAGACCTGAATACTCCTAACACTAGGTGAGCCACATTACTACAAGAAAAGAAGAAGTTTTAACGTTAACACCATTGTTTAAAGTTTAAATAAAAGAGTTATAGTTGCCGGGAAATGTTCTGCGATAAATGACATGAATTCAGATAAATACCTTCCTATACTTAGGAGTTATAGGAAGACAATTTACGTCGTGACTATAATTTTCTGTATGATTGTTAAATTCTTGGGGATTGGAAAGCGTATCGTTTCTTTCGTTTTAGATAAACACTTGGATAGGTAGGTACTTGGTACCTAAACTTATTTTGAACAATGTGTAGGTAAGGTAACCTACGTATTTTATTGAATCTATAGGTATGTTCCATTTGTCGATGAATGGATGGATAATTTAAGAGTGGCAAACCATAGCCCAAAGTAGACCCGAATTGAAGAGTTGGAGGGAGGTCTTTGCCCAGCACTGGAACAATTCTGGCTAATATAATATATGTTCCAGCTGTTCGTGTTTCGGAAGACACGATAAGCAATAACGCAGCATACACAATCGGTTGCGGTCAAATCAAAGGTACTTAGTTACACGAAATCGGGTCTGGCACGTCACCTACCTGTAGCGACACAATCCTCGGAGAGGCAGGGTCGAGGCGTGCGGTACTCCGTCAACACCAGCACCGAGGTGTAGATAGCGAGAGCGATCAGCGACACACCCAGACCACCGATCAGCACGCTTGAACAGCGCACTGTCCGTTCTCTGAAAAGATAAATGGAAAGTTAGCTCATAGCATACTGGAGCTGGGATGTCCTGGAATTCCAGGACATTCAATTGGAATCCTGTGATTGTTTTTTTTTTTTTTTTAATTTATTTAGATAACTTTGTACACATTTTACCACAATAAAGTTCTCGCCAAACTGACTTGCAGATAACTGGATAACTGGATAGGTATTGTAGGTATTAGTGCAGTAATAAGGATTGAGACACGGAAAAAACAATAAGAGGCCTAAAACTAACCTCTGCTGTGGAAAAGGTGAGAGTTTTAAATTGGTTTGGAGGAATATGCCGAGGAGAAACGAAACGCACTTGAAATGGAGAGAAAAAGGTGGAACAGCAAAAGGTGAATGGCAAACCAAAAGGGACGATCCTTGGTGGTAGGCTTCGGCCGGCTTTTTACTACCACCCACCGGCTTAAGTCGTAGTAGCAAGCGTAATCGCCACATGGAGCATGAGTGAAGCAACTGTTTATTTTCTCAAAACTAGGTCAAAATGGCAAAAATACTAGTTATGCATGTGACGACAGTTTATCGCGACAGTGATATCGCATCACTATCACTACAGTGTAAGCCACCTTTGTTGATGTCTTTCTAACATTTGGCGTAAATTATCACAGTAGGAACTTAGGTATAAATACCTACTTACTTGCAATTTTAACGACCTGCCTAGCCTATTGACTCTTCAACCTTTAGTTACGCATAATGGTTTATTGCATACAGACGATACTTGGGAGGCTGTGATCGATCAATTATAAGATAAAAGGTAGTGTCATTTTCTCTATGACTGTGATAAAGTGACTTCGCAAGTTAGGTAACCAGACAATGACATGCAAGGTTGGTTGGCCAGAGCCTAGAAAATGGATGCAATAGAATTATATTTTATTTATACGCAACAGCGATTAGGTACAAAGTATTTAAACTATAAAAATATCAGGGAATTAGGTATACTCAACTGTTGCAAAACGGTACCCACTTTGGCAAAATGCCAGGAATAGAAGGAATTATGCCATCGACGACGTCGGAAACATTGACGTCACGCCTAATGATCGTGAGCCATTTTACGTCGACTTCCATTGATCGTGACCGCTTTACGGAGGTTTTCTCGTTCAAGTGTTTTCGTGTTGTACGGGTTGTACCAGTGCCTAAGTTAAATTTCGGCTTTATACATCTTTAATTTTAAAAAAATAAAAGGAACACCAAATCTTGTTTCTAAGATCTTCACTAATTAATCAGCCACATTATAATCTGAATGAATTAAATTTAAAAAGGGATTTCACAAAGATTGTCAATATCATAAAAATGACGATAAATGGTAGCAATTTGAATCCTTTGCATTTATATCGCTATAAATTGTTTCAATAACCCCAAAACCCCATAACAGTTCAGTTAAGTAAATTATTTATGCTACGGGTTCTACAGAATTTTGAACAGAATACCTTTTCAGACTCGCTTTATTTTGGTCTATGGGACAGTCCTTAATCAACTTGGTGGTGATTGTTGGAACACCTGGACTGCAACCACCTTCTCGTCACAAAAGTCCTCAATAAAATGGGTTGCATATAGAGTCTAACTACGTAAAGCTGCAGGACTTCAGAGATTTTTATTTGGGCATTTTATTTTAACCTGTTTTTTAATGTCAGTAACTCTATTAGATAGTTTTATAACTATTTGTAATATAAAATCCGCAATTTGTACACAAAAGAATTTTCCCAGTGTTTGGCCGTGTTTGGGGAATTTATATGACACGATATGGACACGATTACTTTTTAACTACATTTCCCAGTATTTGGCCGTGTTTGGGGAATTTATATGACACGATATGGACACGATTACTTTTTAACTACAACGGACCATTGTCGATAATGAACTTGCCACATCTTAGAAATAAAATATATATGATATTTTAATTTGATTTTATGATATTTAGAAAGCATTTTTTCAAAAAGTAATATTTAATATTTAAACAATTTTTTTATATTTCGTTTGCAGCCTCCCGCGGTTTCTGCACGCAAATTCCCGCTCCTGTAGGGATTCTGAAAAACCCCTTCTTAGTGGATACCTACGCTACACATCACAAAGAACACACCCTCCAAACTTTAAGGTTTAGGCTGTTGATATAATAGTCCATCAGTCAGGCCTTGGAATTTGATTTTGGTAAATAACTTCATGTCCGCACTCCCCGAATGTAGACAAGAACTCATTTAGGACTGATCACAGGCTTTTTAAACTTACACGATTTTCGCCAATCGTTATTATTAGACACGGGTCTAGATCGCGTTATAGATAATCATTTTAATTAAGCGATGAGCGGTGAAGCTTCACCAGCTTGACCAGCTCGCCGCTCCAGTCTTCTCGGGACCACGGCCGGTGTGACCCGTTTGCCGAAACGTCGAGGTAATTAATTAAAATGATTATGTATAACGCGATCTAGACCCGTGTCTAATAATAATTATTGATCACAGGTTTTTTAAAGCACACTGTTACATCTAAGTCTAAGACAATTACAGAGTCTTAGCTAAAGTTATGCCAATACCTTATTATATTACCTACTTAACTTAAACACTAGGTCTTAAGCCACTTCCTCTCCGCCTATCGCAGCGGAACTACCGACTCTATCGTTCAGAACAATTTCACTTTCTATTAATAATGTTTAACCAGAAGCCATCGTGTTTTAAAGCCTTTGTCATAAACGAGTATGGGTTATGTAAATCCTGCACCATTGTTAGAACACAATGTTATAGGAAATCAATAGGAAATACACATTTTTTATGGTTCAAGTTCAATCGTTGGAGAAATTGAAATGCTATGATACCTAGTTAGTAAGTAAGTAGGTACTAATCTGACACAAGAATTATTGCATTACAAGTATACAATTGTATAAAAAGTACCTAAGCCTCAAAGTTATGCTGTTATTGCAGTTAGGTTTTTTCGTTTAAAAAGTTTTGTGTTTTGATGCTGCAAATCTTTTCTTATGTGTAACATAAAAATAGCAGTTACCTACTTGTCGAGAAAAACATGTTATAGTATAGATGTTAATCCAGGTCTTCAGCTATCAGTGCCTATACTAAATTATAGTCGGTTAAGCAGTTATTACGTGAAGACATGACAAAAACTTTCACATAGTATTGCAAGGACAGGAAGTAGATACAATCTACTTAGATAAAAATAAAAAAGTATAGCGTGCAAACACCAATAAGTAAAGCTGGGTACTGGTATACATTACGTAGATACCTACTATAAGCTAGTAAATATTACTTCATACATACATAAGTAACATAAGGTAATCGGACGCAATATGATGCGTGTCTCGAACCGGTCATTTACCGAAGAAATGGGCGAATCATCTTAGTTAGTGAACGGTGGATTGCGGAAGAGAGAACTACTAAGTATCTTTAGTTCACTCATCAATTACATCTATCGTTCGTTACATTTAATTGCGATACTTTGTTTTAGGAATTGACTGTTTGTTATCTAAACACGTTACTCAGTGAGGAATTCTCTATGAGTTTCACCCGAGTAAGTCCCGATTCCGTGGGAATATCGGGATCAATAGGATATAGGGATGTTACTCCTCGATAATGTAGTAGCTTTCTATTTGTGAAAGAAATTTTCAAATCGGACCAGAGGTTTCTGAGATTAGCGCGTTCAAACAAACAATGTTTGAACGCGCTAATCTCAGGAACCGCTTTAGCTTTATAATATTACTAGCAGTGCCCGCGATTTCGTCCGCCTTATCTTTTTGAAAATATAATATAGCATATAGCCTTCCTCAATGAATGGACTATCCAACATTTAAATAATTTTTCAAATCGGACCAGCGGTTCCTGAGATTAGCGCGCTTAAACAAACTCTTCAGCTTAATAATATTACTATAAGATTTAAAAATACTCTTGGAAGAAACTCGATTTTTTGATAAATAATTACTGACACGTCCTGCAAGTACTCTGAGCTAAATTCCACGAACTTTTCAATAAAAAAACCTCGAATTCACATACCACCTAACGGTAAATGTGGAATTTCATATACTTAACTGCAGATTTATTGAAGTAAGTAGGTAGCGATAGGTAGGTCAAACATGTATATTTTTTAAAAGTCCAGTAAACGTTATCGAAAATAAGAAAGCCTTATCGAAACTACCTCATGACTCTCATGCATGAGTTAAGGATTTACGTGCATAATTATTTGTTTCATATCTTATATTAGGTAGAAACAATTTCGTTTTAGATAGTTGACATAGGTATCGATAGTATACTATATGTCAAATATCGTAGGTAAATTGAAGGTTAGATTAGGATCAACTAGATTAAGGAAATAAATTGAAGAAATGGTCAAGTTAGGTATACCTAACTTGACCATTTCTTCAATTTAACCAATAGGTAGGTATAGGTACTTTTGTAAGTGCAATTTGGAAGATGTAGTAGCATAGCAGATAGATTAAATCATATAAACAGTTACCTAACTTAGCGTTAAAGTTTTCAGGTCGGCCTAAGGCCTCTAACTTGACTTAACGACGATGTAACGACTGCTTTAAGAGATAACAACCGGGACCAAAAAAGAAGCTCGAGAAAATAGTATAAACATAATCCTTGCTATTATGAAATGAGTTTTAGGGCTAGACCTGGTTTAAACCATGATTTAGGCATAGTAAATCGTGGTTTAAACCAGGTCTGGCACTTAAAACTCGTTTTATAATAGCATGGTAAGTGTTCCTATCTAAGTAAAAATTCCGCTGTGCTAAACTTCGTAACTTCCTTAAAAATTTCGCACATCGCTCAGGCATTTTGATCACGTAGTTAGCGTACACTCGCATGGTGTCACTGACTGCGCTGCAGCGATTGATGTCCGATAACATTGAGTAGGCTGTCACACTGCCACGAGTGCCACGTGCCTTACTCGTACGTAGGATTAATAAACTTTGAAAGGCCTATTCAGAACTGCATACTATCAACATTTGGAGAACCATCATCCTTTCGTTAATCAGTCCTGCCTTTTAATTCTTTGCATAGTTAAAATAAATGTCTGATGGTTACTTATGTAAAAAAATAGAGCTTAGGTTCTATTCCAAGAATGTAATATCGTAGTAAGGACCCGCGTCATAATAGTAGCGCATATCGTAGTGAAGCGTTATTCGCTAGTAAGATTTCATTCTTGCCCATCCAAAGGTTGCCTGGAAGAGATCGTTTTAACGATAAGGCCGCCTATTGTAGTTTTTCTATACTAAGTTATAAATTTTTATTTATGTAATGTGATTTGTTAAATTTGGTAGGTAGGTACTACAATATATCTAATCTAATCTAATCTAAGATTTTGAATAAAATGAAGATACTTAGAGGTTTAGACTCTCCCAATGCCCATACAGAAATTATACTTATACTTTGTGACGAAGAAACGGCTATGTTTTACTTTTAAACAGCTGTACAGCATTGTACATTTGTTAAACAGTAACTGTGCTTGTACTATCAACACACGTGTCCAATCGTTGTATTCGTTCTCGATACACTTTCTATTGGACTAACGGGACACCGTGGTAAATGGTGTATTTAAAAACGAAAGTCTAGAATTTTGTTTGTTTTGTAACCTTGGACATCATACAAAAACCTACCGTAGATGTGTGAGCTGCTTTTGAACGGTTAACTTTTACTGGCACAATTAATTTACTATATTGCTAACTAGCAGCACCTCGGGTTTACTCGCGTAAGTCCCGACCCTGCAGGAATATCGGAGCTATTAACATACCAAGTCTCATCGTAATCGGTTCAGCGCTTTTTGCGTAAACATACACACATACTCAATAACCCTCCTTCGGCAGTCGGGTAAACACTTTTACCTGTTTAATATTAGTAGGCTCTGTAGGTTTACCTATTTCCAATTTCCACCAGCCACTAAAACTATAACTTTTGCAAAGTACTAAGGTAATACTTCTCCTTTGTATTTATTGGCCTTTTCGTCTAATTTTAGATTATTTTACAGCGCAAGCAACTTTGAATCCAAGCTATTTATGGCGCTGTAGTGCCCGGGACATGGCTCGTTGTTACTTTTCCATATAGGTGGTAATTCCTACCCATGAACCACCAAACCCAACGTCCTCACAATACCTGTAATGAGTCAATCACTCAATCGTAAAATAACCGCACGGTTCACTCGCCTTCCCAACCAGCTACTAACGGCCACTTCCTACCATTAGGTGATGGACAACAGGTTCATTGTCACTTGCAAATACTTCCGATCGATGGTGCTTCGTATAATCAACGCATGTCACGTCTCGTCTGCAGCTTTCCACGACCGGTGGAAGTTGTTTACTGTTGGAGATAGGTAATGGTAATGTACAGTTAGGAAACAGAAGTGTGTAATTAAATCTGTGTTCCTATAACAGGATGCCTGGGCGGGACTATTGAACTTTGGAATATCCCTTTATTTAAGTATTCCTCGTCAGCCAGGGTTACCGTATTTTCGCCGTTTGAGGCCCGTACAGCCGCCGAACTGGCCCTAACTTCGCGGTCTCTGGGTGTCATAAATGAATTCCAGGTCAACGGGAAGTAGGTATCCCGAAATTTATAGGATACTATAGCTGACCCGGCAAACGTTGTTTTGCCTTATAAATTATAGATAGTAGCCGATTCTCAGACCCACTGAATACGTATACAAAATTTCATAAAAATCGGTCAAGCCGTTTCGGAGGAGTACGGTAACTAACACTGTGACATGGAAATTTTATATATTAGAAGACTAGCTGACCCGGCAAACGTTGTTTTGCCTTATAAATTATAGATAGTAGCCGATTCTCAGACCTACTGAATACGCATGTGGAGTTTGGTGGAGATCGGTGAAGCCGTTTCGGAGGAGTATGGTAACTAACACTGTGACATGGAAATTTAAATATAAGATTTTGATAAGGTAGTCGATGATCCTGTGCAATCAGACCCTGGACTGTTGAAGAAAGTGGGTCCGGCAGCCTACGACCTCGAACCCGGAGGAAGCCCCATATACCCTCGTCGCCTCCTTTAAGGTGATGATGCAGTAAACCTCGTAAAAAGGATATTTTACTTTAAAATATTAAACAGACAGACATAAATAAACTGCCAACTGAAATATCCTACAAGGAGGCGCCGAGGCGCACAACTACTAGGTGAACTGTGGTATTAGGTCCCGGTTTTTGTTTTGGCTTGTGGGACAGAAACTTAATAACGTTGGTATAGTATATAACCTAACATGTGTGTTGATCCACTTTTGGCTGTTGCTTGAACTTAGGTTTTTAGATTGTGTGGACCTATGTTTATTGTGTGGATATTTGTGATTCATGGGTCGAGTTAACTGTTGTTTTATTTTTGTTGTGAGTCATCTTTTCGGCGAAAATAATAAAACTAATCGCAGTGGAAATCTCTTTTTTATTAGATTGTTTACGAAACTGTGCATGTTTTGCGTTGTGGTATTGCGAATTTGACTCTTAAAAATCACTGTTTTTACCGATTTAATCTCTGACATTTCATTTTTAATTACAAAAATGATGTTGTTTTTAAAAAGGTAGATACTTACATACCTACTAAAAACCTAACCGTTAAAAATAGTTTTCGTTTCATCTATTTCTTGCTTCATCATCGTCATCCACAACGTGCTATCGCCCACGAAAGGTTCCGTGCCATTATTACAACAAAAAATAACGTTTGTTGTATGGGAGCCCCATTTCAATATTTATTCTAATGTGTTTTTAGTATTGCAGAGACAGATTTAGTTAGTGTCCCGTTTATACCCTTTGAGTATGGAACCCTAAAATGGTCGAAAACCCTTTATTCTTCATCAAAGAGTACCTTCCTACATGATGTGAGCATAAACAATGCATGGCCAATCATCAAGTTATGAATAATGCATGGCTTTGTAGTTGTAGCTTTCTTTGTCGCATTTTTGTCGTCTTTTTATGAATAATCTTTTCCTGGTGATTTATCCCTTTTGTTTGAGCATTGTTATTAATTTTTAGGGTTCCGTGTCTCATAAGGAAAAATCAGAACCCTTGTAGAGTAATTATTATTATTGTATATTTAAGTAGGTATATATATAGGTATATTTATTTATTTATGTATTTAAGTAAATTATATCAATGTTGTATTTATTATAGAATTATTCATATTTTATTAACTTGTTTAATTATGCAATTAAATTCACACACCAATTGCCTGCACATCTATCGCCTTTTCTATGCCCCAAGGTTTGCTGGAAGAGAACTCTTTTGAGGGTTTTAAGCTCGCCTATGTACATGATTTCTCCTTATTTATGTCTTTGTTTTGTGGTGTGTACATTAAAGAATAAAGAATGAGAATAAAGAGTAATCGTGAACTTGACCCCCAAAATCATAAGAGTGCCCGAACAGTTTAGGGGTAAAATTTCATTGATCATAGCACATTCATATTATTTGAGATATTTACAAGTCTGTATAGACCTCTCGATTTGCATTTAGATTTTTGGGAGCAAGAAATTTCATAATAATTATTCAAAATTGAATACAAAATGACCCGGGAAAATGTAACGGTTCAGTAATTGTTTGGTAAATTTTGCATAAATATGTCCTTAAAAAGCTTTAGCGAATTGTTGACAATAAATTAACCGTTTTAAATAAAAAATGGTTCATCAGACTTTTTAATAGTAGATCCTAGGACAGCTATTATGCGAGAAAAACAACGAGGCGCTGCCAATTCAATTACAATTCGCAATAATTGATGATAATTCCATCAGCGATGCAAGCATTTGCATAAAGAGGAAATTAAAAATATTGCGTCTCGGTTCTTTACTTGCCAAGAATTTATTGAATATTTATTGTGACAGAAAAATTATGACTAATTTAGCTATTTTATAACAACGTATGTGTTAACGTGGGCACTATTCCACGATGAGATGCGACGACATCTGTTAACTGCGTTAATAGATACTGCGGAAAAGACGGGTCATAAAAAAGGACAAGTGTAAATTGGATAACAACAAATAAACATAGGATTTTCTGATATTGTTATTATTGAAGTTGGCATTTTAATGGTAATTTTATTTTAAAGAAGGCTGGGTTCAAAATCTTGGAATTTCGGAAGGCAAATATCTCTCGTTGTATACTTATTAACAATGTAAATTGGAAAACAGCAAATAACCTTAGGATTTTCTGAAATCCGGGTACCATGTTATTTTTTAATTTTATACGGAGTTCGATATTTCATCCGCACCTAGCTAATTTCAACCGTCTTTTTTATTTCACAAGAAAAAAATTGATTGAAAAAAATAATTAAAACATGGTAAATACCTATCCCGTTTTAAATAATAAATATACGTATTATCTATATTTATGCAAAATTACCCACTCAGGTAATCGTGGAATAAGGCCTATACCTAGTCATAAAATAAAATTGATTCCTACATGAATGCCGGAAGATTTCCTACAGAGATAAAAAGCGCATCTTTAACTACACCTACCTATAGGTAGCTACTCTTCAATTTCATGCAATTTATATCGTGTTCAATAAATTTCGAAGCTTTAATTATAGGAACACTTCCGACTATTATTTTATTAAGAAAAATGAGTATAATACATATTACTTATTAACATTATTCCCCATAAAATATTTTATTTGTATTTCCTCTCTGTCTATGGTTTAAAAGGTTTTAATGGTTGCCTAGAAGATTTCGCTCTTAGCGATAATAAGGCTCATTGTATCATTCATTATCTTTATAACTAGTTTTGTAGTCTTTGTGTATTTTGTAATTTTTAATTTTTCTTATTCGAAATGTTTTATGTCATGTAGGTATGATAGGTTTATTGGCAAGTACTTATTTATAACACTTAAAATAGTACCTATTAAAGTCTTATAATCACCTAGTCTAAATAAGAATAAAAAATAATAAGTGTTAACAGAATATAGTTTCCTGGTTTTAGCCACGGCTGCGTTTATCATCGTTCACGGTAAATGACGGGGCCATCGCATAGCAAGGCGGCTTTTTACCACACGAACCTTCGAAATGCGAACTCTAATGATGCGTAATTTCGTTGATGCGGTAGATAAAACACTCTCGACTAATGTGTATAATATATTTTATCATATTTTAACATAAAGAATCAGTTATAGTTACTGAGTACTGGGTCACTTAATGCCGTGTAGCCCTGACATAATATTTTTTTTTTCCTGTGAGTTTTATAAAAGGCGACTTAGAACTCTAAGACTAGCGAACCTGGAGTTCTCCCCGCGCGATGGTGGGTTAAACTGTATTTGGTCCAAGGAGGGTTGCCGGCCCTAAATCGTTCCAAAATCTATTTGCATAAGGTATGGTAAAATAAGACTTCTAAACGGTGTTTAAGGGGACACCTCGCGATGTTAGTAGGTACCAAAGCATAACTTGCAAAAATCTCCTATCTTCTGCTGCTTTCAGCATCGGCACTAATTAATAAATAAAATTGGTTATTGAGGTACCTGCTGTATGCAATCGATCAGGTTGCCTATAAATTAAAAACTTGTACCCTGTAATTCCGATCCCTATTGTCACTAAAATTAAACGAAATAAGAAAGTAATTACTAATTATTACAAACCGCAATAGGAACAAACTTCCGAGCACGCGTTGAAGTCTTTTGTACGGCGCGTTATGCTACGATTAACGCAGGACTATTTTTATCGTTTCGGAGCATAATCATAGGTCAAAAGAGCAAAATGACAAAAGGATGGCAAATTGTCGAAACTGTACATTGTCAAAAATAGTTAATAAGCAGGGTCCCGCGTTCACCCTTGTAATCCCAATCCCGATGGAATTTCCAAAAACCCTATTTTATCGGATGTTGCCTACATCATAATAAGAACACCCTCTCCAAATTTCCGCTTACTACTATCATGTGCGTTGAACCATCATGCAGGCAGGACAAAACATTACATAGCTACCTATTAAATATTTACACTCACAGACGATATTATTATTTTGTGCTTCGTGGAAAAGTGAAAAGCATTGAAACTGTCCAATGTTTTGATAAAATGCCCTATAAAATAGACAGGTATCTAAATAAATGCAAAAATAAGAACCATTAAACTGCGACGGAAATCAAAACAAAAACAAGCAAGTTCAACGAACTTTTAATATAATTAGCAAGCGCATTGAGCCGAAAAACATGTTATTTTTTGGTACAGTCCTCAGCAAAACGTAATAAAAAAACTGAATAAATAAATAATCTACATAATTCTGCTATAAATAGAGTTAGTCATCAAAATCTTATTATTGATAGGTAAACATTATTATTATTTTTTATACTTATACCTACTTAAATAAGCTCTGAAGTTAATAGACCGATTACGATAATACTGGGTCGTTACATGTTGAAAGATTGTTACATTTAGGTTTCCTACGTTAACGGTGTACCTATCTCACATAGCCGAACGTTCAACGCTAACTTAACTAAGTTAGATTTTTCTTCTGTTTTCGCGATGTTGTATTGAAATTAAAGACAATCCTGAAGAAGGGACCTGGAAAGGTCTCGAAATGTTGAGCGTTGTAACAATGCTAAAAGTAATAAACACCACGCGATTCAAACCGAAAAATGTCTTTAATTTGAACTAAGTTAGTTAAGCTTAGGTCTACATAGCAAAACCATGCAGTTTTACTTACATACTTCCACCGCAAACTAAGCCGTGCTCACTTGTTTAATTTTTTGTTGATTAGCGAAACCTTAAAACTAATATTCAATTGATATTTTGGTAGGTACGGTTTTAGTGTCAGTTCTCACGAGTGTAGGTCGCCACATGATATGGGTCCATGCAAATTGTGTCCTTAAGAATTGGCCATTGAAAATATGGGTCCTTGCAAATTAACATAACCCTGTATCATTCGCGAGGTCTCGGAATAAAGTTTCAAGTTACATGTTTGCTGGTCATTCCCCTTTGCATTCACATTTTTTGTACCCTCACATCTTATTAGTTAGTTGACAGGATTTGATACCGAAAATAACATGTAGGTACGTACATAAGCTCCGACTAAGTTACCTGAGACTTGAGGGTCTATGCGTGGGTGGTGTATAATATGTAGGGTTGGTTTCATACGCTCCAAGATTCCCACCTATTGGTACATTTTGATAAAAGTCTATAGATTCATCCATAGTGCTTTAAACAACGGTGGTAAGTCCCAAACAATTAGGTAGGTATTTATTTATCTTATAACCTTATGATCGTGTGATGTTCACAGAATTTCTCTATAGATAAAGAAATTCTGTGTTCTTAA
The DNA here is from genome assembly GCA_958496205.1 of Idaea biselata. Taxonomy (NCBI): domain Eukaryota; kingdom Metazoa; phylum Arthropoda; class Insecta; order Lepidoptera; family Geometridae; genus Idaea; species Idaea biselata. The sequence continues at coordinate 896,479 of OY292396.1, forward strand.
TAGCTTACCACGTAGCTCCATGAGCTATTGAGCTCATGTTATGGTGGCTAGACAACGGATATAATACTTATATTTATTTTTCTTTTGTAAATATATAAGCATCTACATATTATACATAGAAAGACATCATTCTATTCACCGCGACCGTAAAACACTAATTGCATCAAAAACCCACAATTTCTATTGTTAATGTAATGACAATAACAGTTTGTAATTGTTGAGTGAAATGTTTTATTATGGATAGTATACTTAAATATATTCGTATTACGTGATCTAAGATTCTGTCATATTAAATGCAGTCTGGTGAGAGCCAGACGGACAGGGGAGTAAAAGGTAAAAGTAAAAGGTTCCCATTTTTACCCTGTTTTTATCCTTGTTAGGCTACCGTAAAGCCTAAAACGGATGAGATTGACATACCTTGAGTCTGTGTGCCAATATCAAATTCAATATCGGCTTTTGACTGATATCTCTGTTACAAGAGATAACTATTTTATGAGCGGTGTTGTTCTAGTGGTAGATACTTTGACTTTCATTCTGAAGGTCATGCATTCGAATCCCAACTCACCGCGCACCAACGTCTTTTTCCTTGCCAAAAACTTATGTGAGCTATTAACATTTCTCTCGGGGCGAAGGAAAACATCTTGAGGAACCACACGACTCCGTGAGCTGCAGACGTTCTATCCTCTGAGCATGACTGACTAGGCTGGTGGTATAGATAGGTGCTGGTGAGGCTAAGCATAATGTCCCGGGCACTACAGCAGCGCCTTAAAAAGCATAGGTATATCAAAGTTGCTCGTGATGTAGAAATTATCTAAAATTAGATGAAAAGCCAATTATTATTCACCTACCACTTTATAAATACCTAGTATTTATTAACACAACGACCGATGTCAATTAATAAAACAAGTTTTCACAGCCCATTGTCTGTCTCAAACGGTGCCTTCTACGGATGTTTTTCTCATCATTTATATGAATTTAAATACAGAAATGATCGTTTATTATTTGTTTTTAAACTTAAATGTTTGGTTATATTGTACGGGCGAAAGGTACGGGGCAAATAATTTGATTGTTATGGGAACGTAAAACAAAAACGTTTATTCCCTACATGGTAGGTACCTAAATCCAAATTTACCAGTCGTAATCGTAATTAATAAAACGACTTAATTGAAAAACTCTACGCCATTTTTAAGAAAATTGAATTACAGTTCATTAAAAAAAACATAATACTTACCTAATTATTTATCTAAAGATATTTCATATTTTTTGAGTTAAGTAATTACAATTTAGATTGATAGGTATAGGAATGATAAATGATAGATTATTCTGGAAACGGATGTTTGTTTAGCCATTAAATCTATCTATATCCTAACTTACAAAAAAAGTAAAAGTTGTTCAAATTGGTTTTATTTATTTATCCGGTGTTAGGTATAGTTTTAATAGGTAACTATATTACACACTAAAGGTATAATTTAATTTAAAACAATTATTAGTATTGCAGCCGAATATTGCAAGACTCAATGGTGAAACAATAAATGTTTTTTGTTTATTTTGCGGTTTTGGCATTTTGTTGTATAACGTCCATTAAAGTGATGTCTCAAGTGCCCTTCCTTTTTCATTAGTCCAATGGATCTAGAAGAAAACAAGACCTAACAGTTCCATGGCCTAACTCTTTTTAGTCTCATCTTTACATCAAACTGCCAACAAGAGTCCGCCAGTGATTATTGTGTGCAACTGTGCAAGTGAAGGCCAAAGTAAACACGACTGATAAATATTAAAGAAGTGCTAAAGTTCTCCAATTAAATATTTTTCCATTAGCTACTCGTTTATTTATGTATATTTTAATTTAAATCATTTCATATAAAGCATCTTCAGCACAACAAACAGATAAATAACTGTCATCATTTTAATAGATCTAAGTCTTAGCTTCAATTAGGTATATGATTATAACCTGTCTATCTGACTGACGTCCACGTGACGCGTACAAATCAATATAATTGTTTTTTCACGTGACTTTAAGTACGTTGATAGGTACTTTAGGTACCCATAATACGTGACATTACGTGAAAATGGCGTTTTGCTCATTTGTGTCAATGTATCAATGTGTCAATGTATTTTGTTGCGTGTAGTGCAGTTTATTATAAGAAATAATTTTAGTATTTTCTAGCTAATCTGTACCTACCTATTTTTAATTTAAAAAAATGACCAAAGTAAGCATAGGTAAGTATATTACATAAACACAAAATACATAATATAACCTACACTATAGAGAGGAAAATTTGAAAAAAAAGTTTGATAATTAATTTCATTTCAAAGTTTAAATAAATTTATTATTATAACCTATTTTGTAACCGTCTAGAATATAATGTATCCTTGTTTTTTTTGCAAACATGCACCAAAAACATTATTTCCTAAGTCAATGGTTTCCATTGGGCAACCATTGAATCAGGTAGTTGCTATATTTTCAACTAGTAATAAATAATAATAAGTTGTTTAACTTACAGTTTCTCCTCTAAGCTGGCGGTGTCTACCGGCTTTCCCGACCTCTGGCTCTCCGTATCAGCGTCCTTCACCTGTTGACGAAATCAAACCATTAGATAGGCTGACAAGGCCACGATTAAAGACTTATAACAACCCATTTCAGATAGAGATATCCGTTCGCCTAAGTTTCTAGATTCCATTTTAAAATTAGTTTTTCAAAGAATGCTTGTAAAAATGACGGTGGTGGCAATGCGACGTGAGCTTAGTATTAGGTTGCTGATTCAAATCGCTGTTGGGTGCAGAATTTTGAAAATATTTTTTATTTATGGCTGTCATCTCTTAGAAGAGTGAGGCAGTAAGACGCCACGGGAGACTACTCGGGATTAACGAATGTCCTATGCCTTCGAACCGTGGTGAATACTAGGACACGTCTCGGTTTTCTCACGATGTTTTCCTTCACCGTAAGAGCGATGATGATAGGGCATAAAAACTTTTCTTAAATAAAAGTCATCACATTGTGATGCGTGGTCAGCCTGGATCTGAACTATCACTAGACCACCACCGCTCTAACATAATGCCGATAATCAATTTACAAATGCTGATGTACTTAGACGGTGAAGAAACATGGGCGGCACGGGGGCGGAGATCATCTTTTCAACGTCTAAACAGCTAACTTGCGCTTTTTTTATGCAGCTAACCTTGACCTGCCACGGTTCGCTTACACTTTTATGCCATGCACACCGTCAGATAATTGTTAATTTTTCTATTCCGCCATAAACGGTCTACGGATCACCATCTTGATAACGTTATCGTTTTAGAATACCCGTGAAATCTAACCTTCGTTTGTCAAGTCTAGCTAGTTGATACCTATTTTTACCCGACTGCGCTACGCAAAGAAAGGTTATGTGTTTATCAGTCTATGTAGATACGTCTTTATTCCATAAACTTTTACGGTATAAAAACATAAAAAAAGGAAAAAGTTAAGGCCTAACTTTTGTGAGATGATTGATTAGATTACACATAAAAATACTGAATCAGGGGGTGGAAAAGAGGATTTTCTTTTTGTGTGTGAAGAATCACGTATCTTAAAACTGCCTAGAAAAAGGTAAAAGGTTCCGCGCAATGCTGATAATCTTATTAAATTGGTATTTTATGTTTATGTTTTTTTGCGTCGAATCGAAAAAAGTCCTTTTTAGCTATTTTCTAGCCTAGGTATACCTACGAATATTTAATATTTAAGAACTAAATAGTTTGTTTAAACACAATCGTACCAGCCGCTATAAGACTTAACTTTCCAAAAAGCCACCACCAAATGAACATAATAATTAAAATATTTTTTCCACACTAGTTTCACTGTCGATGAACACAACTTTATGAACCGTAATGTACCGCAACGATCTCTGGTTTGTATTAAAATCGTTCGCATGATATAATACGTTTACTACGAGAGTACACGCATCCGATAACTTATACAATAGGTCTTTGTTTTAAACAATAACTAAAGTCGTCGTCGAGATAAATCACGTCATGCGCAATCGCAGGTGTACTTTTGAGTGCAGAATCAGCACTGCAGATATATAACTAGCAGTGCCCGCGATTTCGTCCGCCTAAATTTTTTAAATTATAATAATAGCCTATAGCCTTCATCAATAAATGGATTATCCAACACTGAAAGAATTTTTCAAAGCAGCGGTCCCAGATTAGCGATTAACGAGATTAGCGCGTTCAAGAAACAAACTCTTCAGCTTTATATTATTAGTATAGGTAGATTTATTAGCTGCGTCTGACAGTTGAGAATCTGTCCAGCTGAGAATCTGTCCAGTTGCGAATCCGTCCAGTTGCGATGGAGGGTTTCAACCGCGTAGGTAAGTCCCGATCCCGCAGGAATATCGGAATGAAAAGTGAAGACGTGCCTTTGACGGCCTTTGTTACTCTTTTGTGCAAAAACTTCTAAACCGACTATAATGAAACTTGGGGTGAAGATAGGTGGTACAACAACAGCATTTTATTTCGATTTTCCCACGGGATCGGTACTTACGCGGGTGAATTTTAAATAAACAAGTGACGATTTAATTCTAAGTTCCTAAAATCGTTCAATAATGCAAGGTGCAACGGAAACTGTTCCATATTCATACACTGCGTGATAACGTTATGGTAAACAGCAACCTTACATGTTTCAAACATGGACGCAGTTATCAGAATTTTTCACAGAAGATAATCGGGTATTTTAAAGGTAAATAGATAGAAGTCGACTGGGACTAAATGTAAAGCTACGCTTCAGAAATGCTACAATCAAAGCAGAAATTTTAATAAGGTTTCGCCACGCTAATTACCTATTCACAAATTACAATATTATTGGACAAAATAACAATTCATATACATACCATAATCTTCGCAATTTTAGACAACTCAAAGACAACTCCCTTCAAAACGAAGATCACCGAACAGCAGTCAAAAATCATCGACAATATATCAAAGAGTTTGGTAGTGGAGGAGTTCATAAAAAAGTCTCGTTACATAAATAGAAATGTCTTTAATTTTAATAAAATAGAGGTCAATGGGGTGCCACGCGCAAAGCTGTTTGCAGAGGCGCTGGCATCGGATGATCTTTTTTTTTTTCGATGATGGTCCTCCACCAATGGAAACGCGGAGTTATTTTTTATTCTTTCGGTCTCAGACCGATATGGCCAATTTGGCGCCGAGAGTTGTAAAAACATCTGACGTTTGACAAACGTTTGACAGTAAAGATCATCCGACTACCGACCTCTGCCGGGATAAAAAGTTAGTGTTCTTCCTCATTAGCAGTTGTTATATTTATTTTAAAACTAGCTGACCCGGCAAACGTTGTTTTGCCTTATAAATTATAGATAGTAGCCGATTCTCAGACCTACTGAATACGAAAATAAAATTTCATAAAAATCGGTCAAGCCGTTTCGGAGGAGTACGGTAACTAACACTCCTCCGAAACGGCTTGACCGATTTTTATGAGATCGGTTCAGCGGTTTAGGCGTGAAAGCGCTGTTACCTAAGTCCCGATCCCGCGGGATTTACGGGTTTAAAAGTAGCCTATGTCCTTCTCCGAGGTCCCATCTATCTCTATACCAATATTTATCAAAATCGGTTCAGCGGTTTAGGCGTGAAAGCGCTGTTACCTAAGTCCCGATCCCGCGGGATTTACGGGTTTAAAAGTAGCCTATGTCCTTCTCCGAGGTCCCATCTATCTCTATACCAATATTTATCAAAATCGGTTCAGCGGTTTAGGCGTGAAAGCGCTGTTACCTAAGTCCCGATCCCGCGGGATTTACGGGATTAAAAGTGTAGCATATGTCCTTCTCCGAGGTCCCATCTATCTCTATACCAAAATTTATCAAAATCGGTTCAGCGGTTTAGGCGTGAAAGCGCTGTTACCTAAGTCCCGATCCCGCGGGATTTACGGGATCAAAAGTAGCCTATGTCCTTCTCCAAGATCCCATCTATCTCTATACCAAAATTTATCAAAATCGGTTCAGCGGTTTAGGCGTGAAAGCGCTGTTACCTAAGTCCCGATCCCGCGGGATTTACGGGATTAAAAGTGTAGCATATGTCCTTCTCCGAGGTCCCATCTATCTCTATACCAAAATTTATCAAAATCGGTTCAGCGGTTTAGGCGTGAAAGCGCTGTTACCTAAGTCCCGATCCCGCGGGATTTACGGGATCAAAAGTAGCCTATGTCCTTCTCCGAGGTCCCATCTATCTCTATACCAAAATTTATCAAAATCGGTTCAGGTATACGACCTAAGTCCCGATCCCGAGGGATTTACGGAATCAAAAGTAGCCTATGTCCTTCTCCGAGGTCCCATCTATCTCTATACCAAAATTTATCAAAATCGGTTCAGCGGTTTAGGTGTGAAAGCGCTGTTACCTAAGTCCTGATCCCGCGGGATTTACGGGATGAAAAGTAGCCTATGTCCTTCTCCGAGGTCCCATCTATCTCTATACCAAAATTTATCAAAATCGGTTCAGGTATACGACCTAAGTCCCGATCCCGCGGGTTTTACGGGATCAAAATTAGCCTATGTCCTTCTCCGAGGTCCCATCTATCTCTTTACCAAAATTTGTCAAAATCGGTTCAGCGGTTTAGGCGTGAAAGCGCTGTTACCTAAGTCCCGATCCCGCGGGATTTACGGGATCAAAATTAGCCTATGTCCTTCTCCGAGGTCCCATCTATCTCTATACCAAAATTTATCAAAATCGGTTCAGCGGTTTAGGCGTGAAAGCGTAACAGACAGACAGACAGAGTTACTTTCGCATTTATAATATTACTAGCTGGTACCCGCGACTTCGTCGGCGTAGAATTATTACATAGTCCTTTTTTCGATAAGCTAATCTCTAAAAATAAATAAATGTAAGTAAGTATAGCTTTTTTTTCTCTTTTCGCGATGTTGTATTGAAATTAAAGACATTTTTCGGTTTTAATCGCGTGGTGCTTATTACTTTTAGCATTGTTTCAACGCTCAACGTTTCGAGACCTTTACAGATCCCTTCTTCAGGATTGACTGAGATGTGATTTGTCATTGTAATGTATATTCGCTTAGATTAGCTCAGTTCAGCTAACTCATTTTGTAATGTGGAGTTAATCAATTAAAGTGTTAATCTATCTCAGCTTAGCTCAGCTCAGCTAACTTAGCTTACCTTAGCTCAGTAACTTAGCTTAGCTTATCTAACTTTAGTTCAGGTTATCTAACTTAGCTAAGCTCAGGTCATTTACCTTAGCTTAGCTCAGCTAACTTAGCTTGGTTCAGCTAACTTAGCTTAGCTCAGCTCAGCAAACTTAGCTTAGCTCAGCTAACTTAGCTTAGCTCAGCTCAGCTAACTTAGCTTAGCTCAGCTAATCAGATAACTTACCTTAGGTTCAGGTACCGATAAGCGTTGGTACAGAAAGAACGGTGGTTTCCAGCGCAAATTGGCGTTTTTTCTGTATACGACCTAAGTCCCGATCCCGCGGGTTTACGGTATCAAAAGTAGCCTATGTCCTTCTCCGAGGTCCCATCTATCTCTATACCAAAATTTATCAAAATTGGTTCAGCGGTTTAGGCGTGAAAGCGTTGTTACCTAAGTCCCGATCCCGCGGGATTTACGGGATCGAAAGTAGCCTATGTCCTTCTCCGAGGTTCCATCTATCTCTATACCAAAATTTATCAAAATCGGTTCAGGTATACGACCTAAGTCCCGATTCCGCGGGATTTACGGGATCAAAAGTAGCCTATGTCCTTGTCCGAGGTCCCATCTATCTCAATACCAAAATTTATCAAAATCGGTTCAGCGGTTTAGGCGTGAAAGCGTTGTTACCTAAGTCCCGATCCCGCGGGATTTACGGGATCAAAAGTAGCCTATGTCCTTCTCCGAGATTCCATCTATCTCTATACCAAAATTTATCAAAATCGGTTCAGGTATACGACCTAAGTCCCGATCCCGCGGGATTTACGGGATCAAAATTAGCCTATGTCCTTCTCCGAGGTCCCATCTATCTCTATACCAAAATTTATCAAAATCGGTTCAGGTATACGACCTAAGTCCCGATTCCGCGGGATTTACGGGATCAAAATTAGCCTATGTCCTTGTCCTAGGTCCCATCTATCTCAATACCAAAATTTATCAAAATCGGTTCAGCGGTTTAGGCGTGAAAGCGCTGTTACCTAAGTCCCGATCCCGCGGGATTTACGGGATCAAAAGTAGCCTATGTCCTTCTCCGAGATTCCATCTATCTCTATACCAAAATTTATCAAAATCGGTTCAGGTATACGACCTAAGTCCCGATCCCGCGGGATTTACGGGAACAAAAGTAGCCTATGTCCTTGTCCGAGGTCCCATCTATCTCAATACCAAAATTTATCAAAATCGGTTCAGCGGTTTAGGCGTGAAAGCGCTGTTACCTAAGTCCCGATCCCGCGGGATTTACGGGATCAAAAGTAGCCTATGTCCTTCTCCGAGGTCCCATCTATCTCTATACCAAAATTTATCAAAATCGGTTCACGTATACGACCTACGTCCCGATCCCGCGGGATTTAAAGGATTAAAAGTAGCCTATGTCCTTGTCCGAGGTCCCATCTATCTCAATACCAAAATTTATCAAAATCGGTTCAGCGGTTTAGGAGTGAAAGCGCTGTTACCTAAGTCCCGATCCCGCGGGATTTACGGGATCAAAAGTAGCCTATGTCCTTCTCCGAGATTCCATCTATCTCTATACCAAAATTTATCAAAATCGGTTCAGGTATACGACCTAAGTCCCGATCCCGCGGGATTTACGGGAACAAAAGTAGCCTATGTCCTTGTCCGAGGTCCCATCTATCTCAATACCAAAATTTATCAAAATCGGTTCAGCGGTTTAGGCGTGAAAGCGCTGTTACCTAAGTCCCGATCCCGCGGGATTTACGGGATCAAAAGTAGCCTATGTCCTTCTCCGAGGTCCCATCTATCTCTATACCAAAATTTATCAAAATCGGTTCACGTATACGACCTACGTCCCGATCCCGCGGGATTTAAAGGATTAAAAGTAGCCTATGTCCTTGTCCGAGGTCCCATCTATCTCAATACCAAAATTTATCAAAATCGGTTCAGCGGTTTAGGAGTGAAAGCGCTGTTACCTAAGTCCCGATCCCGCGGGATTTACGGGATCAAAAGTAGCCTATGTCCTTCTCCGAGGTCCCATCTATCTCTATACCAAAATTTATCAAAATCGGTTCAGCGGTTTAGGCGTGAAAGCGTAACAGACAGACAGACAGAGTTACTTTCGCATTTATAATATTAGTAAGATATATAAATATATAAATATATATAAATATATATATAGTAAGATAGTAAGATAAGATAAGAAGTAAGAAGTAAGATGTTAAATCTTTAGATCTTAGAGAGCAGATGCAGCAGGATCACATATAACAGAGTAATAGGCAGTTGTAAAACTCGTAAGACGAGTAGGTTTAAAGTCTCTATCTCTTGGTAAAAACTGCATGAAAATCCGTTCAGCAGGTTTTGAGTTCATCGGGTACCTACAGGCTGACAGACATATATGGAAAAGGACTTAGTTTTATAATATGTAGATAACATGTATCATGAGCATCTGTTACAAGATAGAGTGATTAAGAACAAGTAATAAAAAATAATTGAAAGATAATGCACTAATTAGGTATTACCATAGCAATTTCAATACCAAGTGAAACTGATTGCAACACGGTCACCAGTAAAACTAACAAAACCGTTGCAAAATTTTCTGAAACAGACGCTGATAGCCGTTGATAAGTTTCATAACTTTAATCTATGAATTAATTAAGTAAAAAAACCAACACTGTCAATGATAATAATACTCATAGGCCAATACTAATTATAAATAGAAAATAAGTGACTTACTATAACTAAGGATCGGACGTACGGTTCCTATATCTTATGAGTAGTGCACAGCAAATACGTTTCAGAGTTTTAGGTATTTTGCAAAGTTATTGCTATCTCAACGCTCTCCTCTGCCGCCTTCGCCGTGAGTTTCGATGCGTGAGTGTCTATGCGCGCACACATCTAAACAATCTACTTCACCGCCCGCACGCTGCACACTTCCGCAATCGCTCGCTTCAGTTCATCAGTCGACGCGCTACAACCACGAGAGTTACCTTGTTTCACGTTGTTTGGCTTGCAACAAAAATTGTGATTTACAATAACCGTTTCATAATATTATGATTACAATCTAAAAATAATATTCCAAACTAGTAGTTTACGTTTAATGACTTACCTACGTACGACCTATTCGTAGTTTTATTTAAGTATATCATTCGTATTATTAGAATTAATTTAAGTAAATACTACTATGATTTTGTAAATACTTATAATGAATACGAAAACACCTGCCTGACCAGAAACAAACATGTGTCAGACATACAAATGTTAGAGCCAGTTTACATGTGGGGAGCCGAAGGCGACCTGTCACATACACACACACAGAGCCAGTTTTATAGATCCCGAATAAAATGTCAGATAGCTCATTCGAAGGATGTCGACAGTGCTTTCCATATATTTTATGTCATTTTATCTTCTGAATAGACAATCTGACACTTGACGGGGACCCGTGAAACTTCAACTACCCTTAGTTTTCACCTTTCTATATTTTTCTTGTGAAAACAAATACATAATTGATTGTTTTTGAGCTTTGAATTGTCGATAAATGAATCCTAAATTTTATGTCTTTGGCTTTTTTATTTATTACTCTTGTTTTAGCATAAAAAATGTCATAATATAAATAGGGACCACTTGCTAGTTCGTTCGTCTGTCTATTATGGCCCATTTTTTCAGGAACGGATAGAACTATCAAGTAAAAATGTACATGAAATACCTACTAAAGGTTATATACTTAGGCTGTAAAATAATATTTTACAATGATCGATCAAAAGATAGGACAATTTATAAATAAGTATACCTACCTTCATAGGAGTGTACCGAACTCTCGGCGCACGAGTCCATCTCGCAGTTGACGTTTTTAGGGTTCCGTAGCCAAATGGCAAAAAACGGAACCCTTATAGATTCGTCATGTCTGTCTGTCTGTCCGTCTGTCCGTCCGTATGTCACAGCCACTTTTTTCCGAAACTATAAGAGATATACTGTTGAAACTCGGTAAGTAGATGTATTCGGTGAACCGCATTAAGATTTTCACACAAAAATAGAAAAAAGTACCAAATTTTTGGGGTTCCCCATACTTAGAACTGAAACTCAATCAAACCTATACGTATGGGGTATCTATAGATAGGTCTTCAAAAATGATGTTAAGATATCTAATATCATTTTTTTCTAATCTGAATAGTTTGCCCGAGAGACACTCCCAAAGTGGTAAAATGTGTGTCCCCCCCCCCCCCTATAACTTCTAAAATAAGAGAATGATAAAACTAAAAAAAATATATGATGTACATTACTATGCCCACTCGCACTTGGCCGGTTTTTTTAAATTCAGTAATTATTTACAAATAAGTTATACCTACCTACATGTAAGTGTACGGAACCTTCGGCGCACGAGTGTGACTCGCACTTCACTGTTTTTCTATTCAGAAATCAATTACAAATAGGTAAGTATACCTACCTACATACATACATGTGAGTTGATGTGAGTGTACGGAACCATCGGCGCACGAGCGTGACTCGCACTTGACAGATTTCTTTTTATTCAGAAATCAATTACAAATAGGTAAGTATACCTACCTACATACATACATATATGTGAGTGTACGGAACCATCGCCGCACGAGTGTGACTCGCATTTGACTGATTATTATTTACTAGCTGCGCCCGCGGTTTTACCCGCGTAAGTCCCGATCCCGCGGGATTAACGGGATCAAAAGTAGCCTATGTCCTTCTCCAAGGTCCTATCCATCTCTATACCAAAATTCATCAATATCGGTTTAGCGGCTTAGGTGTGAAAGCGTAACAGACAGACAGACAGAGTTACTTTCGCATTTATAATATTAGTAAGATTAATTCAGAAGATAATTACAAATAGCTACTAATAGTGGATAATTACCATAACAGAAGGTAATTACAAATAGTTACCTACCTACATACATGTGAGAGTACGAAACCATCGGCGCACGAGTCTGATTCGCACACTAGTTGCAAATAAATTTACAAGTAAATATACTTACATATATAATACCTACCTATATACCTTATAAGACCAAAATGCAAATAACAATTTTTCTTACTGTCATCGACATCGACATCGGATATACTATCCCATCCCTAGTGTCGATATTACAGTACCTAAGCATCCTTAGTGCTATTGCTTGTCTGTATATGATACCTTGCCCCCAACCCCCCTTGTGCCCGATATCTGCCGATAGAGATAGTTGCAGCTCGTGAGATTTGTAGGTACATTTTTTGATAGAATTTGCGTTCTGGGAGAAACCTTTTTTCCACCCTTAAATTGTAACAAAATGATACGTTATTGATGTCAATCGCTTAAATAGTTTGTATTCTATGTCTGTACGTTTTGATTTTCTTTTAAAAGTTTTTTGTTTTACTAAAATACTGACATATATTAGTCATAGTTTTAGCGCTAAAATATGCTTGGTTAAGGCGCTTATAACTTTAAAATGATTAAAAAAAATGAAAAAAGGAAAACGTAGGAACCTAGTTTATTATGAGTTAATAACACTAAAAAAAAATCACCGAAATCGGACAATGTTAAGGGGTGGAAAACAGGTTTTTCTTTTTGTATGAAGAAGTACGCGTCGAGTGATCCTCTTATCTAATATATAAAATTTCCATGTCACAGTGTTAGTTACCGTACTCCTCCGAAACGGCTTGACCGATTTTTATGAAATTTTATTTTCGTATTCAGTAGGTCTGAGAATCGGCTACTATGTATAATTTATAAGGCAAAACAACGTTTGCCGGGTCAGCTAGTATACATGTAAAATTCAAAGTCTTGACTGATTGACTAGATCACTGAACCATACAGGTTCTCTCAGGAAGTAGACAAACGAAAGTCCAGAGGTGAAGGACCTTAAGGGGCACCCGAATCACCCCACAAATCGCAGGTCCTGCTTTAAAAAAAACGGGGCAAGTGCGACACTCGCGCACAAAGGGTTCCGTACCACTATCACAATTGGATACGGAACCCTAAAATGGTTTACAACAACCAATTTTTCAATTTTATAGGAAAATATGAAATATTTATCTTCGATTCTTACTCCCATCAAACGACCGAATCACTCAAAAAAAAAAAAAAAAAACCTTGGCACAAAGAAAATCTGAAACATAAAAGAAACTCTTTGGTAAGTAAGGCAGACTGGTATATTTGACAGATAGGGCAGCCATTTTGAATTCCATGACCAACTCGATTTGTCCTGACCAATCAGAAGCGACCTCACATTGTAGTACTAAACTCCTTGTTATTTTTGAAACACGTTTGTTGTATGGGAGCCCCTTTTAAATAATTGTTTTATTTCGTTTTTAGTATTTGTTGTTGTAGCGGCAACCGAAATACATCTTCTGTGAAAATTTCAACCTTCTAGCTATTACGGTTCATGAGATACAGCCTGGTGACAGACGGACAGACGGACAGACGGACAGACGGACAGACGGACAGACGGACGGACGGACAGACAGACAGACAGACAGACAGACAGACAGCGAAGTCTCAGTAATAGGGTCCCGTTTTTACCTTTAGGTACGGAACCCTAAAAAAGAAATAGCACCTGGACGTGTAGCACAACATACCTACCTACTCTACCATCCTGTCATGAGATAGACTTGCATTTTGACCTCACCTCACCTGATGGTAAGAGACGATGAGGTCGACGAGGTAGCCAAGTTATGATGGATAAGTACATACATTAATAAAGTACACACCGTCCCAATTTCATGTCTTTAGGATCATCGACTTTAGGCTGTGCTTTGAATCACTTATCAATGAATTAGTCAGGACTTTGACTAGGTATACCATGGGTATACCTATCTAGATTAATATTTTCATCTAATCTGAGTGGATTCATACACATAGGTATACTGACAGTAGGTAATCAGCACTAATCAAATCAATCATAATGCAAGCTGTTCAGAGTATTGTAGTAGCACAGACTGCACAGTACACATTAGCTGTGTAGCCCCGGCATAGAATAGGGTTACTCCATCTCATCCCGTGGGTGGATATCGTAAAAGGCGACTAAGGGATCTGAGGGAAATTAGCAAAACTTATTTATAACTTATTTTTAACTTAAGTTCTCCCCGCGCGGTGGCGGATAAACTGCTTGATCCCTGAGAGGGCTGGTGTCAGGCAGGCGGCCGGCCGTAAAAACATTGCCAAATCTAATTGCAGAAGGAATGGTCAATGACGACTTACCGACTGCGCTGACCCCAAATAAAAAAAAACAATGTGGGGTTTAGCGAACCCTGGGCTCCTGAGACCGAGCGGGCTCCTGAAACCTCATCCGAGCGATGCAACCGGGAACATCGCTCGGATGAGAAGTACACATACCTACATATACACACATTCCTTATGTGTACTGTGGTAGAAGTGCCTAAGACATAGTATCGTGGCTACTGGACATGTTTTTCATGACATACATGTTTAAGTTACTAGTTTGTCATCGAGGTTACTCGTATATTCAAAATAATACGTAGACGATTAAACAAGCAAAGAAAAGGAAGTAGTTGTAATAACAATAAATTAAAGTAGGTAGGTAAGTCAAGAGTGGCACAATAGATATATATTATATTGGAAGTGGGCCGATGACATAACAATTAGTCTTCGACATCGGCAACTAGCTGATAAATGCTTTGATGCATGCGATGAATTTACGTGACGTTGAAAAAGTACCGCGGCAAAAGAGACAGACTCTGATTCAGTTATTATAATTCAGTCTGTGATTCAGTTTCCAAAACATACAGGTAATTGTTTAATGTCTAAATGTGTAGCTGAAAACATTTAGAACAATAGAAATTCACGAAACTTCATTGTCCTGCAAAACTCAACAAGCAATGTTCGAAATATTATAAGTAGGTACGTATACTTAAAAGTAGAAAAGAGTTAAGAAAAAAAAAAGTGTGTAAATGAAAATAGCATTGACTAAAAATGATGATAGCACAGAAATTAAGTCAAAACTAAAAAAAAATCTTTATAAATATCATCTTAAAAACGACGATAAAAGAAAAGACAGCTAAACCTGTAAACTTTTTGTTTGTCGCCTTAAATTAAATACTTACAAAGCAACTGGAAGGTCAAGGATCCATCCACGATCCAAACGCTGACACAAGGATGACCTTATTAAAAATATAATTAGCATTAATTTTAAAAAGTTAATGTTAGTTTTGCAAAGAACTTAAAACTTGCAATAACATCATAACATCCTATTACTTATATAGGTATCTATGCTATGCCCTTCTTTTGCTCAGATCTAGGTAGGTAAGTATACTGAGGAGTAGGTGTTGTTGCGACAAGCAAAATAAAGATTGCAGCCGACTTTCATTGGACCCTTTATTAATTTAGGTACCCTTCTCTTCTGAGAGCTGGAGTTTAGTAATTATTAGTATTCTAAGTTAAAACACATCTGCTAAAGACGTCATAGTTGTTTCGAATCACTGAACCGAAGAATACTCTGCAATAAAAAGATTGCACTGGTCACTGGTCACGTTTTTCCTCATCACCGTATTTTAAATAGACGATGATCTACCTAATGACCTCTTATAGTAGCATTTACACTTTTCCAGGTTTTCTTGGAGGCAGGTGCTTACATTGGAAGAAAAATATAGAAAATTCTATGGATACAAATCTAGATAATTATGGACATCAATACCAAAACAATGGGTGAGATAGACGAATTTGTGAGAAAGCTTACCGTCTCGCCACACTCGGGGAAAAGCGGCGCGATGTATGGGGCTCCCTATGGTTTATAGGTGGTAGGCGGCTATAGGTATATACCCACTAAAACTCCACCGGTTCCTCACTCCCCTTGGTTTTAACCAAGTGCCCATAGTCCCTAATGGGACTACGGGCACTTGCGAGTCTTCCGGGGTTCCTAACAGCGATGGTCCGACTCGGCCGGACTTCTCTCTAGAGAGGTTTAATGACCTCTTCCTTTTTAACTCTTGAGCAGCCCACGGGAACTGCTACAATACAAGTGAGCCTAAGGATTTTTGGAAATGAGGGCTCATGTGGGTTTACGCGCGACACAGTCAATTTAGTACACAGAATGTGCCAAGAGCGTTTACCAATTATTAAGATGTAAGTATTGTTATGTAAGTATGTAGGTACCCACACCGCACGCGTTGGAACAAACCATTTCCCATATCTGAATCAAATCGAGCCATGGCGTTTGTGAAAGCAGTGAAAACATGAATTACCTAGGTTATGTCGCAATTCAACTAAATAACGTTATGCATTGTGAGCTCTGTTAATGGCTTATAACAACTTTTATAATATAACTTTGCGTAAATAATGTCACAAATACAACTCATATGTTGCACAGACTTATGAAATAGCGTGAGAAATGTATTGCTATGATTTTTATTTGACTTAAATCGGTCCGTGAGAGAGTTACTCTGTTTTTTTATCGGGGTATAGCTTTCGATTTGATAGGGAGAAAAAATGTCTTATATCTACGTACCTACAGTAGGTAGGTACATAGTTTCTTGACTTCAAACCGAACAGTTTGAGAAAAAAATAATCAGAGCTGAGGCATAGTTGAGGCATTTTAGTTATAGAATAGGCCCCTGGGCTTTTACCCCTGTATTCCTACTTAGTGAGAACAATTCGAAACACACATGAAAGATTACAATAATGCAACGTTGTTAGTCACAAGTATTTTTAATACAAGGATTCTTTAAAATACCTCACGCGCTTCCATTGAAGAGTTTGAAATGCTAGATTGATGATATTTTCGATTGTAAACAAGAAAAAGGCCAAGTTGCGGTTTTGGATGTTATTGAAGTTTTGAATGAGAATATTACCTTCTTTTAAGGCTTTAGCTAGACAGACAAACTACATTTCAACTGCAATTTGAAGTCTCAATGCAGTGAACCGACGACATTACTACGAGGTCGATGCGGGGACTAGTTGGAGGTGGTTGCTCGGTGTGTGGCCAATGGTGGTGGTCCACCACCAGTCCAAAGGCCCGTGAGGGTTTTTACTTTTTAAGGTTTCTGGAGAGGGGGTCATTAAGACCAATCACCCCAAGGGATTGTTGTTGTATGTAGAAACAGTGCCTACCTTCCCCTAGAAATCCTGGAATATGGTGAAGAGAATGACACCTAGGAGTTTTAGTGGGTAAACCTTTGGCCGCCCACCATTCCAATCATGGAGGATCACACATATCCTCGCCCCTCCCCCCGAAGCGCTGGAACAGTGCATAAGGTCGCTTACTCTTCGTTAAAAAAAGGTGTTTGCTTGAGATCGCTATTTCATCATCGCATCGCATAGATGTTCAGCAGTGGACGGATAAGGGCTGAGATGATGATGTGCAGTTAACCAAACCAACTGCGTATAAAGGTAGTTGTACGGTTGGTGTGCAGATAGGTGTTTTATAGGTGTATTGGTTGTTATTGCCAACTGCATTTGCAATCAATGTGCAGTTGAACTGCAGTCTATCTGACTAGAGCTTAAGTAGGTACTTTAACACAAGTCGTGCTTAGGTATAGATTAGGCTGCGTTTAAATCGAGGAGATTGCAACAATTTAGTCCAATGTTATACCTACTTACCGATAATAATTTTCACTTGCCGAAATAAGTCATAATGACCGCCAAACTTACGCCATGTTTAGGACAGAGTAAGTAAGTACCACCATGATTGCGAAACACTTTTGATTTTATATCCGATATCTCCAAATTACGGTCTGCTGATTGTCCAATGTCCAGAGAAACCGCACCATGCCGCGTTCATACGAAACAATGATTTCTAAAACTGTTGTTACTTACTAAAGTAAGTTTAAAATATAACACTCTTATTGCAATAGCTACCCTTAGAATATTTTTTAAACTCCTAAAACGTAGATTATAAGTATTCTCTTTGACTCCTTGTAAATAATGGTTTGAAAACTATTGAGATATTATGTAGGTACTTACCGACTATATAAGTAGGTACCTACCTAGCTACTAGAGGTGATATTAAACATATTCCATTCCATAATATATGCCTTTTACGCGAAATAAATGCAAAAAGCCGGTGCAGTTTTTTATTTTATTTTTATTTATTTTAATTGAAATTAAAAGAATCAAATTGACTTCTTCTTATCGTCAAACGCATCATTCAGGTTTTCGGTAGCGTTACCGCAAGCAGTGGCTGTTTACTGTTTCTTCTGATGACAATAATTGCTTGAAGCAAAGATTTCTGCTTCCATGAATAGGTAAGTAGGTATAGTATGATTTTTAGGGTTCCGTACCCAAAGGGTAAAAACAGGACCCTTTTACTGAGTCTTCGCTGTCTGTCCGTCTGTCTGTCTGTCTGCCTGTCACAGATGATATATTTCCTTTGCCGCAATAACAACAAATACGAATACTAAAAGCAAAATAAAACAAATACCTACATAAGAGGGGTTCCCATACAACAAACGTGATTGAGGTAAATGAAAACGCAACGATACCGCGATGTATTTTGTCCACTAACGCCATCTAGTGAGACTGGAGAAAGACTGGTGCCAATGGTTAAATAAATTGTAACGTTTGGGTTGCGTTCACAAATTGGTTGGTCCAGTGTTCATTTTAAGGTTCCGTCCCCTAATTGTTATAGTGGTACAGAACCCTTCGGGCGCGAGTCTAGCACTTGACCGGGTTTTTATTAATAAGACCATGTAAAACGTCAGGGCGCAGCTGTTATTAGTTATTAGGTAAGTAAATTAAAACCTAGCCTTCACCATTTCCCCTTAGGCAGTAAAAGCAAATTGATTTATTTTTCGGCGAGCGAAGAGCTTTCACCAAGGATCATCAATACGCGAATACCCAACGGTTAGTAACTTAACCGGAACTGTAGTTATCAATCATTGTTACGGAAGAGTTGCGCAACAGGCGCCTTATAAGCTGGTTAACGGCTAGGCTTATCTTTGGAGGGAAAGTGGACGCGCGCACGCATATAGCACTATAGTCTCGCTCACATTGCTCACAGACGGATATACTTACATTTGATTAAACAAAGGTTTATGGTTTACAAAGGATGCTTTTTGAGGTCAAAATTCAGTTCAGTTCTTCAGTATTTGTCCTTTCTGCCAGCATTTAAGGGCAATTTGGGCCAATATCACATGTATATTTAGAATTTTACAATACGGGTAGGCATGTACAACAAAAATGGTGGCGAATTTTATTGCAACTCCACGTGAGCTCCACATCTGTTTGTAACGCGATAATTCCGTGTTCGGCACTGTTATTTTGTATTTGACTAGCTGTGTCCTACAGTGGAAAATCCTTTCGGAGGTAGGCAACACTGATGTTTGGGCCACACTGCCGGGAAATGCCGTTAATTATCGCGATGGTGGTCGTTTAACGTTGGTGTAGCCGCTCCAATAACGCGTTAAAATTATTGCAATAATTATATAGGTACCAACTCATATTTATTTTTCTTTTGTAAATACATACATATGTATGATATACATATAGAAAACACCCAGACCAGAAATAAATATTTATTTTAAAGCATAAATACTTGTACCCGGCGGGAATCTAACCCGCAACCTTCTGCATTGCAGTCGGGCCTTCGCCGCAGTGACCGTCAAATAAGTGTAAGCCGTTTAGGCTGTGCGGTAATAGTCAGTCGGTCAGGATAAAGCATTTAATAGGTACCTAGTATAAATAATACCATTCCTTGTGGTCTGCCTAGCTATGAGGCCCCTGTGAAATTGCCAAGTTTTTATTTCACTTACGTCACAATAAATCTAATCATAACTAATATCTAATAATAAACTTTTAACTGCTGCTCAAACCACATGGGTTATTCCGATTCTTTGCTAATTCATAATTGAATAATATTTTGAAACTCCATTTCAACTATTATCTCCATTATAATGATGATTGTTTAGTTTTGTTTTTACCCACTTCAAATAGGGAGATACCTAGTATTCAATTCTAATTGGCATTCTTAGTTTTTCGTAGACAACAACCCTTACCTATAGTTTCTTCATGTCAGTCTGTCTGTCTGTCTGTCTGCGGTTTTTAGTTTAGATTTCATTCCCAAAACACAATATGCAAAGCCACCACCTCCTCCTTACGCTGTTACAATATCGGTCTTTTTTTTAAGAGGACATGTCTACCTACTCTTTCTCCATACAAACGTAGTCGACTGTTTCCTCCCTGGATAAAGATATTAGAGCAAATATTATGTTTACGCTATAAAACCTATATCTGCCATGACCATGCCCCTACGTTTTTTTTAAATTTTCTAATTAGAATAGAAATAAAATTCAGCAAAAATAGATGATGAAAAAAATCAAAACGTAGGGCTAGCCAATCATATCATGGCTGATATGGGACTTGTGGCATAAACATATTTTTACCAATATCTTTATCCAGGGAGGAAACAGTCGACTACGTTTTTTAAGTTTGTATGAAGAAACGTGTAGGTAAATTGTCCTCTTAAGGTCGGTTAAGAATAGGTTGCGTTAAAACCTAGCATTACTAGGTAGGTAGGTATTTAAAAGTACAAGCTTTTACAAGTAATCAGAATTTTAATAAATATGCGTCTGTAAAAAGTTCCATTTTCCTGTTTCAATAATTACCTACCTGCAATTTCATCAATTATTTATACCTACGGTCCATAAAAGTCTTTGTTTTAACTCATATTATAAAGAAACACCTTCCCGGCGAGATTATCTGTCTGTCCGCACAATCAGTGCAATTAAATTGGCTACAATGAGCACGCGTCACATGAATAATTCAGATATCATCATCTGATAGCCTGTTCATTAACACTGTGGGAAATAAATAAATAGATAGGAAGGTAGGTAGGTAACTACATCTAGTTCCACGTAAAGTGTTCTAGGAGGTACGATTATATTAGTAGGTATAGGTATACTTAGTCGTTGTGCTTTAAAGGAGCCGTAGATCAACAACAGCAAATTTTTATTGAGGAAATTCCGTAAAATCTTTGAAAATTAAAAGGTATGTACCTACTTAGTCTTTTTTAATCGCAATCGGTTCAGTACTTTTATATAAATAAACAAATATCTATTTAACATCATTTTTGTATCTATGTCGTGAATAAATGATTTAATTTTCTAGTTGTTTCTTTTAAATACACACAGACACACGCTAGCGGAGACGTAAAAGTAGGAAAGCGGACCCCGGGCTCTCGAGAGGGATGCAACCGGGAACATCGCTCGGATGATGATAACACGCTAGTTCACATTATATTTACTGGAGTTACTTCTCTAATATTGAAAATCTATTAAGTAAGTATAGGGAACTACAAAAGGATAAATTTAAGGACATTTTCAATCGCAAATCAGCCAATTTCATTCGCTCAATGGTCGTCAGGCGATTCAAAATTTAGGTTCTACCAAAAATAGATTTACTTATTTCAACCTATGAGTTCCTTTTCAGACTTAGTCTAACTTACTTACTTAGTAGGTAGGTACTCGGTACTAGGTACTTAGTAATTGTTTTTAAAAATTTCATAGATATTTTTGAAAACAATTACACGTCTGGAGGTTTCTTGAAGAAGATTTATGATCAGTCAGTTAGTCTAGAATCAGTTAAGATGAGGAAGTCGTATTAATACGTATGTTCAGACAGAGAGCTTATTTGAATACTTCATACATTGTCTGGGTGTTGGTGACTCATACATGACAATACAAATGAGTTGGGGCTTAATTACGAGGAACTCGATTACCTGTTAGACGGTGTTTTTAATTTAGGCGAAACATTTGTCAACATCAGCAGTAGACAGATAGATACGTACCTAGGTTACTTATTTCTTCACCAATTTCAGCAACGTTACACAAAATAATTTACTTTTACGACCAATCTTCTGCACATCACTTGCACTTGTCTTGTAACTTTGTAACCGCAACCTAGTTAAGTAAAAAGGTACCTATATGTAATACCTAAATAAATTTTCTTACGATGAAGGAAAACATTGTGAGGAAACCGACCGACATGTCCTAGGACTCCCCACGGTCCGAAGGCATGGGATATTCGCAAAACCGGAGTAAGATCCGTCCGAAGGCGTCTTACTGCTCTAAGAAATCACGTACATACAATGACCCAATTGTGAGGCTAAGTGCGGGAAATACCCAGCGAAACTTAAATTAACTTAACTTAATACCTAAATAACACTGCATTTGTATACTCGTATGTGTATGTAATATCTACAGACAGCCCGCTGTGCGGAACCTGCGTGGAGGTAGAGGAGACGGCCGCGTATGTTCTCTTGGAATGCATTCTGCATTGGCAGAGATTAGACTAGGAATCAGATACAATTTAACTTACTTACCAACGTTAGATTAATTTAATTACGCGCTATTCAAGACAAGAATACCTAGTAAGTTCCTTTCATTCAAGGATGAGTCATTGTTTACAAACACAGTTATATGCGCCACCAAAAATACCTACTCGAAATATTTTCCTATCTAATACCTATCTAATTTATACGAATAGCGAATAGGCATCTAAAGATAAAAACACTGTATCTACAGAAACGAGAAAATACACGTAACACAAGCGTCTACTGCACTGAGTTTTACTTAGTTTAAAAGCACAATATAAAAATTAAAAGCTCTCTTCGGTATTCTATAAGTAGATTTTAGATTATGTAAAAGTAAAGGTAGATATCTAGTATACTTAGTGTTGGCAAGCGCGTTTAATTATAAATTGGTCTTTCGCAAACTGTTTACAAATTCTATTTCTTCAAGGCTACGGGAAAACGTGAGCCATCTTAATTATAAACTAAATTAGACTATGATGATAGCAGATGAATCCTTAATAGGTAAGGGTCAACTTTTACAATTTCGTCACATCAGATCATCACACTGTGTCATCAGTTCACTGTTAGTAAAAATACTTACATACGCAACGAATTGAGAACCTAGAACCTCCTCCTATTTTTGGAAGTCGGTTAAAAAGCTCCTAATTTATTGGATCACCTGTCTCAAGGTATTTTTATTCTTACATTTTTACCGTAGGTACCGATTTTTTGCTAACTAAGTATTGCTGCTTTTCGGAAAAACCTTTGGGTAGGTACCTACCTACCTACCAAATGTTACGTTTTCGGCGAGTTTTAGTAGGATGGTGTGAGTTATTAACACATTAATTTTATAATAAGAAAACATGGTAAAAACATCTTCAAAGTTTGGATATTTTTTAAAGTTTGTGTCAAAAAAAATCAAGGAATTCCCGGCAATTTCGATTGCACAGTTTCCCGATTCTATGCCCTTTAACTAACACTACTAGTTTTTTTTTAATTTCAGATTAAAATCTGACGTTTTGTCTTTGTATTTGAAGCGAACACTACAAGTGCTAGCCGGGCTAGCGCACGAAGGGTCCCGTACCATTATCACAAAAAAAAACACGTATTTTGTATGGGGAACCCCACTTAAATATTTATTTATTTTGATTTTAGTATTTATAATAAATAATAATAATAAATTCTGTGAACAACACACAGCGCCATCTAGCCCCGTGGTAAGCTACTAAGCTTGTGTTACGGTGACTAGACAACGGATATAATACTTATATTTATTTTTCTTTTGTAAATACATACATATTATACATAGAGGGACACCCAGACCAGACACAAATATTTATTTTTAAGCATAAATACATGCTCCCGGCGGGAATCGAACCCGCAACCTTCTGCATTGCAGTCGCGCTTTCGCACGACGCGCCACAGAGGTCGTTTTTTTTTGTGTTGTTATATTAGCAATAAAAATATCTACATCTCTCTCTCTCATCCGATCGATGTTCCCGGTTACATCCCTCTTGCTAAACCCCAAATATGTGGGGTTGGCGCAGTATAAGGTAAGTCATAATTGACCATACCTTCTGCTAATAGATTTGGCAATATTTTTACAGCCGACAGCCTGCCTGACACCAACCCTTCTAGGGACCAAGCAGAGAGCTTAAGTTTTGCTAGTCCCCCCCTAAACCCCTAGTCGCTTTTTACGAGCACGGCTACGATAAACAATAACACGGTAATCATTACCGTTACAATACGCACCAAATTATTCTAGTGCCGATCAAACACTAGACAATGTTTTATTTATAAAATTCGCGAACATAATCTTTGATCTAAAACTGTACCTACCTACCGTTATGATGAAATAAGTTTTTGCCATAGTCTGGCTTTACAGTTATAATTGTCATCAAATCACAATGCCCAATCATAATTCGTCCATCTGCTCGTGGGTGGACGTATTTATGGATCACACGATTAATGTAGGTAGGTATTAGATAGGCTTACTACCTTTTTTTATATCCGAATGACTAGCAGTGTCCCACGGTTTCACACGCGTAAGACCCGATCCCGCGGGATTTTCCAATAACAATAACAAGAAACCCTTACAGTTTCGTCATGTCCGTCTGTCCGTCTGTCTTCAGCCGAGTATACATATTATAAGTCATACAAAGTGAAATAATAAAAATAAATAAAAAAAATAGAGCACCTCCCCTCGTCCACCTCCACACGTGAAATGGGGGATGATTATTTTTTCTCAAATAAAAGCCATAGTAAGTAACATTTTGAACAAAATCCGTTGAAAATGACAAGTTGTAGGTCACGACTTTTTCCAAATCTCAATCAATATTATTTTATGGAAACTACAAAACCCTACACTGAGCGTGGCCTGACAAGGCACGCACTTGCCCAGTTTTAATTGTACACTACGATTTGACACATGTTCCCAAATAAAAAATGTATAGGTATCTAATACAGACTTAGAAGTGGTTAAAGGTTCACCGACCTATAAATCTGCAGACTTGGATGATCAGCAAATATTCGTATGTATAAAAACAAAGTCATTGTATGGATGATTGAGGTAACGGTGTGTAAATGCGACAGTTTTTTTGTGAGATGATGGATGACAGTGATAAAACGATAACGCTTTTAGACTAGTTACCCTGTGGCTACATTATCGCGATTACGCGAAGATTCTCGTTGTCGCGACACGTTTAGCCAAAGAATCGTATCGCGATGTTTTAGATCAGGGGTTCCCTAACTTATTTGAGACGCGCCCCCTTTCGACAATAAAAAAAATCCCATCCTTCAGTCCAGATTATCAGGTCAGAATAATAAAAGTATTTTTATTGCGCATTAAAGTTTTACAAAGTCATACAAAAAGAATTTGGTACCTAAGTAACTAGTAACATACAGTAGTTCTTAGTACATTCGCCTACTGAGGCATCAATAATGACATCAATGAGGTTCTTGACAGGAGTCAATTTCAAATATTTTCATTGGTCGTATCGAACAGTCTGGATTGCATTCTCTCAGAGATCGCAGGGGAACCACTGTTTTAGATTATCGCGACGTAGCGCAATGTGACCCACTTCGTCGTAGATCGAACACGACCTACGACGAAGTGCTTGCATTATCGCAACAACGCAACACGAATCTTCGCGACTCAATGTAGCCATAGCATTAGAAAGAGATTAATGTCTCATAAGCAAAAATCGTAATTTAATCTTAATACCTCAACCAGACAGAAAAAAAGTTCTTAATCAGGCTTCAGGCAGGCTTTATCCTACGAAAAATGTAGCCATAGCATAAGAGATAATAAACCCTAAATAATGTCTACTTGTATCAGTTTACACAAGGCAATTAACAATACAGGTCCCGGTAAAATAATATGTCTAAAAAAAAATACAAGTATAAATATATTTATCTCAAAATGTTATTTTTCACATAAAAATTTCATAAATTTGTTTGTACACTTTTTTGTAGCATGCCGTAGTTAGACAATATGTATACTGTAAAGACGGTGCAACAATATCAATTATCACAAGAGTACCATGTGCTGTGTAAATTGATATTTGTTAAGTAATATTAAAATACACTGTCACCTTGTTGTTGCAAATAGATGTACCTGACAGTTTTTTCTAAATATTTCCTTTATTTGCTAATGAAATAAGATGCACCTGTGACAAATTATACATTATATGGTAAGAAATTTTTGACATCAACAGTTACATGGAAATCTTTATAGTAAAAAAATATGGGCATTCAAATCTTTAATTGGCTCTCCTGAAAAGTAGTGTTTTTGAAGATGTATTACTTTTCACTGAAGGCACAGATATTATGTGTCATACATAATATTAAGCAAAAAATCTTAATTTCTCCTAATATAGAAAACAAAAGAAATATTTCTTTTAGTTTTGTGATGTCTGTCTTTCCGCAGCTTAGCTCAGAAACGCTTAGTCTACTAAGAAGTTAGCTTAGTCAAGTAAGCTGTAACTTCGCTGTAATAAATATACATAATTGATCGCGCCGTGAAAATTTAAAAGAAAATTATTGTAGGTAGGTACCTACTTACAACATTTTTTTTTTGAACCATGAAACCCTACACTGCGCGTGGCCCGATAAGGCACGCACTTGCCAAATTTTTACGTGAGATAGACTAGACTTCCGCAATTGTTTGTAATTTTGCTATGAATACGTCCTATTGAATAAACAAGAACCCTATTCTATGCCGTGTAGCCCCATCATAGAATAGGGTTACCCCGTCTCTTCCCGTGGGTGTCGTAAAAGGCGACTAAGGGATCTGAGGGAGATAAGCAAACCTTAATTTCTCCCCGCGCAGTGGCGGATAAACTGCTTGATCCTTAAGACGGTTGGTGTCAGGCCGGCGGCCGGCCATAAAAAAGATTGCCAAATCTAATTGTAGAAGGTATGGTCAATGATGACTTACCGACTGCGTCGACCCCAAATAAAAAACATTAGTGGTTTAGCGGAGCCCGGGCTCCTGAGAGCCTCTCAGGAGTCCGGAGTCCGCTAAACCCCAAGGGATGCAACCGGGAGCATCGCTCAGATGAGAAGGAATAAACAAGAAATTACTAGCTCATCAAAAGCAATATAGCTTAGCTAAACAGCGTAATTTTCAAATATTGAACCGTTATCAAGAAAAAATGAACTGAGGGCAAAGTCATTTTAGTTATAAGAATAGGTACCCTGGATTTTGATTCCTATTGCTCTCTATACTACAAACTTCTGCAGAGTTTTCCTTCCTGGCAAAATTTTGTGTTAGGTAGGATTTCCCATTAAATGCAGGCTTATAATATGATTCAACTGTCTTCCTCGAGACAGTGGAAGTGTTAAATATTTTTTCTAGGTGGGTAGGTATCAAAACTTATAGGTAAACCTAAGTAAGGTCACTTTAAACCGACTTCAAAGAAGGAGAATGCTCTAAAGTTCGACGTGTAAGTAGTTACCTTATTTTCGAGGTCTAATAAGTAGGTAGTGCAGTAAAAGCACAAAGTTTTTAATATCTCAATAATTCCAGATTCCGATTTCTGCTTTCAGGATGCTCACCCTACCCACAAACACGCCAAAACAATCTTACCTTATACTTCATCTTCCCTTCCAACTGCTACTTTTCAAAACTAAATTAAATCACAGCACAAGAAAATGTTCAGTAACGTTTTACGTAAAACTTTTCACTCATCAATCAGTAGCTAACTGCTAATAACTAGTACTTGGGTAGTCGTAGCAGTATGTTTTGCGCGTGAGTTTTTCGCTGTCTGTCGAGCGCAAGCGCATGCGTGCGGGCTCGAGGTAACTGTCACGAATGGCTGCGATTCTCCCGCGAGGCGAGTTTTGCTCCCCCGCCTAGTGGTGCAACGAAGCTACGAGATACAGGGTGCCCTCTACCTTCGAGCGGTGTTGATCTAGTGGTAGATACCTCGACTTTCATTCCGTGGGTCGTGGTTTCGAACTCCATCTGACCGCGCACTAATGACTTTTTCTAAGAACACTTATGGGCGCTATCTCTTACGGTGAAACAAAACATCGCGAGGAAATCAGCTTCTTTAAATCACGAGCAATTCGTCAAGTGCGAGTCGCACTCGCGCACGAAGGGTCCCGTCCCGTACCATTATCACAAAAAATCACGTTCATGGTATGAGAAGCCCACTTACCTAATTATATTTGTTTTATTTTTGTTGTTAGAGCAGCAACAGAATGCATCACCTGTGTCAATTTCAACTGTCTAGCTATAACGGGTTATGAGATACAGCCCTGGTGAACAGTCAGACACACGGACAGACAATGCAGTCTTAGTCCCGTTTTTACTCTTTGGGTACGGAACCCTAAATTGTTAAAGATTAAAAAGTGTGGTTTTCAATTCTTACCTACCCAGTTAATATAAATTTACAGTACCAATACCAACATACTGTATCTAAAAGAAGCTAACTACCTACCTAAGTTATCTCCGTCTCAGTACGAGATGGTAGGCTTGCAACTTGTCGAGTTGTGCAGCAATGGTCGCCTGAAGCCGAAGGTGAAGGCCGTAAGGTGAAGTGCGAACTGGTTGCCCAAATCAAAGTGAGATTAGGTAGGTAGGTACGGTGCGTTGATCCCTCGGACGACCGACGACGTTGCAATGCAGAACTTATGCAAATGGTTTGACATTGCTTTGCTAATTTAAGTTTTTGTAAATGTTGGTTGCTTGGTTCGGGAGATTGAAGGTATAAGCGATGTAAGTATAAGCTATATTTTGTCTATACTATAAAATGCGTTAGAAAAGTAGCGATTATACAAAAATATATAAAAGCCATAGAAAAATAAAATAAAATTAGGAGGGCTTTTTTTAATGAGGAGGAATGCGACCTTATACATCCTACACTATTCCACCGCTCCGGGAGAAGCGGGCGCGGATGTGGGTGGGTGGTCCTGTTGGCCTAGAATGGTGGGCGGCCACAGGTTTACCCATTAAAACTCCTCGGCAAGCAAACCCAGTTCTCTAATACCTACGCATATATGTTATAGCGTCCCCAGCTATGACCAGCAAGGGTATAAAGAAAGGGGTCCGCTGTACCGTCAGGTCACCCCCAGGGGCAATCATCAGGGATCTGTTATAAACAGATCGTGTCCCTAAATGCTATATTCGGTTCTCTTATACCTAGTGCCCAAAACGGCACTACCAGATTGTCCAGCCTGGTACCGGAGCAATGAAGCCGCTCACCACTCGTTAGAGGAGCTAACGGCAACCTCACTGGGGCCGGCAGAGAAGCCACCTACCACACAGCTGCTGCTGCACAGCTGTGTGCATGGTAGCTCCGGTACCACATAGGATTCCAAGGGAAGCAACCCGTTCCATGACTTCTACGCATATATGTTATAGCGTCCCAAGCTATAACCAGCTAGGGTATGAAGAGATGGGTCCGCTGTTCCGTCCGGCCACCCCGGAGGGCAACCGTGCGGGATCAGTTATAGACAGATCGTGTCCCCAAAACGCTAGTTTCGGTTCTCTGATAAGGGAGAGCTTCCCCGTACCCAAAACGGCACTACCAGATTGTCCAGACTGGTACCGGAGCAATGAAGCCGCTCACCACTCGTTCCTCGAAAGAGGAGCTAACGACAACCTCGCTGGGGCCGGCGGAGTGGCCACCTACCACATTTCCATGTGTAGTACCGGTACCACACATGGAAATGTGGTAGGTGGCCTTTAACAGCTCCGGAGCTGTTAAAGGCACGCTCACTTCCCGGCATGAATCCACATGCCTACCAAGAGCCTATAAATCCTGGTAAGGACCGGTCTTCCCTAGCGTAGAGACCTACGCTTTCTGGCACAGCGCAGCCGGAGATGCGGCACCCCGAGAGGCACCGCTAAGGCTACTCCTGAGCCTCGCGCACTCGTCGAAACGACGTGCAAAGCGCTCGCCGCGTATGAGGACGACCCCCGGTGACAAGCATACCAGAGTTGACAAACGTGCCGTCCTCTGCGGCTGAAAACCACAAACCCCCGCGAGGCCAAACCCAAGTTGGGCGACATCTCCTTACTAAGCCACCGATAGATGTGGCCGTTCTGGCTGCCGGGCTAGCCCAACCCCGCGGTACCCTGATCCAAATGAGGAGACCCTTAGTTCTCACTCCCGAAACCCACTTGCCTCGGGTATGTGTAAGCAGGCAAATTCCAAGGCAGATTCCAAGGGAAGGTAGGCATTCCAC
Source organism: Idaea biselata (assembly GCA_958496205.1). Lineage (NCBI taxonomy): Eukaryota > Metazoa > Arthropoda > Insecta > Lepidoptera > Geometridae > Idaea > Idaea biselata. The sequence goes on from OY292396.1 coordinate 926,544, forward strand.
TGGGGTGATTAATGACCCCCTCTCCTGAAACCTTAAAACGAAAATACCCTCACGAGAGGCGTCGGGGGCCACGCCGCCGCCATCTCGCGCCCTTGGATTGGTGGCGGGTCCACCACCTTAGACGACATTAGGGTGGAAGATTATCATTCGGTCCTAACTCTAGCTAAGACAAGGGCCACCTCTATTCGTTCCTGAAAATCGCACGTCCTGCAAACCAAACCTGCAGCACAAATTAAAAAAAAATTCTACACACGCATTGATTGAAAGAAGACCGTTCAAAATGGACCAGCTTTGTTCCACAGATATCATATTCGACACTTTAAACAATTTGTTGTAACAAATTGTTTCAATCGCAAGTTATGAAATATGGATTATTCGATTGATTACGTAAACATATAGCCATGGTGTTAGTATTTTCGTCCTATTCTTAATAAGTTTAAAGATATTGGGTGTTAAAGTTTCACATTTTTAGGAGTTTCACACAAAACACCACCATCTGAATTTGTAAAACCATTAAATGACTACAGAATTCCACGTATCGGTCCAGAATTTATAAAGAAAAGAATTATTTTTAATTAGTAAGATTTATTGACTGAAAGATGACTTGATTAACTGCCTTATTGGTATACCAATGGGGTTAGAAACTAAAAGGTCGAGGCAGGTGGCGCTAGTGTGGCACGGCCAGATGCCGCCAAACTTCAACTGTGATTGCATGTGTCTTTAGCAATTTTATGAATTAAAATGTATTCAACGTGGAGTATAATCCAATTAAAAGGGGAGCTGAGAAAAAGGAATGCGTCTACTAGCGGAAAAAAAGCTGCTTTGACTGAAAGGTTAGTAAAAAAGTGCATTTTAGTGTTTGTTTGTTATGTTTTACAAAAAGGTTTTGTACTGATTTATATGTTGAAAATATGTAAAAACCCTTTTGTAAAAAGTACCTACATGTTGAGATAAGTATACGTGCTTATTTTCGGGGTCGTACGACTTGTAATTTTTATGATTTTATTAAAAATAAGTTTTGTTTACAAATGGTTGACAAGGGTATTTTTTTCATGGATTTTCTATGTTTTTGTTTTAGGCTAGAGGCGTACGACAGAAACAGTATTATTGGAGTCGAAGAGGAACTCGATGACGAAATTCCTGAGTTTCCTGATATAAGTCACTTTGGAGATGTTAACGCTAGCACCAATTTACCACCGCTCGGCTGTCCAAACACCACATCCAAGAGTTTGCGGAGAGGTTTCAAGTACCTACCACCCAAAGGTCGTCTGTTATATGAAAGCAGAAGTTTGGTTACTCTTCGTGTTGCCTTTGAAGGAAACTATGCCTACTTTCATGTGCAATGCAAAGCACAAATGAAGAAACTACTTTACATAGTTTTATTGAAAATAGATTGTAATGGCACTATAGAAGTCAGTTATTGTGAATGTGCCGCTGGAAGTGGTTTGTAGGCACATTGTAAGCACATCTGTTTGTGTAAAGTTTGGTGTAAATCTGTTGCCCGGTCCGGCCTAGCTGACGGACACGATCTCAGCATAGTTAATAATAAATATTAGTCTAACTTTGCTATCTAGAGTCTGTGTACACAGGAACGTTTTGATACCTTTTTTAATTTTAGATTTTGATAAGACAGTAGTTTCACAGTAACTTTTTAACACATTAGAATGACAAATCACAAAAACATCTCAGTCAATCCTGAAGAAGAGACATGTAAAGGTCTCAAAACGTTGAGCGTTGAAACAATGCCTTAAGTAATAAAATAAACACCATGTGATTATAACCGAAAAATGTCTTTAATTTATAAGTAAAATTTCCTTCATTTCATAATATTTTCTCTAAAGTTGCAGCATTTATTTATTTTCGGTTTGTATTCTGCTAGGTCCAGGTGCTGTATCTAAGCACTGTCTCCTTCTGCTTCTTTCTAGACGTCTGTTTGACCGTTATTGGTCTTCTGGCTTTATTTCGGTAATTACTTTGGTAAAAGAAAATATAGAAGGAACTGCTGTTTTTCTCAACACTTTTTATTTATTTTCATCACCTGAATGAATGAGAAAATGTGGATAAGGTAAGATAAGGACCCTAATTTACACAAAGCTTGGCATGAGAGAAACGTCTGTGATGATCACTGATCGATGATCATTGATGATAGGTGGAAAATACTGTAAAAACTAAGGAATGGTCTATTCCTAAGAGAATATACATTCTCATACAGACTATCGTTACAACAGTAAACTATTATAACCTTCGATCAATAGGTAGGTACCTACACTAGTAGTTTTAAGAAAGGAAACGTCTTACCTGTGTAGGAATTTCTCTCAAAAAAATCATTAGGTTTAAAATGGGGAGCACATAACCTTAAATAGTTACTAGGTCGATTTTTCTCCTCATAGCTTTTATCCACTGTTTTTTTCTTTTGGCATCTTTGGGGAATAAATGATTTGCTATGTTTTTGCAATCTACAGCTAAACAAAGCGTCATTTTGTAAAATTATCTCAAAATAACCATGTTTGTTTACGAAAAAACTATGAAGGTGTCAAATAAAGGCAGACGTGCTACAGTAGCGCCATCTGAAGTGAGCAAATGGCAGTTTTAAACCTCATTCAGATTTATGGATATTCAAGACAAATAACGACATCTAGTGGTGTTTTGTGTGAAACTCCCAAATGTGAAACTTTAACACCCAATATCTTTTAACATAATAAGAATAAGACGAAAATACTAACACCATGGCTTTAGCTCGCATAAATTAATTGAATAATCCATGTCTCGTAATTTGCGATGGCACATAAAATAACATTATGGTACCTCTAAACCCCAGGAAAAATTCCTAAGGAAAAAGCCGATCTTCTTTTGTTTCCTTCGAAGGGCCAGAGCGGCTCCCTCCAAGCCAATAGCTATACGACTGAAACCGAAAATAAAGAAAAAAAGTTAAAGCTCTTCGCCGTCAATGTCATAATTAATGAAACTGTCACCGTCATTTTCTTGTAGTGATTCCACTTGTTTCTTTTTGTTTTCGATATTCACATCGATAGAAATATTTGTCAATGTTTGGATCGTGAAAACTGAAAAGTATTCTTCGTTCGGTATGACAATGTACGTCTTGTACACGAAACTTACATGAATACATTTATTCAGTTCTCAATATAAGTAGGTACAAAACATAAATGTGCATCTCGCAATTCTCTGTTCTCACAGATGAGAAGATAAACGCAAAAAAAAACATACAAATGAACGTCAAATCAGTGATTGATTTTATAGGTCAGGAAAGCTACCGCGCTTCTTCCGTCGGCATCGGGATCGGATTCATTTGACAGTTGACAGCCGAATTTCGAACCGCGAAAATTTCAAATTCACGCGTCGATTACTCATATCGATGCTGAAGCCAAATTGAATGGATGCAACACAGACAGAATTGAATTGAAATGAAGATTTTGACAGAAAATCTTCAAATCGACGGCTGACGGCCATGGATGCGCGGTTTTAAAATTGAAAACTCTGCTGTCAGAGATGTCAAACTACCGCGTCGGCATCGATTGCTGTCAACGATACAACCGCGGTAGCCTAGCAGGAATGCTACCGCGGTTCTTCCGTCGGAATCGGGGTCGGATTCATTTGACAGTTGACAGCCGAATTTCGAACCGCGAAAATTTCAAATCGGCGCGTCGATTACTCATATCGATGCCGAAGCCAAATTGAATAAATGCAACACAGACAAAATTGAATTAAATTGAAGATTTTGAAAGAAAATCTTCAAATCGACGGCTGACGGCCATGGATACGCGGTTTTAAAATTGATAACTCCGCTGTCAGAGATGTCAAACTACTGCGTCGGGATCGAGTTGCTGTCAACGGAAGAACCGCGGTAGCTTTCCAGATCAATGCTAATGACGTGCTGAAAATGTTAATGATTTTTAAGCTATTGCATAGCTTTTATGGCGGGCTTTGAGCACGGCAACCGAATCAAGGAATTCCGTAACGAAAATAAAACCTAACACCAACACTAATTAAAAAAAAATGCTATGCTAAAAAATAGATATTATTATATTATTATTTTTGACAATGTAATAGAAATTAATTTTTAACATGACCATAATTATATTATTTTTTCCTTTCTGACAAAGTATTGAAATTTTATAATGTATTAATTGAATGTAAAGAAAATTATATGACATTAACTTATTGTAATTTGCACACCTAATGGGTAGAATAGAGAGATCATTTATTATTCTGTAACATCTTTGTATACTTACCTTTATTCGCAAATAAATGATTGATTATTATAGCTTTACCGCGGCAGTCCCCGAGTGCCACACTTTTTTTTATATTTTTATCTTTAAAACTTATAAGTTCTCCTTTCCACTGTTACATTATGTTATTATTCCCCACATTGCTATAACCCTATAACTTTTTTTTTCTTTCTTTTTTGGCCCCGGACTCTCGAGATGCCATTTGTCGAGTTTTTTCTGAGTTTACAACACTCTTCTTATTATAGTTTTGGCGTCGTACATCTTGTAGATACATCTTGCCAGTATCAAGTATTTTGCATAAAATTAGCCCGATCGGGCTCATAGTTTCAAGTCAGGAGCTATGGTAAAGCTGTGGCAACTTTACCATAACCTTCAAGGGGCTTAGGAGGGAACGACGAAAAGTTCATGTTTAACACTCAAAGATTCTTCTTCTGTTTTCGCGATGCGTGGTTTTTATTACTTTTAGCATTGTTACAACGCTCTTTCCAGTTTTCTTCTTCAGGATAGACACGACGCGATTCAAACCGAAAAATGTCTTTAATTTTATAACACTCAATTTTGTTTCCACTACACTTGTGCACATTCACGGAACTAAATTGAATAAGATTCCACTAAAATTACACAATTTAACCGGCCATTTAATTTAATTTTTATAATTATTTATTTATTTATTTATAACTATTGTTTGTGTTAGTTTTCAGTCAAATCGTTTTCATGTAACTCTGAATGACGAGACCCATAAGTCTTTCGAATCATTTCTTTTATGATATTTTTATAAAATAATGTACATAGAAATTGTTTAATTTTATTACTTTATTACGGTTTTTATTATATATTTTAATGTCATTCATAGTTTACTTGTCATAACTTGACCGAATCGGTTTTTGATCTAAGAACATCGATATAATGCGTGTGACGATGATGGTACGCACATCACTAGTTTAATTAAAAAAAAAAATTCCTTGCGGCGTTGTTTGTTGGAGTATAATAGATGCTGTGGTTGGAAAGCATTTTTACGAATTTAGTTTATTTGTTTGTATAGTAGAGAATTTACTTCTATGCCGATTTTACTGGTACACAATTTAATCTAAATCACCATGTCTCACGACAGAAAAGGCTATAACTACAATAGGGATCGCGACCGTGACCGCGATAGGGACAGAGACCGCGATCGCGATTTGCGAAATGTGTTGCGAGATCGCGATCGGGACCGGGGCCGCGACTGGAGAGAAGACTACCGAGGAAACAGGTCCAGAAAGCGTAGTAGAAGCCCGAACCGTGATAGTGACAAACGGCGATCAAGCCGCTCGCCTCGCAAATCTGACAAGGACATGATCGACGATAACATCCTGAGCGAGATATCGAAGCTACCGGAACCTAGCGAGTTGTGGGAACCTAACCAATTCCAAGAGGGTGCCTTCCCGCCGCAACCTCCTCCACCAGCTCAAGGACCTTTCCCTGACGTAAGTTTACACCTTCAATGAAGTTTTCATCATTACATTACATTGTCTCCAGCTTTAGTGAGTAGCGGAATGTTTATAGTTTACAATAGACACAGGCAGGAACTAAAAACCAATAATACTTGGTACCTCTCTGATATTTAGAGTTTTCTAACCTCTAAATTGATACTCATAAGTAGACAGTACCTGCACTAAAACGACTACCTATTTTAATCAAGTTGAGTTGAGCAGTCGTCTGAGTACATATTATATCCAACATCCCATTTCCAACTAAAGCCGCCAGCATTTGGATCGAACTACCAGCCGACATACTCGGGGATGTATGATGACTTCCCACCGCCAGAGTCGATGGCTCCCCAAGCTCCGCCACCAATGGCGGCCTGGAACCAGATGTCTTTGCCTCCGCCACCTATACCGCAAGCCATCAACATTGAGGATCAGATGAAGAAAGAAGGTATGTTATTTTGGTTAACTTATCTTTTCATAACCAAGTGTTCAAATTTCAGCATTTCATGAAAAATTGGATTAAATTGACATTACAAATTAAATCTAAAGGATTTTTTACCCATCCCATTTGGAATAAAAAGAATGATTTCTTGAACTTCAACCCAGCAGTTTGACCCCCATAGTGCAGTTGAAAGTGTGCCACACTGGTGAACTGCATGTTGTGGGTTGAAATCCCACTGGGGCATTGAATTATGGAATAAGCAAACTTTCAAAATGTAACATTTACCTAAGTCATTTAGTGCATTTTGGTGTTTTTTATACCTAAGTGTTTTATTTGCATGTTTTGACTAACATTAGGATTAATTTATCTTACATTGATTTATAGAAATATATAATTATTAATATGATTGAAATGAGTACTTTTAATAGTAGCTAAGTGCTCTTAATATTGTTGCATGTTTTTTTATTAATATAATCATGTTACTACTTGTCATAAAATAAAGAGAAGACCAAAAGTCTGTACTTAGGTACAGATTTGGGTAGAAATAAAAAAAAATTGTCTAGGGCACTTAGGAGAAGCAGTAAAACATGAAATTACAGTTTTGAAATTTCTTGTCTGACTGTTTCTCCGTTAGTTATGCATTCAGAAATTACTTAAGTGATTGTCATTTGGTTTCCACTTTTGGGTTGCACTGTTGTAAAGGAAGATTCCAACAAGGAAAACCTAAGTAATCTACAAAAGAATGCATCCATTCTCTCGGAATGCATGCATAGGAGAGCTAGCCACCTGACACCTGCCCATGGAATCTCCTGAGTTTTACTGGATCGAGAATAACGCGGGCGAAACCGCACAACACAGAACTGCTTATTTGAAATAATAAACACTTCATTCATAGTAAATAGCTCTCATATGCCAAATCTTTACAATCATAATGGCTACTGTTGGCAGAGCTTAGTATACTGGGCTATTCCTACATAATAATTATTAATTTGATAAATTTATGAAATTGTGTGACTTTGCAGACAAAGAGAGAATAAACCTACTTTTGCATTATAATATTGATAGATAACAGATCAATGTACCTGCTTGAGCTATTTAATTTCATTGTTCTTCTTTTCATATTTTTAAAATTTTCATTTTCTTATATTTGTTTAGTACAAGAATATTTCGTTTAGAGCAACTAAGAATGATTGATAAATTCTTTATTTCACATAAATGATAGTTCGACAATAAACGTAAATCTAGGCAACACAAAGTATATCTAGGCAACACAAAGTATGACTTTAATGACTAACTGCCTTACTTATAAACGATGATTAACGGCTGTATAAACAGTGTATTGGTTATCTTTCACTGTGACATTAACCCTCTTACTTATAATTGATGATTAATAGATGACTAAGTTATTTAATGTTTGTCTCTGCCTGTCAACTTTGAAATTTCATATGACATTTCTAGACAAAGAATACATATAGTTTATGCAGCTGTTAATCGTCCTTTATAATAATATAAAGTAAAGGGGTAAGTTTCAAAGTTCACAGACAGAGACAAACATTGCATAACTTAGTACTCGGTTAGTTATTGTTTATATGTAAGGGGGTTAAAGTTTATTGTGTTGTTATGCTAATATCAGTGTTATAGTGGCCTTGATGCACATGTTTAATGCTTATACTATGGGTAAAATGGTGTGCTTATTTTACTACACTATGAATTTATCACATCACATATAAGTACCCAATATTTATATCTGTAGCTTATTATATCTAGCATGCTGTTTAAATTGTTTATTTTTTCCACAGGTTTAATAAATTTAGATAATTTCTTAAGGGCTCAAGAGACTTCTTTGGTTAGAAATCTTTCAACAGAAAATATTCAGATGGAATTAATATGCATACCTACACAATATAGTTATGCATCAGCTGAAAGACTTTAATTCAGCTAAACATTAGTCAGAACAAAGTTTTTTACCTACCCATTTATTTCATATAATTTATTGAAGAACATTATCACGCCACCATGTGGCTTACAGTGTTTTATACCTGATTTTTCCGTTCCACAATCCAAAGATGAGGATTGTTGCATGTGCTACACAAATCTGCCCGTACTAACAGCTAAGCTATGTCTTATTACCTTTGCTCTTGAATGTAACATCATGTAACTGTATCATTTCATTGAAAATTACATGGTGTTGCAAAATTTGACAACTAACACCAACCCTTATCCACCATTCACTTTTACAGCCGCTATAGAATCTGAGATGAGGCACCAGAAAGCTGCCTTGTCTAAGCAAAGAGAAGACTACATTAAGAAAACGGGGATTCTGAAGAAGGAACTCGATACACTGAAGGACCAACGCAACGAGCTCCGTGGAGACCCGAAACGTTCCCCGAGCCCTGATACCAAGCGGTTCTTAAAGGAGAACACTAAACTTCAGGTTTGACGGGCTTTGACGTTTCACTGTTGACAAACCTTGTTATTCTTAGCTGTTTAAATACCTTGCTTTGATTTGGCGCTTGATTTTATGAGTTTTGTTGTGTAGTTGGAGATACAGAACAAATTGAAGACCATCACCAACGTCGTGGACATGCTGAATGGTATCATCGGGGAAGAGGCCCAAGAAGTAACCCTCGATACGGAAGAACCTTCAACTGACCGCAAACGCAAGTCTAGGTGAGCACCGTTTCAAAATAAACCTTAAGTTCTAGAAACAGAGTTTATTTTAGTTTCACATTGAGGCAACATAATGCTGAAGCATGAAGAACATTAACGCTTTATCGATAGAATTTGAATTTTATCATATCATGTTGCATAATGTTACCTTAAACCTTCTAGCTTAACGAAAGTGAATTTTATTACCTTATGAATAGGATAGTTTTTTACAATATTGCGAAATTGGTAAGTATGTACAAATATGAAATATCTTAAGTATTTCTTCCTAAAGAAACAGGTTTGCTGTGCTCGATGAAGACTTTTCGCTTTCTTGATGCAGTCACTTATTTGGATAAAAAACTGGAAAGTTTTAGTGGACATCAGCACTGGAAGACAAGCTTGCATTTCCCTCACAATTTCTTATACAAATGTGTATAAACTTAATATAATGGTATTGTTAAATTGATACTTGTAGCTGTGTAATGCTGTTGCTTATGAAATTAGTTAAGTTAAATTTGTTAGAGGTACTAACATGCCTCTTTGATAGATAGCCGTTGCTGGGTTTTTACAAAATGTTTATCTTATTAGTAGATCCATTTATGTAACTAATTTATTATTTCATACTAGATTTTATATGTTCTATGTACCTACCTATAATTATTTCCGACGGTTAAAATATAGATTTTGTAATCTTGTATAGGTGCTGGCAAACATCTTGAAAAATACTGACGTGGAAGGGGTAAGTTCGAGCAGTACATTTACGTGCGACTTCTATGAAAAACCGGCATTTTTGTCAAGATGTTTGCGGACACCTGTACACGCTATGTTCTAAAATATGAATTGTGTCATATTTAAGTCAGTTATGTGTAGATCAGATTTTGTATTTTTCTGATAATAGCTGTAGGGATATCTAAAAAAGAAATGTATTAATAAATGACTATAAACACAGATAAGTTTTATTTAATACCTTGCTTTGAACTTATTGCTTTGTAAGATTTTATTACTTTAAGAATCATTTCACCTCATCGGAAAGGAAAACAACCGTGCAAATTTAACTTGCTAAGGACGTCTCGTTTTCATGGTTTTCAAAAGCGTTTACGTTAGCCTAGATATCCCACGTTGGCCTACAGGTACTTTTTTCAACGACATACAAAATGATTTACGCGAAAAGATTATGTGCATGTTTACTGATTTTATTAGTTGTAATATCATTTTGACAAAAATAAAACTTATTTCATTATGTTCAGTTAGATTTATTAATGAAGTATCCAATGAGTCCTGGATACTTATCATTAAGTAGGTTCTGGATACATGCTTAATTCCTGACATCGACCGGCAGGATATATTTTTTCGAGTTAATTAAGTATTAAATTCACATTGATATTTGAATGTCCTGTACATCGAATCATCTTTGTAGACGCGATTTTATTTGGGAAGTAATTGACTAGTAACTTTATTAGCCATTTATTTTGGTTTTGAAGTAAGCAAGGAGAGTCCCCTTGACCTAACTGATCGATCACATGGACTTTTTTCCTGTGTTTGCGATGTTGGATTTCAATTAAACTCATTTTTCGGTTTTATTTGCGTGATGTTCATTACTTTTAGCTTTGTTTCAATGCTCAACGTTTCGAGACCTTTACAGGTCTCTATTTCAGGATTGACTGAGATGTGATGTGATGTAATCACATCTCTTTGAGCATCATCTCGTTGAGCATTTAAAGGAAGCTAAAAGTAATAAACCACGCGATTAAACCCGAAAAATGAATTTAATTTCTTACTATTTACGGTAAAAGCACAGGTAAAAGAAACAACATCCTCTTCTAAACCGATGATTCAATGTACAGACAACCTAACACATATTTGTCGTAGGTATAATTTACAAATATTCCTAACAATGATGTTTTCCCTTAGGTCGCCATCACAGAAGTTCAACTATGTATACTACGATCCGGAGATGCACTGGTGCCGCGTTTGCAATGAATTCCCTCCCACTGCTAAAGATTACCTGAACCATTTACACTCTGCTGCTCATCATAAGTAAGTCCTTCGTCTCTCTCTATCTCACCTGAGCGATGTTCCTGGTTGCATCCCTCTCGAGAGCTCAGGCTCAGATTATTGGGGCGAAGTCACCATTCAATCGTCCATCATTGGCCACACCTACGGCAAATAGATTGGCAATGCTTTTAGCCGGTCCTCTGCCTAACACTAACGCCCACAACGCGCACGCCCCCGACGCAGCAGTCTACCCACCACCGCGCGAGGAAAAGAATAAAATCAATATTTAAGAGGGTCTCCCATACGACAATGGGGATGTTTTTGTGATAATGGTATGACATCCTTCGTCCCCGAGTCCGACTCGCACTTGGCCGGTATTCTGTTTTATTAGCTTATGTTTATTCCAATTTCGATATGGCTAGGATGGCAGCGGCCCACATGGAAGCCCCGTGGCACTCGCTGCCCGGCGTCAACGAGGGCTTCGCGAGCTACCCCTCCGCGCCCACCAAGCGGACCCCTATCAGAGGTATGTATGGACTAGGAAGACAAATTTGACTAACTGATATCACTTTTGACTCACTTTTCGGTTTTAATCGCATTGCTTTTAAGCTATTGCATAGCCTTTATCGCGGGCTTTGAACGCGACGACCGAATGAAGAAATTCCGTAACGAAAATAAAACCTTGAAAAGCCTAAGAAAAAAAAAATGCTATGCAATAGCTTTACCGCGGCAGTCCCCGAGTGCCAAACGTTTTTTTATTTTATTCATAACATTTATTCAGCAGCGTTTCGAGGACTTTAGGAGTTCAATCAATCAATCTCTCCTCGCTTATATACTTAGAATTCGAGTAGGTACCTAGTTTAATATTATCGATTTGCCTAGCTGTTTGAAAAGTTAGGCTGTTTATTGAACAGGAAAATTTTCTGAAATTTACTCTAATTGAGGAGTACTTTCGGAAAGTAAGTTCCTCGATTAGGATTATTAAGAGCGGCCCAGTTAAGCTATTTGGCTGCAATATATCCAACAGGAGTACTGAATGTGTCGCAAGTTGTAATATGACTTGGTATGCAAGTAGCATGCCCCACTAAAATCCGCGAGTAATTTTATTTATTTTATTTTATTTTTATTTAACAGGAAAACAAACAGTTATGCATCACAAATTAATAATATAAAGATACACCTACAAACCAATTAAATGTTTTCACATATAAGCGACTATGCACACAAAACTAGTCTTGAGTAAAAAAGGAAAAAAAAAAGATGATATACCTATTTGTAAACATAATAAACAATAATACTATATGAAGGGTAGAAAAAGAATTTACAATAAATAAATAATATTGTTACAATAATAAATGTTCGTCGAACCAGTGTCGTGCCAAAATGTTCCTGATCGCAACCGGCTTAGTATCAAACAAGTCTAATTGAGGGAAATCAGTCAATTTATTAAACGCATCTGCCACTCTGGGAAAGAAAGAATTTTGCCTGTACGTAGTGTACGATTTAGTTGTGCCAAGATAATTAGGTTGTCTTAGTTGGATTCGAGAAGGAACTCGTAAATTTATCTTAGACAACAGTAGGGAAGAGTCCACATCCATTTGAGCTATTTTACTGAGAAAAACTATATCCGCAATTCGACGCCTCTCCCTTAGAGGTAACATATGAAACCTTAAACATCTATTGTCATAATTTACGTCCACTTGTCTGCACTTGAACTGAAGATATCTAAGAAACCGAGCTTGAATTGACTCAATCCTTTCAATGTATACCAAATAACACGGATTCCAAATCTGAGAACAGTATTCTAAGATGCTTCGCACAAAAGAACAGTAGAGAATTTTAATTAATTTAATGCTAGAAAATTGAGAACAAGTACGCATAACAAAGCCCATAGCCCTATTGGCTCTTTTTACAATACTATCGATATGCCTATCATATAAAAGTTTAGAATCCTGGATAACACCAAGGTCCCGAATCTCATTAACCGACTTAAGCAATGAGCCTTTAAGGACGTAATTAAACTTTACAGGTTTGGGTTTCCTAGTGAAAGTTATAGAAAAACATTTAGAAACATTAAGATCCAATTTGTTATTAACACAATAGACCTCGAAGCGGCGTAAATCCTCTTGCAGAAGTTCACAATCATAAAAGGTTTTAATGCTTCGGTAAACCTTCATATCATCGGCATATAAAACAAATTCAGAGTTAGTGAAACAACCATTAATATCATTAATAAATAAGACAAAGAGGAGAGGACCGAGAAGGGATCCCTGTGGTACCCCGGAAGGGACAAGTGCCCAAGCAGACGCAAAACCATTCACCACCACAGCTTGACTTCGATTCGATATATATGAAGAAAACCACCTAAAAAGATTTCCGTGGATTCCAGCACTATACAGCTTACTCAATAGCATCCGATGGTCAATGCGATCAAAAGCCTTACTGTAGTCAGTAAATACCGCGTCCACCTGCCCCCCCGAGTCCATATTGCTAGTCACGTGATCAACAAAAGTGAGCAAGTTGGAAGTAGTAGAGCGATTTTTTATAAACCCATGCTGCTCATCAATGAATATTGACGAGAGCGCCGCATACACCTGAGCATGTACCAGTTTTTCAAAAATTTTAGCAAAAATGCACAATTTGGAAATGGGCCTATAATTCCTGACATCATTCTTATTACCACTCTTGTGTATCGGAGTTATAAAAGCTGACTTCCAAATGTCAGGTACCAACCCTTCCTTAGTCGACCTCTGATATAAAATAGTTAAAGGAGCAGACAAATTCTTAGCGCATCTAACAATAAAGACGGGTACAATATGGTCCGGTCCCGCTCCTTTACTTAAGTCAATTTTTTCAAGTAATTTATGTACATCAATACGTTCAATGTTAATATTATTAATAAGAATTTGAGAGTCGTTTGTATCCCCGAGGCTGACCGAAGGCAAGTTGGTACAAGTAGAAGATGCAAGAAAGTTGGATTGGAAATAGCTCGAGAATAAATTAGCAACCCCTTCTCCCGAATCCGCAGACTGACCATCAAGGTTAAGCGTAGAGGGAATTGCATTTGATCCTTTCTTGTTACTTTTAATAAATGACCAAAACAATTTTGGACTCCTAATTATAGACGTCTCCATATCACTTAAATAGGCCTTGTAGCAATCGTCCTCTAATCTCTTAGCCCTCTTTCGCAATAATAAATAAGATAATTTATCCGCAATATTGTTATATGTTTTAAATTTTAAAAAATATTTTTGTTTTTCTTTAAGTAATTTTTTGAGCGAGGCAGAAAACCATGGTGGGAATACAGAAGAGTTAGATGATTTTAATGGAATAAACCTATCCCTAAGGTCATACAAACAAGCATAGAAACAGTCGACAGCTTCGTTTAAAGGCTTATTACTAAGAAGTGAATCCCAATCAGTTTCAGTCATAACCGCGTTAATTTTGTCAAAGTCAGCTCGATAGTACTGATATTTAGGTCTAGGTAATGATTTTAAAGTTTTATAGTTAAGATTCAATCTTAAAACGAGCGATTTGTGATGTTCATCCTCCTTAACTAATGAGTCAACACAATGAGAGACCGATATATCAACATTACACAATATATAATCAAGTATTCTATTTTTTGTATTGTTTCTACAATTGTTATACTGATTTAAATTACACTCCGCAAGTGTATCGAAAAAAGCGTGTTGGTTCTCACCCGAAATACCTGATGGTTGTAGGTACCCGTCCTCAAAAGACCAGTCAACGTAAGGAAAATTGAAATCGCCCATTACTATGAATGTGTCATCTGGGTGCGAGTTCACAATTAATGATAAGCTGTCTGTGAAATTTGAAAGCTGAGTATCGAACGAGTTACCTAAATTTTCCCTGCACAGGTACAAAGTACATAAATGAATTTTGCTAATAGAGCGGTCACTGTGTCGCATAGAAACGGTAACCCATAGGTCCTCGGCCGAACAGCACCAGTCAGTCTGTTGAACCACGGCAAAATCACGGCGTATCGCGATCAAAACACCCCCGCCGTAGACCTGCCCAGTCGCCGCATAATTACGATCTCGTCTATATACTATATACCTATCGTCAAAGTACTCACTATCAAAAATACCATCGAGTAACCAAGACTCCGTTATTACTATCAGATCATAAGAATTAAGACTAACGTTACGCTTAAAAATATGTGACTTTGTGCGAAGCCCCCTAGAATTCTGATAATAAATAATGAGATTATCACCAAACATTATTAATTTGGAAAACAATGTCCATACAATAACAAATTACAAGTCCTAAAAATCTTAAATGACACACGTGACTTAGTGTTAATACTAATAACGGTATATAATTAACTAGAAAAATATTTGAAATTGATAAAAAATCATACACTAGAACTAGAACAGCCCTCCCAGGAAAAATAATTGAATAATATATATTGTTTACATTATACACAGATTCATCAAATAATGTAACGTGATATTGTACAATTTGCACAATAACCGTAAGTACAAGTATAAACCCGAATAGCAAGTAATAATTACCAAAAAAGTATTGTTTACTTTCATACGATAGGGTATTTTTTAAAATAACAAGGTACAATATTCGAGTAATCACGCGCTCCGAGCGTGGCGACCGATGTGCAAGCGCAAGCGATACTGCGCTCACTGCATAGAAGCTACACGCCAAACTAGTCACTATTGTGATGATACAATCAAGCGGGAACCCCAGCGGGTGAAAGTAACTTACAAGCGTTAAATGACTGACGCCCTCACAACCGGCCGACGAACAAAAGACACTGGACACGCAAGTTGTCCTCAAACTTTGGAACACAAGAATAGTTAAACTAAACAAACAATTAGGTATAATAATTTGAATTAATTGAATACCGCACACTACGAAATTTTCGCCAAATCTTTTTCTATTTTTATGTAGATGACGGGGGAAGAATCTGATTTTCGTGCCATGATTTTTGTGTGTTTGACCCATACATAACGAAAATTATGTTCCTTCGCCAAAGATTTAGCCTTGGACAAAAGCTCCTTATTGCGCTGAGTCAGGTGATCATTGACATAGAATTGCTTGTCACTGGAGAATCCTAGATTGGTCAGGAGTAGCCTCTTGCTTAAACGTGACAAGGATATAAACTCCTCCTTCTTGTATCTATTATTAAAAGATATGACGATCGGTTTATCAGCACTCGGCACTCTCGTTGGAATCCTTGCGACGTAATTGATATCTTCCTTTTTGATAATACAGTTACCAATCTTACCAATCTCCTCAACAATGACAAACAAGTTTTCGTTATTTCTCAATGGGACACCACGTACCTCAACGTTATTGGAGCGAGCCCATTGATCCCTCTCATCCAACTGATGCTTCAATTGGTCAATTTCAGACTGGAACCCAGGAATGACATTGGCAAGGCTTTCCACCTTAACCACTCTGGTTTCAAGTTTTTTAACAGAGCCAGAAAACTTTTCGATAAGACCATGTGCCATCTCCAAAGATTCCCTCAGATTGTTCACCTCCAAACGTAGAGCCTTGACATCATCAACCAATGTGGACAACGGGGCCAGCTTCTGTGTGATAATCTTCAGCTGGCTCTGCATGTTGTCCAGTTGAAGATTTGGCAATGGTGAAGTTGCTGCAGGCGTAGGGGATGGTGATGGTGAGGGGCGAGAACTAGATAATTTGCACTGTGGACAACGCCATGTGACCTTCCTCTCACCCAGTTTGCGGTATCCGGCCTCTGTGACACCCGAACATTGAAAGTCAAAGCGGCATTTGCAAACACTGCATTGCGCACCCTCCGAAAACGATAATCCACAGCTGGCGCAGGAGTACATCTTGACAGGAACCAAGTTTGAGAAACAGTGAAAAACTGCTACAAACAGACAAGCGTGTGCTATCGAGTACGACCCAACGATGAATGATGAGCCTGGATTGGGACAAACGTGATTTTCCCGACGGCTGGCCGGCGCTCGCGGCCAATCTTTTGGAAGTGAGACCCTTCCACGTCACTCCCAAAAGATCGCATCCCATTTTTATCATCTTGGATATTAGTCTCGTGGTCCTCCAGGGCTGCAGTTCTTCGTCCCGTCGACGGCGTGGTACTGCAAGCTGTGCGACCAGTTCATCGGCGACTTACACTGCGCCTCCGCGCATCTCAAGTCCGTCGTGCATTCCAAGAACTACACCGTGAGTATACTGTACTGTACTGCAAGCTGTGCGACCAGTTCATCGGCGACTTACACTGCGCCTCCGCGCATCTCAAGTCCGTCGTGCATTCCAAGAACTACACCGTGAGTATACTGTACTGTACTGCAAGCTGTGCGACCAGTTCATCGGCGACTTACACTGCGCCTCCGCGCATCTCAAGTCCGTCGTGCATTCCAAGAACTACACCGTGAGTATACTGTACTGTACTGCAAGCTGTGCGACCAGTTCATCGGCGACTTACACTGCGCCTCCGCGCATCTCAAGTCCGTCGTGCATTCCAAGAACTACACCGTGAGTATACTGTACTGTACTGCAAGCTGTGCGACCAGTTCATCGGCGACTTACACTGCGCCTCCGCGCATCTCAAGTCCGTCGTGCATTCCAAGAACTACACCGTGAGTATACTGTACTGTACTGCAAGCTGTGCGACCAGTTCATCGGCGACTTACACTGCGCCTCCGCGCATCTCAAGTCCGTCGTGCATTCCAAGAACTACACCGTGAGTATACTGTACTGTACTGCAAGCTGTGCGACCAGTTCATCGGCGACTTACACTGCGCCTCCGCGCATCTCAAGTCCGTCGTGCATTCCAAGAACTACACCGTGAGTATACTGTACTGTACTGCAAGCTGTGCGACCAGTTCATCGGCGACTTACACTGCGCCTCCGCGCATCTCAAGTCCGTCGTGCATTCCAAGAACTACACCGTGAGTATACTGTACTGTACTGCAAGCTGTGCGACCAGTTCATCGGCGACTTACACTGCGCCTCCGCGCATCTCAAGTCCGTCGTGTATTCCAAGAACTACACCGTGAGTATACTGTACTGTACTGCAAGCTGTGCGACCAGTTCATCGGCGACTTACACTGCGCCTCCGCGCATCTCAAGTCCGTCGTGCATTCCAAGAACTACACCGTGAGTATACTGTACTGTACTGCAAGCTGTGCGACCAGTTCATCGGCGACTTACACTGCGCCTCCGCGCATCTTAAGTCCGTCGTGCATTCCAAGAACTACACCGTGAGTATACTGTACTGTACTGCAAGCTGTGCGACCAGTTCATCGGCGACTTACACTGCGCCTCCGCGCATCTCAAGTCCGTCGTGCATTCCAAGAACTACACCGTGAGTATACTGTACTGTACTGCAAGCTGTGCGACCAGTTCATCGGCGACTTACACTGCGCCTCCGCGCATCTCAAGTCCGTCGTGCATTCCAAGAACTACACCGTGAGTATACTGTACTGTACTGCAAGCTGTGCGACCAGTTCATCGGCGACTTACACTGCGCCTCCGCGCATCTCAAGTCCGTCGTGCATTCCAAGAACTACACCGTGAGTATACTGCACTGTACTGCAAGCTGTGCGACCAGTTCATCGGCGACTTACACTGCGCCTCCGCGCATCTCAAGTCCGTCGTGCATTCCAAGAACTACACCGTGAGTATACTGTACTGTACTGCAAGCTGTGCGACCAGTTCATCGGCGACTTACACTGCGCCTCCGCGCATCTCAAGTCCGTCGTGCATTCCAAGAACTACACCGTGAGTATACTGTACTGTACTGCAAGCTGTGCGACCAGTTCATCGGCGACTTACACTGCGCCTCCGCGCATCTCAAGTCCGTCGTGCATTCCAAGAACTACACCGTGAGTATACTGCACTGTACTGCAAGCTGTGCGACCAGTTCATCATTCAAATTACCAATCTATATCAAACTTTAATGTCATTTCAAACAAGCCTAATTTGGAAATTCTAAGTCCCTTGAGATCACAGTTACCAATTCTCACTGTATTTTATTTTCCTACAGAATTTCGTAGAACAAAACCCGCATTGGGAGACAGACTGGATGTCGGACAGACAGAAAGCCTTCGAGAAGGTCCGAGCGAGCGCCAAGAACAAGGCGCCTGTGCCGCCCGCAGCGGAAATGAAGCCAGCCGCCTACTCCTACACCGCACATACCATCACCTTCAACAAGGATGGGTTCCATACTAAGGTACGGTCACTACTCATGGAAAACTCCCCCAAGCCACGATCTGCAACCCCTGATACAACTTTTTTTTTTTTTTTTTCTCATTATGGTGTAACTGAATGGTTACCTCATAACAATTACAATCTAGCCTTGAGGCTAATAAGTAATTTAACTATAACTTAATTTGCTAAAAACTTTTAAAGTAAAGAATGTGTCCATTGGCACTTTTCTTATGGTCTCTATTATAATGGAAGTACACTTTGTTCTTGTGTTCTACAATGGTAGCACTCACACTAAGACTAATTTTATTCCGTAACACTCATTTCACTAAACTAACTCAAAAGGCTTAGTCCTTTTCAGTCTCCTTACTATGTCCGTGGTGTCAAGGAGCTGGATAGCCTCGACATTCACATGTTGAAGAAGTCTTTTTTCGTGAGCTTCGGCGTATTTTTTTATAACCTTAGCTACAAGGTCCACTCCTAAGTCCCGGTGGATGTCCTCATTTCTAATGTACCAGGGAGCGTTTACTATATTCCGAAGTACTTTGCTTTGAAATCTTTGAATTATATCAACATTGGTGCGTTTTGTACAGCCCCAAAGCTGAATACCGTATGCCCATACGGGCATAAGTACTTGTTTGTACAAAAGTACTTTGTTGTATACTGACAATGGTGAATGCCTGCCAAGTAGCCAGTGCATATTCTTGTAGCGAAGATCTAACTCCTGGCGTTTCTTTTTGACATGAGCCTTCCAGCGAAGCTTTGTGTCAAGCGTCATACCGAGGTATTTTGCTGTATTTTCATATGGTATTATGCGACCGTTAATATATACCGGTGCATAATTAGGTTTTCGATTTGTGAAGTCTATATGAATCGATTTGGACTCATTTAACTTAATTCGCCATATTTTTGTCCAGTTGGTGATAGAGTTGACGGCAGTTTGCACTTTCTCTACGGCTTCTTTGTGAGTGACACCTGTAGCCATGATGGCTGTGTCATCTGCGAAGGTTGCAATAATGTTATTTTTTATTTCTGGGATATCACAGGTGTACAATAGGTACAAGACAGGTCCAAGAACACTTCCCTGTGGTACTCCAGCTTTTATTTGCTTGAGATCTGAATAGGCATCTTCATGTCTGACTCTAAATGTCCTCTCTGCTAAGTAGGATTCTAAAATATCTGCAAATTGCTTTGGAAGCATTTTTCTTAACTTATATAAAAGACCTTGATGCCAAACTTTATCAAATGCCTGAGCTACATCCAAGAATACCGTAGAACAGACTTTCTTTTCTTCCAGTGCCTTTTCTATAACGTTGGTAATTCTATGTATTTGGTCTATAGTGGAATGTTTTTCTCTGAAGCCGAATTGGTAATTAGGGATCAGTTTTTTTTCTTCAATTATTGGTTTTAAACGTCTCATAAGTAGTTTTTCAAATAACTTTGAAATAATTGGTAGAAGTGATATTGGCCTGTATGATGTAACTTCTCGAGGGGGTTTTCCGGGTTTGGGGATCATTATTACCTCAGCAACTTTCCAGATACTAGGCACGTATTTCAATCGAAATGTGGCATTGATAAGGGTTGTAAGTTTTACAATGGCTGATACAACTGAACTAACAATATATGCGTCCCCACTTGGCCGCAAACATTTACATTTGCAGCGGGATCACTGTGCCATCGGCCGTCTGGGATCAGTTATCAGATCGCGTCCCCAAACGCTAATGTGTTCCGGTCTCTATAAAGGAGAGCTGCCTCGTGCCCAAGTGACACTACCATGGTCTGCAATGGTCTACATGGAAGTTGCTTAAACAAACCTGGACTCAAGTCCGGGTTTGTAGCAGACCGCTGCAGACAAAACATGAGTCGTTGGGGGCTTACTACCCACCTTGAAGAGCGGTGTTGTTCTAGTGGTAGATACCCCGACTTTCATTCCGAGAGTCGTGGGTTCGAATCCAGGCCGACCGCGCACCAATGCCTTATTCTTTACGAAAAAGTTATGTGCGCTAATAACATCGCTCTTACGGTGAAGGAAAACGGCTTACGGCCTTCGTTCGTGACGTCTTACAGCGTAACCCCTCCACGAAATCACGTACAATGGCCCAATTGTGAGGCCAAGTGCGGAAAAGGCCCAGCGAAATTAACAAACTACTACCCATTTCGGAGAAGAAGTGTGATTGTGGGGCTCCAACCCAGTCCATGGAACATCTATTCCAATGCCCACTGTGCCCCAATACCTGTGCAGTGTAAGACTTTAACGAGGCTAATGACGCTGCCATGCCATGCATGTGGCGGTGCCAGGCTGATACGATATAATGGGCTAAATGCTTACACACAAAGAACACTACTAAGGGACCGTTTCTAGTATTACGTAAGCACTAATCAGAGGGGAATGGATGGGGTCTTCGAGTTATTTATTTTTGGTTACTTGGAGGATGACGGGTCTGGATGGTGATTTTTCTTCTTCCTTTCGTGTAGAGGTGTGTCTCACCCAATGTTTAGAGTTGTTTCGTCCTAAGGCTTTAACTTGACCTAATTACTGCTATCAGAAATAACAAACGAAACCATCTGTCAGTTCGGACCAAACCTTTTATAAATATAGAATTAGAAGAAGGTTTTCACAAAAAAGTAATGACTGAATTATCTACTGAAATAGTGTTTTGTTTGTATAGAAGAAGAAGAGTGCCTCTCCCGTGCCTGAAGAGAAAAAGAAGAAAAAAGAGAAGAAGAAGAGAAAGAAGAAGAGTAGCAGCAGTTCTTCCGACTCTAGTAGCTCGGATAGTGACACACCTAAGAAGAAATGTAAGTCCTCAGCCGAACCTACTCAATTGTTAGTACTTAAGCAGATTCCGGGCCCTGGAGAGAGATGCAATTGGAAGCATCGTTCGGAGAAAAGAAATCAAACATGTCACATACATTGTTTCATCTACTTCTTAACCAAATAGGGTTCGTAGAAACCCTGAAAGACCATAAATTCAAGCATTTATTTCATTATTTCAGTAAAGAAGCTAAAAAACATCGACACATCTGACGACAAGGCTCTCGACGCCTGGATGACGCAGATGAAGGCAGATCGACTCAGTGACAGTGACAGGAAGTTACTTGATACTATCAAACACAGGTACGGTTCCAACATACAACACTAGAAACACATCGACACATCTGACGACAAGGCTCTCGACGCCTGGATGACGCAGATGAAGGCAGATCGACTCAGTGACAGTGACAGGAAGTTACTTGATACTATCAAACACAGGTACGGTTCCAACATACAACACTAGAAACACATCGACACATCTGACGACAAGGCTCTCGACGCCTGGATGACGCAGATGAAGGCAGATCGACTCAGTGACAGTGACAGGAAGTTACTTGATACTATCAAACACAGGTACGGTTCCAACATACAACACTAGAAACACATCGACACATCTGACGACAAGGCTCTCGACGCCTGGATGACGCAGATGAAGGCAGATCGACTCAGTGACAGTGACAGGAAGTTACTTGATACTATCAAACACAGGTACGGTTCCAACATACAACACTAGAAACACATCGACACATCTGACGACAAGGCTCTCGACGCCTGGATGACGCAGATGAAGGCAGATCGACTCAGTGACAGTGACAGGAAGTTACTTGATACTATCAAACACAGGTACGGTTCCAACATACAACACTAGAAACACATCGACACATCTGACGACAAGGCTCTCGAACGCTGCAATAGTGTTATTACTAAATAGTGCAAAACAGTGGTCCAATAGTGTAATAAATTCATAAATGAAAATAAATTGTTATAGAATAAGAAAAGAGCAGCGAGAGAGTGAGAAGCGGCGATCTTCTTCCCGCGAGCGCGAGCGAGATGATAAGAAGTCTCGGACCAAGTTAGTATATCTACAAACTATTAGTGAATTGCATCAAAGTGTCACTGAAAAGTTTAATGTTGATTATAGCCCGTGACCAGCGTGTTAGTTCGACCGCTCCGATATACATTTTTATTAATAAGTTTCCTAGGGGTCCATATTGGCTCACATAAAATTCTAAGTCATATTCTTTGTCTTACTATCGATTTGTGTTCATAATAATCACTCTTCATAATTTTACTTTTCATACTTTTTTTATTCAGACATTTTTATTACTACCATCGGAGCTCATAACAGTTAGTGATCATAATTTTTTTATTCATACTGTTACTACCAAGAACATTTTAAAATCATAATTTTACTTTTCAGATTTTTTTTTCTTCATAACATTCATGATCATATTGCTATAATTCATAATGTGTTTCTTAGATTATTTATATTAATAAAGGCAACTGTAACAAAACTTCTTTTATGAACTACCCCATTATCAAACTGTAACGGAAATTTTCGATTGTTTTTGACTTGTGTTCTGTCGATCTTCATAAAAACACTTATGATTAAGATACATCACGCTTTTTTATGTATAGTATTAGGCGCTTTGGCGACCGCTGCCGCGGCACGCTCGCTACGCTCGCTCGTCATAGCGCTGCGTGTAATCATGATCTAACATAAACCTAACCTAATCGAGTCGGTGTGCTCCGTGTATTTTTTTCCAAGTTCGAGTACAACGTGCGTTAAGATAACAATAGTAGGCGAAACAAATGTATGAATTTAGACATTATAATTTTCAATAATTATGGATAAATATGATTAAGAAATTTATTAAAACAAATTTTAGTAAAAACGAAATTCATAATAGTGATTTTATGAATTTCAATGATTATGTATTTTAAATTTTATGTTTTAAAAAAATTATGAAGAATGATCATTATGATTTAAAATGGTATGTGAAACATTTTCGGACCTCAGATGTTAGGAGGAGTTAGGAGTTAGTTAGGAGTAAGTTAGGAGTTAAAAATTTATGTAAGACGATCCGCCCCCGTTTCCTAGGTATGGATTAACTTTTAGAAATAACATTATTACACAGAAACAATTAGTTTGCGTTACTAGTATGAGGTCCTGAATCGCACTATCAACTTTCCGAGATAACATATACGAGTATAATTGCCGACGAGGCATTGTCGGGCCGCGGCACAGTAAAACCACCTGCTCGGTGGAGGATCTTCCCTTTGGAGATATACACTACTCTCTCATGTACCTCCTAACTTTTTCATTTTCTTATCTCGATGTTTCGACTTTGCTTTGATAACCTGTTAGTATGTTTCACTGTAGGGCAAGAGCCTCCTCTTAGAGGAGTTAGTAAGACGCGAGCCTACTCCGGATTGGCGAATCTCCCATGCCTTCGGACCATAATGAGTGCTAAGACATTTCGCTTTCCTTACGCTGTCTTCCTTCGAGAGGTGTTCACACCGACGTAGATATAGCTAGACTACGCGAATTTATATCATTCGCGTGTTCGAAAAACGTGAATAACCCTGACAAAACGTCGAGGTAGTCGGCACTAACTGGCAGTCCGCGCGCGTCTATAGATGCCGGACGTCGGTAAAAACTAATAAAATGCCTAGTTACGTGCCTCGTTGCGTGATTAGTAACTGCAAAATTTCAAAAAAAATCGAGCACCTAAAGGCGGGAACATATTTTCTGTGGCTGTGACGTCACAGTAGATATTAAAAAGTCGGCACGCCCGGTTTCAATACAAATCGAGGTACATGTGACGTCTACCTATATCTATGTCTGGGGGTGTTCACATATCCGTGTGCTGCAGAGAGCGGTCCCGCTCGCGCTCGCGCTCGCGCGGCGCGCGCTCCGCCTCGCGCTGGCGGGAGCGGGAGCGCGCGCGGGAGCGGGAGCGGGACGACAGGCCCGAGCCGAAGAAACCGGAGATCAAGAAGATGCCCTTCATTGGTATGTATACGACTACCTTCCCCCCGTTGTTCATGTTTCACCCGCGTAAGGCCCGATCCCGTGAGAATATCCAGATTTAAAGTACCGATCCTATGTTACCCATGTTCATCATAGCTTTCTAATGATGAAAGAATTTTTGAAATCAGGACAGTTGTTTTTAAGTTTTTTCATTACAAACAGACCCACAAAAATACAAATCTTTCCTCTTTATAATATTAGTATGGAAAAACCATTTTTATTGAATCCCATGTCTCTGGTTCATTATCCCTGTGACGCACAGACAGACGGACAATGGTGTCTTAGAAAAAGTTTCCCGTTTTTACCCTTTGAGTACAGAACCCTAAAAAGTACAGCTTGTCTGTCTTTGGTGCAGGTAAAATGCCTGTGTACAAGAGCTTAGGCAAGCCTAAAACAGACGAGCAGAAGAAGGAAGATGCGAAGAAGGAAGAAGTAAAGAAAGAAGAAGATGAAGTTAAGAAGAAAGCAGAAATGGACGCTGAAATACAAAGGAAGGTATGATCAATTGGAAAAATTTAAAACTATATCTAGCCCCTTCTGATTCACTTATTAAGATTATCCATTAAGTATTTCTCCAAAAAGAAAAAAATAACAGAAAAAAGAAGAAAAAGAGAGAGTACTTCTTTTTGAGTTGTCAAAAAGAATATTTCTTATGTTTTTATTGCTCAAGGCATTTTTTACTAGAAAATATTTTTAAGGAGAAATACATCATTAAAAATCCTCCCATGACAGGATGGATCCTGTCATGGGAGGATTTTTAATGATGTCAAAAAGAAGTTTTTTTTTTCAATATTTTTGCTGTTTATCTTTAATTTAAAATATACCGTTTAAAACAGTTCAAAGTGTAACTAAGGTATGACGTCACTGACGTAAACAAAATGTCAACTTTTAACGTTTCTAGACGCTCGTTCTTTTTTAGGGTTCCGTACCAAAATGGTAAAAACGGGACCCTATTACTGAGACTTCGCTGTCTGTCCGTCCGTCTGTCCGTCTGTCCGTCTGTCACCAGGCTGTATCTCATGAACCATAATAGTTAGACGGTTGAAATTTTCACAGAAGATGTATTTCGGTTGCCGCTACAACAACAAATACTAAAAACAAATTAAAACAAATATTTAAGGGGGGCTCCCATACAACAAAAGTGTTTCAAAAACATCGAATCGAGTAGGTCATGAAATTCAAAATGGCTGCCCTATTTGTCAAATATACCAGTCTGCCTTCACTTACCAAAGAGTTTCTTAATTATAAGTTTCAGATTGTCTTTGTGCCAAAGTTTTTTTTTTCTTTTTTTTTCGGGGTGTGGTCGTATGATGGAAGTAAGAATCGAAGCTAAATATGTCACACTTACCTATCAAATTTTAAAATTGGTAAACGATTTTAGGGTTCGGTACCCAATTGTGATAGTGGTACGGAACCCTTCGTGCGCGAGTTTCGCACTTGCCGGGTTTTTTTGTTAACTCGGTAATATGTCCTACTGGGCGCAGGCCTCTTAGAAGGGTAAGGCAGTAAGACGCCGGATTTTAGTATTTTTGTGGATTTTGTAGGCGATATTTTCGATAAAAAAATATTATTTGCTATTCGATATATGGGTTCAGTACCTGCTAAAGATATCCCTGTTTTTTTCCTAGTGATTTAAATTTAGTGGTGTAGAGATATGACGGTCCCACAGACATAGATCAAGATAGACCAAAGGTGCGCTCCAAACTGTATGAGAACCGAGCGTGTCGAATTTTTCGTACCTACGGTGACGTCACGAGCGAGATTTAGTGATGGGAAAACAAGGTGCGCGAAATCGATACCGCCACCGATTCAAAGGAGTGCCGCCACCGATTCAAAGCCACCGCGCTGTCTTTTCGCCGCGCCGCCGTCCGCGTCGCTGCTCGTGTCTCCCTCCGCGCGCCACCCCTCGCGCCTCCCCACTCCAACTTCCTAGTTTATTTTCATGCAGTAGGTTGCCAGGATTTGAAGTGGAAGAACGTGTTACCAGTGCATCAGTTGCAACATTTTCGTCAGCGGCAATTGTACCTACTCGCAAGTTCGTAAGTATTTAACGTCATTTAATAAAATATACTTACGTTTTATTAATCCGGCTTGTTCTACTATGCGGTATGCCTAAAACGGGTAGGTAAATATTTAACCGCGTCACGTAAGAAGTAAGTCTTGACAGCTAGAAATACCTAGTTCGATTTTCAAACCTGTTAACCTGTTAGGTTTGAAAATGGAACCATTTTTAGCTGTCAAAATTTACTTCTTACGTGACGCGTTCTTATAGGAAGGTAGGTATTTTGCAAATTATTTGTGATTTAAGTCATCACAGAAGCTTCTAGAATTCAACGCGTGAAAGGTATGGTGTCGGAACCGAAGCCTGCTGGATGACGACGGTTCTAGAAGCTTCTGGAATACGATCAGCACAACATTCAAAACCTTATTCCATTTGTCCGAGTCGATACTCATTCCTCTGTCAAAATCGACAGAGGAATGCGAATCGATTTTAAATTATTAAAGAGTGGGTATGCTATGGGACAATAAGAGAGTGTAACGGAAGTAGTGTCAGTCAGATTTAACAGAGAATGCTCATGGTTGTTTGTTAGCTAAATAGATGTTGGTGGTTAGAATTACTTTGAAATTACGTCAAAAAAATTCCGATCTCCCTTTAAAAATGTTGGTCACCTGACCACACTCTATACCTATGAAATAAAACCTGCGTGTCTGTACATTGAACATTTTTACAAAAACATGACTGGGTGATAAATTAAGAGCATGGCCGATTTTTTGCTTTTGATGGTTTTGAAAAAAGTTGATAGCCATCTATTTTTGAACATACCTATTCACTTTTAATGTAGGTATCTACCTTTGATTATATACCATCTAGATTGAATGTAGCCCTGTTAACACTGCATTAAAAACAGGCCAGCGTTTTTAAGCTTGTGTGCGTGTCAACAAATTTTTCTACGCGTTCGGGACAGCGATACTCAATCTAGAAGGTATATAATCAAAGGTACCTACTTTATGATTTCCAGGTAATGGACCCTATGGAAACATCACAACGCAAGAAAAAAACAAGAGAAGAAATTTTGGAGGCCAAAAGAAAAGCCAGTAAGAAGAGGTATGAAAAAATTAAAGCTGACTCTGGATTACGACAAAAACAAAAAGAAAAAGACAAAGAAAACTACATC
>OY292396.1:954748-976431 GCA_958496205.1 Idaea biselata
TTGTAACCAGGTAACCTCCAACAAGACATATTTAACGTCATCAGTAACCCTGGACTTTTGGGAGCTCCACCATTAGGCATGCCTTCGTTCCCGGGGCTCGGGAACCCCATGAACCTCGGTAGTCTGGGGCTACAACCCCCCATGTTCGGGTTCGATTTAAACCGCCAACTACCCACCGTTTTTGGTCCCCAATTATACGACAAACATGTCCCGATTCGACCGAACAACAAACAACGGAACAACAACCAGCGACAGAACAACAACCCGCGTCAGAATAACAACAACAAGAATAGAATGCAGAATAAGGATAATAACAAACACACAAATAATAAACAGAATAATGGTCCGAAGCCGCCTGATGCGTCTAAAGATACAAAAGATGTTAGCGCGGCGAAGAAAAAGGAGGAAATGGATGACTTAGCTATGTTGGGAATTGACGTGTCCGATGTCGGATCCGGCATGTAAAACTTATTTGTAAGACTAATAATTTAAGAGCCTTTTGAATTTTCTGTACTAAAGCAATTTAGAATAACGACCTCGATTGATATATGGTAATATATGATTGAAATCTGAATAGTGATATTTAGATTTCAGTCATATATCCAGTAGTTTTGCGTTTCTCTTTCAAAATATTCAGCCGAAATAAAATGAAAGATGAATATTCAGAGTAATTTGGAAAGTTAGAACACACGGTTTCGGTTCAGATGCATATATTGGAAATAAAATTCGCATTTAAAGCATAGATAAACAGTCTAAATTGAGAATTAAGTGAAAATCGCATTTTAAAAATGATTTCGGTTATATCTTTGTTCAAAATTCAATCTCCGAAAAGTGTGTGCCGTAAACACAAAAGGAAAAAGGTTTTTCAGTTATATCATGTAATTTTCGTTAATGTTTAATACTGACTAATGACTGTATGAGCTCGGAACTGAAGGACGGACGGACAGACAGACATGACGAATCTATAAGGGTTCCGATTTTTGCCATCTGGCTACGGTGCCCTAAAAAAGAGCCGCGACCTACATTTTCATTTTAATGACAATTCAAGCCTACAGGGGATTATTCCTGCATTAGAATTATCCAAAATTTGATATTAGGTAACTTGATTTTTTGTGCACTAGGTAGGCTGTTGGAAAAAATATCGATTTTTTTTTTAATGTATCGTAATTTTTGAGCGATATGTAATATATCGATACAAAATTCCAAGTACTTACTTACATATCGAAATAGTATAAATACCGATATTTTCTCGAACCAATAATCATTTTTAAAGATTCATCAATTTTTAAGATTAAAAGTTGGCAACTCTGTCTGTAAATTTCTCTACTTTGTCAAATCATACCGATATATCGCGATACCTTATCATTTTAGAAAAAATATTTTGCCTTAGAAATATTTCTAGCAAAATTTCATTTTAAAATCATTGCCATTGTAAACAATACACTCAAAATGAAACAATTGCAACTGAACCGCAATCGAAATCTTTATCGACTTATAACTCTGTGAAAAACAGTATTTTCCAAATAATTATTTAGCGAAAAATGTCAAATGTTGTTTGAAAAACGTCAAATTTAACATTGAAGTTTGACTGTAATGGTATTGAAATGTCATTTTGGATACTTTTAATACGAGAATAATTAGCCATGTCTTGACTAACCAAATTCGTTTTTACAGTGCGTATACGCATCCGTTAGCAACAGATCTATATATATAAAAGAAAGTCGTGTTAGTTACTCCACTTATAACTCAAGAACGGCTGAACCGATTTAGCTGAAAATTGGCAGGGAGGTAGTTTAGAGCCAGGAGAAGGACATAGGATACTTTTTATCCCGTTCGATTAAAAAAAAAATGCTTATTTATTGCCTTTAAGGCGGAACAAAGTTCGCCGGGTCAGCTAGTATTTCAATAAAAACTAATCAAATTCTAAATTGTTTTATCTCTTAGGCTTGATCCGACCGTATCAAGTATCAATCATCATTGTCTGGTTGAATCAAGCCTTAGTATTGTATCTCTTTATATTTTGGAAATAAATCTAAGAATTAAGTGCTAATTCAATCAATATTTTCTTTTTCTCTAATGAGAAATGGCTCGTGTACATTTTCACTGACTGTGAATAATTGTATTTTTATCTATGATACAAAATATACCCATCTTGGATATACTATTATCTCTGAGTTTGATTTATAACAACACTCTAATATACTATACTATCTGATATAAGGTTTCTGCATACGTAACGGGATTTTTCTCGTCCCGGACGGAACGTGTCAATTTCTACATACAAAAATTCCGTCGGGGCGGGATGGGACGGGACTTTTAAAATTGTCAATTTAATTTTTGTATGTAGAAATTGACACGTTCCGTCCGGGACGAGAAAAATCCCGTTTCGTATGCAGATACCTATAGTAGGTGATGATATTGTCTAAGCTAAGATTTAGCACGCTCAATGCTCATCTAGAAGGAAGACGGCAGTGGAACAAGGTCAGACCCGTCTTCATTAATGGCTGCTCCGGTCTACACGGACGAGTCATGCTAATGGGTAAAAATCGTACTCAAACTTAAGAATTCTAACAAACAATATTGCTTAGAAATACGTCGTTATTTATTATACTTACCTAACTATATTATAAATAATGTATATCTAACCAATCAGACCGTAACAACAAGATGTTTTTCAGTAGGTAGGTCTATACTTGCTGTATTTTGATCTCGCATTGAACATGACCCAGAAACTTTGATAACAAAATCTCGGTAATATTTAGCGAACGTTACGTAGGCGATGAATCGTCATTGATAGGGTGACTACATACGGTGGATTTAGTGTAAGTTGGTACTATTGAGATATTTTATAGTAGGTTCAGTCAGATTGATTACCAACTTAATTGGCGATCTGACTGTATATAATTTAAGTAACCTACATTTACCCCCTTACATAAACGATGGCTAAGTTTAACAATTAACCATACAGCACGAATAATAATTTTGCGTGCTGTATACTTAATTGGTAATCTGACTGTACTAGCACTAGGTGATGTTTCAAACATATACTGTTCCTTTTATGCGAAATAAGTATAAAAAAAACTGCTACAGTACTGACAATACTTTTACGTCTATCGTAAAAATGAAATTAGATTGAAACGTCAAAAGCATCATTGAATTTGAGGTCCATATCGTTGTAGTATTTTATTAATTTCAGATCCCGCACTCAGCAGTTCTGGAAAAAAAAAACAAACATATAAAGGGGGTTAAATCCGTTAGCAGTTATTTCCTTGAAGGTTTTTGACTACTAGAGCGCAGAGATATACAGGAGGTGCATTATCCTGATGAAGAGACCTGTAAAGGTCTCGAAACGTTGAGCGTTAAACCAATGCTAAAAATTGGCTAAAAATGATAAACACCACGCGATTATAACCGAAAAATAAGTTTCATTTCAATCCAACTTTGTGAAAACAAGGTAAAATCAATGGTGCCGGCTGTAGGTATTGGTTTTGGCTTGGCTTATGGTAAATATAGGTACATAATTTTGCTGAATAATGTTATGATGATGTAAAGTGATAAGATCTGAGATTGTCATACAAAATCAAGAGTTAGAGTGAAACTTGTTTTAGCGAAATGGCTATCGAAAACAAAAAAAAAATCTGTATTATGTAAAACCTAAACCTCATCTAACTACCCATTGTAGGCATGGAAAATCTAGTGGAACGCATAATAATATGTGTAAGTCTAATGTATTCTAGAGATCCTATAGAGATCCTAATAATTGACCGAGTGAGTGAAGGGTATGGCAAAAAAGTATGGCGTCTGTCTGTATGTAAGTATGATGGTTCTCCTATACGGGTCGTTCTCAACTGATCTTGACGGAACTTCACAGGTAGTCATGTTCTATGAATATCTATCTATAATAAAAAACAATCGTGTTATAGGTACTGTTTATATTTATAATTATAACTCAAGAACGGCTAAACCGGTTTGGGTAAAAATTGGTAGGGAGGTAGCTTAGAATCAGGAGACGGACATGATAGGATATATAGTTTTTGCTTATGAAGTAACACGCATTTTACGTACATGGCTTGACTATTTTTGTTTAATTTTATGCATAAGGGTTGGTCAAGTCCCCTCGCGACCGAGACCACTGTAACATGGTTGAAACGTCGAGGTAAGAAAATAAATAATAATACGCGATAAAGACCCGGGAAAATGTAACTATGATAACAAATCGTGTAAATTTAAAAAGTTTATAAGGGTTGAAGCTTGGAGAAGGACATAGGGCCAACAAAGGGTAGGTTAGGTACCTTAACCGACTTTCAAAAAAATTAATATTACAAGGACAACGTTCGCGGGACGACGTGTTTTTATTACTCAATTCAAAATAACAATAACAATGATAGCTAGTTTTATCGACAGTTATGTTTCAAGTGAGTGCCATGATTTCGCGCGCGACTGGTGTTCATTGCTCGGTAGCCACGCGGCGGCAACGCTCGTGCGGATTGCGTCATTTTACCCATGTAAGTAGATTCGATATGGATACGTTATGGTGAATTTGTAGAGATTTATTCGTTTGTAGATGAGTGCGTAATTAAAACATAGTAGAGAGGCCTGTCCAAATGTAAGTACCTACCTACCTATCTACCTAGAGTCGGTTTAACTTATGATAGAGTATTTAAAATACCTAGATATTCAATATTATAACTTTATTTTAAGTTCTAGATAAATATAAAACGGTGTTTTTTATTTTACATGGCTTAATCTTGTTTATATTGCATCAGTATGTAAGTAAATAGTTTTTAGAAGTTGCTGTTTTATTACAATTAGGTATATGTTACCTAGGTAACTAATTTAAGTTGATAGGTACCGAAAAATAGTCACAGTCGAATTGCGAATTCTCTCTTCTTTGAAGTCGGTTAATAAATAAGCCATAAGTAGATGTAATACAAGCAAAGAAAATTAATAACGATAAGATTATGTACCTACCAATGAGTTATAAGCCACGCATTCTTATATATTAATTCCCCTATTATACATTCATCTCAACACTTTAAAATTCAACGCCTCCGGTGGTATTCGAACCCACGACCTCCACTAAAGAGGGGTTCTTAGATATGACAGTTGGTAAGTATTCCGGAGTTTATGGGTTTGAATTCCGTCAGGAACCATACATTTTTGAAAAAATAAAAATCAATGCCTACTAAAATCTTCCAAATCGTCGATTTCGCAAGCCAATTTGCAGTATCCTCAGTTGGCAGAGAAAAATATCTGTGAATAAGCGAGACAGGGAAGGAAAGTAGAGTCACTGAATAATAAATAGACATAATGGGTGCAGTCTCTACAAATTCGATAGATGTGAGGGTTACCATTTAAAAATACCACCTTAATTTTTCAGCTAGACAAATTGTAATAAGACAAAATGTCAGCGGACAAAGTATTTCACTCCCGGTCCGAGGGCATCCCCTCGGAGGGAGTCAAGGATCAGTACGCGGATGGTGTGGCTGCGAGGGCCTGGAACAAGTTCATCGGAGACAGCACTCAGAGGACACAGAACTACAAGGACTTCCTCATAGGTCTGCTGAAGAAGCATGGCTGCAAGACTGTGCTGGATGCTGCCTGCGGGACTGGGTAAGAACTTTCTTTTCACCACTTTCTCACCAAATTGTCTAGGTACAAATACAAATTCTAAAATCTTTATTCAGATCGTAAATAATCTATAAATATAAAATTCAAAGTCCTGACTAATTGATTGTCTGAACTATAAATAAACGCAGAGTCCAAACCGCTGTTCTAAGAGACATTAAATGTGGAGGGAGTCAAGTGTTCTTTGTGATGTTTAGGTATCCACTAAGAAAGGGTTTTTGAAAATTCCCAAGAGATCGGGACTTATAGGTCAGTCTGTAGCTCAGTATACGTTACTATATTAACTAATAAGTTAGTCCAAGGATGTGTATGACATGTTCATTAACAAGTTGAAGAATTATATAAAAAAATGTACATATATACAGGGGTATGGAGCAGTTTGCTTATATACGTTGTTCTCCACGTCTAGGCGAGTAGGTTTCGGAGCGCCTTAATTTCGTTTTACCCTTTTACCAATACTCCTAGATCTCAAAAGAACTTCCTGCCAAAATGGCTAAATCTTAGAATACCTAGTTTTTTTTCTCATAATATAGCATTTTCAGTATGGAAGAATTTTATTATGTCTGAGTCTCATAATTACTAATATTTACAATTCCTTTGCCTCAATTTACCACAAGCTGAGAACTATCAAATACCAAAATACCTAAAATTCAAAAAGTATGGATACCTTTCGTATAGAACCTTCATCGTCATTGACTACCACTTGAAATTGTAGTACTATAGATTATAGAATGATGGCATGCCAACGCCATTACTGTCGATAATTGATTACTATTCAGTAATTTTCAATAATCAGTAATTATTTTCACAATGAATTTGGTTTTTATTCAAAATCAAAAAGGTGGCCGTGCACTTTTGCACAATGGACACAAATATAACTACGGATATAAAAATAAAAAAACTGGATACACCATGTGGCGATGCGTCAATCGCTCCGAACAATGTAATGCATCAGTAACGGTAAATACATCTGAAGACACCATCGTAAGAGAAAGTGAACATGTGTGTCGCTCTCATCATGAAGAAAATATACGGGATATGGTACTGGACACCTGCAAGAGAGCAGTGTGTGAAACAATGTTACCAGTGCGTGTAATATATGAAAAAACAGTTGCTGAAATCCATGAGGTCGACTCGGAATTTACTATGCATTCGTATGAAGAAAAAAAGAATTCATTATATAGACACAGGCATAAATTTTTAGGACAGCAAAAAACCGAATTTCAACGTTTAGAAGATGTAAAGATTCCAAAGAACAATGGCAGGTCGCCAAACAACGTTTTTATCAATTTAAAACTTAGGCGTCTAGATATAAAAAAAATACTAGAAGAATCTACAGAAGTCCCAGAATACATAAAACTAACTAAAACACCTTATATCACCGAAGTTAAAAAGATAAGAGTATTTTAAAATAGCCTTCTCGGCCGTTGTCGCCATGTTGGATTAATGAGGAATTAAAAAAACAGTTGCGTGTTTTGATATTAGAAAATAAAATACATACGTGATTAAAATATAGACGTTACACGCAATTACAATAACAGCATTACATAATTAAGTTGTTTTGACTATAAGTTTCAGTATCTCGACAAATGGCATCTCGAGAGTCCGGGGCCAAAAAAGAAAAAGAAAAAAGTTACAGTCTAAATATGGTGCATCGGAAGTTGAAGTAAATAGTAATAATAACTTATTTTTTTATTTTAAAAACGTTCGTCCTTTTGAATAAACTAATAGTGTCAAAAACCACTAAAAAAATATTGAAATTCATTCGTTTTACACTCATTTTTAGACGTTTTTGTTGGGTGATATCAAGACCGCCTATGTTCTTTAATATCACAACAGTTTTTAATATATGAAGGTGGGGCAAGCGATAAAATGCTGATATTTTCAACCCCAACTAGTAGACAATTTTTAAAAAGCAGTGCTGGGCAAAGGAAACTGTATTTTGGTGACGGCACTTTTAAAAGGACGCCGAAACCCTTCTACCAAATTTATAGTATTCATATCGATGCAAGTTCAGACAACAAATCTACTAATGTGATACCGGTGGTTTTTGCGTTACTACCCGATAAAAGGGAGGAAACGTACTGCAGATTATTCTCTTTTTTAAGTCAGACGTTGAACATGACAATTGAGAAATTTAAATGTGACTTCGAAACCGCAGTGATAAATGCATGCAAAACTATATTTCCTGATGTTCAAGTGACAGGCTGTTATTACCATTTTGCACGAGCTATATATAAAAAAGCAAAAGCCATCAAACTGAACAGTACAACAGAGGGTCGTGAAATTGCAGAATTATGTGCGAATTTACCTTTGTTGCCAGAGAAGGAAATTAGCAATTGCTGGTTAAACATAGTCAATATGGCTCCAAATACTGACACAATGTTAATTTTCAAATCGTACATGGAAAGGCAATGGATTCGTTTGGGCGCTTCAATGATCAGCTGTGCTGAAGATAGCCATCGCACTAACAACCCTGTAGAGGGATGGCATAGACGGCTAAATGCGCGCATGCCTCATAAGCCTACTCTAATTAGGTTCCTGTATAAACTGAAACAAGAAGCAAAATGGCAAGATTATCGAATTAAAAATTCTCTGTTTACGAGAAATAGTAGGAAACGAAATGCAATATACTTTGATAATCAGTACCAACGTCAAAAGAGGGAACTCAATGCTGGAGTCGTAACGCCTGTTCAGTTTTTGAAAAATATTTGTTTATTGAAGAGACGCCTGCATTAAACAGACGCGCTATAGTAGTTGTAAGGTTATGGCTTAATAAAGGCTATGTTTTATAATTTTTGATCGTGTATTTTCACAGGAGTAGCAGTAGCAATGGTAGTATAGTATTAGTTTTAAGCCTCGTAGGTACTAAAAAAAGACTCGCTGTAACACAAGATTCCACAGAAGACCTTATGGATTCCGTAAATATAATAATTTGTCTGGTTTCCGTAAAAACCAAATTCAAACCATCACCGTTATGTAGGATGTCAGAATGCTTTAACTGACATTGTACTGTATGTTTTCCTTCACTGTACCTATATGTGACGTAAGCTGGGTCTTTATTTATCAAAGAAAATATTTATATATCTCTGGAGAAATATATTGATACTTGTTAGTTACTGAGGATCGAATCCTCTCTCTTGCCAGAGCACTGAAAAGTGGCCTGATATTAATTATTAAAATAATTAGGTATTTTTAAGACTGTGATGTTTTACCATTCCGCGGTTTTCGATTTCAGGTATTTTGACATTTTGTCGTTGCTAGTATGCGGTATTTGAAGGAAATGTGTATTTCAACTTTTAGGCATTCTGGGAATCAGAAGTTTTAGGTCAAAGTAATTATGAATTTCGATCATTTTAGGAGTACGGCAATTTGATATTAAGGTTTTTCCAGGACCATGACAAATTGAAAATTAGCTGAATTAGAGAACAAGGCATTCTAACATTTAGTATTTTTGAAACCTACTCGTCTAGGCGAACAACTGTTTTCGTTTTTACACTGTTTTTTATGTTATTGTTCTAAGCTGTTAATGCAGCAACAGACCTTGAGTTTTAACTGTGGAGATTTAACTACACAGTCGAATTGTTTTATCTAATCCTACACACGTACCTACTGTTTAACTGAACAGTTTGACTGTACCTACAGTTAAAACTGATGGTATGTAGCCTGCTTAAGGTTTCAAAATAAATAAACTTTAAGTGGGTTTAAACTTTTATAGAATCCCTTTGTACAGTGATAAGAACTTCATTTTTCGATTTCGGAAACGAAATAACGCTGAATCATTATTAAAGAATATTTTTTATCTAAATTACGATATTTTTCATTGTTTATCTCGCTCGTAGCAACGAATATCTAGTTTTAACTGAATATTTATCACTTTACTATAAAAAACAACAATTATGTCATCACACGATGATAGGTACTCTACCTACTAATGAAGTTAACTTTAAATAACAAAATGTTTGTAATCAATCTTTGAAGAAAACAGACTCTTTCAAAATAAGTAGATCAATTAATAAGACTTTTTCATATATAGTTTCAAATAAACACAAAGTAACTTAACACCTACCTACTTATGTATATCACCAACATATTTACGTAGAACCACAAAAAATGCAAAAAATCGTAATCCTACCTAATCTTCTTATAGGTAGGTAACCTATATCAAAGAAGTAGTACCTAGAAGTAGTACCTTAGATTTTTTGGAACTGACGACTGAGCTACTGAAATACTACAAGTAAAAGGTTGCCTAAAATATTTAGCGATAAGACCGCGCATATATTATTAGGTATATTTTAATATGTGAAATTTCAAATTAACTAAGTATTTCTTAATCGATACCTACACATCACAAAGATCATAATAATATCCTCAATAATCCTCATATCTCTCGAGTAGTAATAGTTTAGGATGTGAATTGATAGAGATATATCTATACTAGCAGTAGGGTTGCCAACAGTTTTTTCGAAAAATATAGTATTTGTGAATAAACACATAGTACGACCCAAAAAAATATAGTACAAACATTTGAACGGTGTTTTGTAGAATATTTCGAAAAAAACACGTATTTTTTGCACTTAACCTTTTTATTTCTATTTGACGACCTCTGTGGCGCGTCGTGCGAAAGCGCGACTGCAATGCAGGAGGTTGCGGGTTCGATTTCCGCCGGGTGCAAGTATTTATGCTTATAGAATAAATATTTGTGTATGGTCTGGGTGTCCCTCTATGTATAATATGTATGTATTTACAAAAGAAAAATAAATATAAGTATTATATCCGTTGTCTAGTCACCGTAACACAAGCTTAGTCGCTTACCACGGGGCTAGATGGCGCTGTGTGTTGTTCACAGAATTTATTTATTATTTATTTATTTATTTGCAAAACCGCAAATGCATTTTTCACACTTTCAACCACTCTTTCTTACTTGAATTAAAAAAAATGTTTCCCGACGTACAATCTCTAAATTATGAGCACCGTTTTTATGGCTTTTGTTTTTTCCCTCTGCATAGAAAGCACTCCTCTGTAAATGCAGAGGAGGGTGAAATTTATAAAAGAAACTAATTTTTTAAAAATATGCCAGGAATATAGTATTTTTGCGTACTATATGTGTTTTAAAAGTATATACCTAGTACGCTGAGCTGAAATACTTATAGTACAATACTATATATTATAGTAGGTAGGTACGGTTGGCAACCCTAAGCAGAGTCCCGTAGTTTCTCTACAATATAGGTAAGTACTCTTCACAACGACTTTTTTTTTAATTTACAGAATAGATTCAATGATGTTAGTGAACGAAGGTTTCAAGCTGGTATCTGTGGACGCCTCCGACAAGATGTTAAAGCACGCGCTCAAGGCGAGGTGGGAGAGACGGAAAGACCCTAAATATGATGATTGGGGTACGTGTTTAGGTTACAGGGTAACTTACATACATTTTGGTAATGATAGGTAGGATGATTAATCTGTTTTTACCCGACTGGCGAAGTGATGTTTTTTAAAACATGTTATACGTTTTAAATTTTTGCTGACGTTTTTACTTTTTATTATACCTTCTGCTTCCGGGCTTGGATTTCCGTACCTTAAAAGATAAAAAAGGAACCATCACTTTGTTTATCGTCCGTCCGTCTGTCTGTCAAGACTCTTTATCTCTGTCTGGAACGCGTCGAGGTATCGAGCCGAAATTAATTTATTATTATTACTGAAGCCACAGCTTTTCACATCACAACTCTGGGGCTAGACAACGCTTTATCAACATCTATATCTAACGGTTCTCATTATATTTGAATTCCAGTAATCGAAGAAGCTAACTGGGAAACCCTCCCCCGCGACATCGACTCCTTCCTCCCCAACACGTCATTCGACGCCGTCATCTGTCTCGGCAACTCTTTCGCGCATTTACTGGACGAGTTCGGAGATCACAGGGTCCAACGGATGTGCTTGGAGAACTTCGCCAAGTGCCTCAAGCCGGGCGGCTTGCTCTTCATTGACCATAGGAACTATGATGCTATGATTGACAGCGGGGCCACGCCGGGACATTCTATTTATTACAATGTAAGTATGTATATAGTTCGGAAAGCCGAGGGTCCAACGGATGTGCTTGGCGAACTTCGCCAAGTGCCTATAGCCGTCTATATCTCAAGCTGTTTATCAACAAACAGCCAAAACAGCTAGTCCTAGAAACATGAAATTTGGAAGGTGTGTTCTTTGTAAAGTGTGAGTATCAACTATGAAAGGGTTATACGATACTTTTACGGGATCGGGAATTACGCGGGTGAAACCTCGGGGCACTGGTAGTAATTATCA
This sequence comes from Idaea biselata, assembly GCA_958496205.1. NCBI lineage: Eukaryota > Metazoa > Arthropoda > Insecta > Lepidoptera > Geometridae > Idaea > Idaea biselata. Next base: position 966,677 of record OY292396.1, read on the forward strand.
TTGAAGTGCATTAAATAATTGACAAGTAAATACGTACCACGGGTTAAACGATTGACTTTTCAATCATAACAAGAAATTACTGCATTTACTTTATTTGCAATGATTACTTAGCTGCCAGTGCCTACATTAGATAACCCTCTAACCTTCGTTTACTTTATTATTTTAATGCTGAGATTGGTAGGTTGAATCCTATCTCAATTGAGATGATTTTGATTATTTTAATTATTATACCTACCTATTTAATTAACTTATTATTTACGATAGTCTACATTCCGACCCCAATCAATGGTTTAAGCTGTGCATTGACATACAGGGTCAATACCCTGTATGCCAATGCACAGCTTAAACAACCTAGAGTCCTAGAGATCTCATGTTTCTAGGATTCCACTCAGGCCTGAGGAGGGTGTGTCCGTGGTAATATGTAGGTATCCACTATGAAAGATATTTTGGAGATTCTCACGTGATCCATTACTTACGTGGATAAAACTGGTGAACACTGCTAGTTGAAAAACATTACAAAAATGAATACATACATTTTATTTGTCCAGTGTGCGTACCCCGTCGACATCAAGACGTCGGTGCTGGTGGTGCGCGGGAAGCCCGAGTTGATAGCTCTGGACTACCTCATAGACACCACTGAAGATGGGGAGATTAATGAAAAGAGGTAACGTTACTTCTTTCAATATTCTAGTATAACAACAATAAACTTATGAAAGACTTTCTCAGTCTGTGAGTACCTACTTGGATATGACTAGACCGACTTCCATACTTACTAATAGTAGGTAATTGTGTTTTGTAATTTTTCTACAGTTTTCAATAGTAGGTATAGTCATTGTTTATCTAAGCTAGACGCGTAGACTAGTGGCAAAGTCGCCTCCTGCCTAAATTGCCGGGCAGTGGACCTTACTTACGTCGCCTTAAGCGCAATACACACTGAGCCCGCCGGGCCGCCGACACAGCCCGCCGACACAACCCGGCGGCCTATATGAAAAGAAACATGTCGCCAACATCGCCCGCACGTGTTGCCCGCCGACACGCCGCCGCGCCGCCGGCGGCTTGCTTACGCCTGCGCTCAGTTGCCCGGCGACACGACAAAATTTTCCGACATGCAATAAGTGAAGCCGCCAACTAGCCCGCCAACATAGGTCGGCGGCCCGGCGGGCTCAGTGTGTATTGCGCTTTACGACGTCTTTAGGCGCAGGTTTGATCCTCGCCGCGCTCTCCAAATGAAGAATCTGAAATGAAATATGATTGTTTGTTCCAGTGAGTTCCGGTTGTGCTACTACCCCCACAAACTGGACAAGTTCAGCGCGATGCTGGACGCGGCGTTCGGCGCGCGCGGTCCCGCCACGCACCGCATCTTCGCGGACTTCAAGCCGCTTGAACAAGTCACCGAGCCGGGATTCTACATACATGTATTGCAGAAGGCTACATAGAACTCTCTCTATATACCTATACGAGATATTGGAGTTTAAGGATCAGTTGCTTATATAGACGTTGTACTCGTCTAGGGAACCTTTTACTTTAGAATTTAAACTTTTTTTTTTCCAAAATGTTGAGTTTATCTTTAACTGAGTAGCTGTTTTTGAAAATATAGGGAATTAATGGTTACATTGAAGCAGTCCAAACAAGTCAAGGACAAATTAAAGACAATGCCCTCGAACCCTCAGAAACAGCTGTTTTTAAGGTATGTAAGCTTAAAATTTTCGGAAACTGCATCAATTTTACAAGAGTCGTTGTACAAACGGTTGTTCGCCTAGACGTGTAACGTATATCAGCAGCTGCTCCATAAACTCCAACACCCTGTATAGCTAGGTATATATTATTTTTTTAATTTTTAGACAATTATACGATTTGACACATCTTCCTAAGGAAAAATTAAATTAAAAATTTAAAAAACCCCCGACTTAAAAAATCTTCAAAGTTAAAACAAAACTAAACTTTAAAAAGGCAAAAATAATAAGCAGAAAACAAATTTCATGTCTCTGAGTAGGTATGTGGTACCTTACGTTCCCGCGTCGGGGGACGCGGTACTATAAGCACGGGTCGGTTACCATCAACTTCTGTGACACATTCCCGCGTCCCCCGACGCGGGAACGTTAGGTACCACATACCTACTCAGAGACATGAAATTTGTTTTCGGGTTATTATTTTTGCCTTTTTAAAGTTTAGTTTTGTTTTAACTTTGAAGATTTTATAAGTCGGGGGTTTTTTAAATTTTTAATTTAATTTTTTTATTTCACCCTTTTTGTAAAAGCGATTTTGATGAAACATACTTATTGTTGTCACAAAAGTCACGTCCTTTTATTTGATACCCCACTCGGGTATATTTGAAAACATTCGGTTTTTATTTCCGAGTTTGACCCTACGTATACTTTGAACGGCTGAACCGATTTTGATGAAACTTGCATATTGTTGTCACAAAAGTCATGCTCTTTTATTTGATACCCCACTCGGGCATATTTGAAAACATTCGGTTTTTATTTCCGAGCTTCAACCACCATATATTATGAACGGCTGAACCGAGTTTGATCAAACATAGCTAAGAACACTCGCGCAAAAGACACCTATTAAACAAAAAAAACTACATTCAAATCGGTTCATCCGTTCGTGAGCTACGATGCCACAGACAGATACACAGACACACAGACACGTCAAACTTATTATAACACCCCTCTTTTTCCGTCGGAGGTTAAAAACTGACAAATACAAAGAACCAAAGCGTAAGATTATAGTCTGAAATTAAAAAAAACGTACTATAGTAATCATTTCGCTAGTCAATGAGCAAGTTTCATGAACGACCAGTTCCAATGTCTTGGTAGATGGCAGCATAATCACAAAACTTTTCTTGAGTTCATTATCTCTGATAGCAGTTGTTAGGTCAAGTAAGAGGCCTTAGGGCGACCTAAAAACTAGCACTAAAGTCCCACCACTAAGCGAAAATAAGAAAACAAAACTTAAAAATGTATACTTACCCTTGTATTCTTAGGATATTGAATTTGATGTGACATTGTTTTAATTCGATTGATGATAGAACTTAGAATCCAGCGCGATGTAGGTATCGATAGAATCTGAACTTATCTAGCAATAGAAACGAAAGTCTCTCATTGTGTTCCTCAGTGAATTGCTCTAAATTATTTTTAGAAGATTAAATTGATTTTATATTAAAGGTAGTTGTGGATAGACCAATATAATTCTTACAATAATTTATGTAATATTTAGTATTGCTCAACGCATTCTGCTACAAATATTTTACAAGGAGAAATGCATCATCAAAAATTCTCCCGCGACAGGATTTAAACCCGTGCCCTTTGTTTACTGGGCGAGTGCGCTAATCATCAAGCCACACGGGAACCTAATGTGACACGGTAAATTGATGATTATGCATTTCCCTGTTTGTTTTCTAAAGGACGCTACACACGTTTAGATTTCTCTATACGATTTATCGTTGCGATAAAACTGCACAGTTTTAGCTAACGCCCCTAGCACACGTTCAGTTTTATCAGTTGCGATTTCTTTTCGCTTGAAGTAACACGTATTATGACTTGATCGAATGAATAATTTTAATATTAATATTGATAATATTTTTCCACAAGCTGTTCTTAGGAGCCGATTCTATTATTGATAGAAGCCCAAAAATGAGTAATTTACTACATTCTGGGATGCTATTCTGCTCATCATTTCGAAGGTTCTCCTAAGATCTTCACCGAGATTTTACTTGGGACTCTTAGCTTCCAAATAAAAAAAATATATAGAAATCGGACTTCAAATGCCGGAGTACGGCGTGAAACAATCCCCGAAGCATCAACTACTAGGTAAACTGTGGCAAAAACTGATAGCTGCTTAGTTTTATCTATGCAATTTCGATTTGATCGTCAGTTGAACTGTACAGTTCTCAGTTTTGCCTACACACGTACAATTTATCGTAAAGATTTCTCGCATGCGATTTATCTGTAAGATATATCTAAACGTGTGTAGGGCCCTTAATGATGCATTATTTGTTGTACAATATAGGTAGTATATAAAAATTTATACTATTTTTGTTTGAAGTTGTACTTATTTGTTATCCTATCTTACTCCACTCTTCTATACCAAACTTTTTTGTTATTATTTTATAAGGAACTGATTTTACATCACAAATTCTGCTGTTCTGTGATTTTCTAAATTGAATAAATGCATAAAATTCTGTTCATTCTCTTTTATTTTCATCCAAGTTAAGAACGTGGGTACCTACTGTTACCATTTCCATACAAACATAATACCAAAATAAATATTGAAAAATTTAGTTTTCTACCTTAATATCAATATTATTCCTTTGTTCGGTGTAGGACAGATTCGTAATTCGGCAGATTCGCTACTCGACAGATTCTGGTTTGGACAGATTCGTAATTCGGCATATTCGCTACTCGACAGAAGTACAGGTGTAAAGAAAATAACAAGTGAAACCAAAATATTTATTTCGTTTTAAATATAAAATTGACTTTGCTTAATCGTTTTAGGCAATCAATTACGCTTATCTTATTGTTCAATGCCGCTGAAACAATTTTTTCTATTTGATAATTTTTCTCCAATAACTTTGAATCACGCAGCTTACCTTTACAATGAACTTGTTCCTTTTTTAGCTTCATATCTTGAAAGCGTGATTCTTTCATTAATAATTGAATAAAAAGATACAATGGTGGTTTTATGGGAAATCTGTTTTTTAGCCGCCCATGCCACCCTTCGACAGGGTTATTTGTTATAAAATTTTCTTTATAGCAAGTAAAGACATGCTCGGTATAAATTCCCATCCACTGTGTTGAAAAATAATTGCTAAATTCATTGTATTCCTCAGAATCATGTGCCACTTCTTGAATGGTTAGTATGGCTTCGGGTATCAAAATCGGAGGCAGTAGTGGCAGCTGCATATAAAGGCGCGTGATAAATAGTCCGTGTTCTATCTTATCAAAACCAATTTTTTGGCTCTTTTTAAGTACGGCTTTCCAGTAATGAAAATAACAGCCAGTCACTTTTACTCCAGGATAAACTACTTTTACTGCTTGAATGGTTGCTAATTCAAAATCACATTTATATTGGTCTATTATCATAAAAAACTGGTCCCTCAAAATAGTAAACAGCCTTTCGTAGATCGCCTGTGTTTTATTGGCCAGAAGAACAAAAAGCACAGGAACAAAATTCACAACATTATCATCACGGGAAATATTGATATGTTAACTGTATACTTGGTAAAAAGGAGGGGGACATATTTTGAAGGTACCGTCACCGTAAAAAAACTTGTGTTTTTTTACGTACTCTTTCGCCAATGGCGTACCAAAAATCAAAATTTTATTCTCGATCCCATCATCAAACAAAAAAAAAACACCTACAAGACTATGCGGTATCTTTAGAGATTTAAGATCTTTACAGTCTTTTGTGTTCATTTTTAAGTAATCATGTCTAGCTTTATATAATAAATCTTTTTTCTGTGTAAATGTTGGTTTGTCTGCATCGTCTAAATCACAATCAACAGTGTCCATAAAATCTTCAAATATTTTCGGAATTGGTTCGAGTTTTTCGCAGACTAAGGTTTTACATTTATCCATCAAACTATCAACCACGTTTCTGGTATAATCGGGCATGCATACATAGCTGGACTCTTTAACAATTCGGTTTTGTTTATCCAATGTGATTGAAGTGCTACATTCTGCCTTATTATTGCATCGCCAGTTTGTTGTACCACATTTATTCTTCGTGACAAAATTGTATCTATGTCCGGCATATAAAACAACGGGTTTTCCTCTTTCACTTAAAATAAATTTTAAATTCACCTCACCATTGCTGGGACCGGCGAGATCCATTATTATAATATTATAATGAAAAATAAAATATTTTCATATCACAATTAAACACAATTATTGTAATAGGAAAATAAATGACAACGTCATAAAGTGGCCTATTAGATAATATTCAAGAAGTTTTCATAACGTAGAAATAGGTAAGTAGGTACTCAATCTAAAGCATTGTAGTTTGATTAGTTCAGCTTTTGCATTGATCAGTATTTTGTGCACAAGTGTTTATTTTCTGCCGTATAGCTTATCCGTCGAATTCAAGAATCTGCCCAATTCACGATCTGTCGAGTAGCGAATCTGCCGAATTACGAATCTGTCCAATCCAGAATCTGTCCTACACCGAACAAAGGATATTATTTAGATAGAGTCCCCATGGGTTCAAATGAATATTGTGGTGGGGGCCCTGTAAAAGTAAAATCTTAATCCGAATAATATCGATATTAAGGTAAAAAACTAAATTTTTCATAATTTATTTTGGTATTATGTTTGTATGGAAATGGTAACAGTACCCACCCTCTTAAGACAGTTGCAATTTATGTAAGTATTCTGGTTTCTTTATATTCTAATGATTATGTAGTGATTTTCTATAGAAATTAAATTTAGTTAGAAAACTTTAATTTGTTGACTATGACACTATAAAAATGGCATTCCCTACTTCATTTGAAAAACCAAAATAAAAGGTCTGACATTTTGTAATATTACCATGGGGACTAATTGAATAAGAACTATAATGAGTTACCTAGCTATTATGTAAACAGGACAAAAACTCTACCTCGTATTAGTTTTTGTCATATATTTACGTAATAGCTAGTATATTAACTAGTAAATCCTTTTTAAAACTAAGGTATATAAGTTATTAAACAATGAAAAAGTTACTCAGAGGAAGAAGAAAATAAATTATTTATTAAAAAATAATATTAAAAGAAAGAGCTTGAATTAAAGTTACAGAGGGCCTTACTGAACTAAGTAATCTATTCTAGCCTACGATCCGACGATAATGTTGTTGATCGGGATGTGTATCAGTTTTACAAAGAAACCAATGAAACCCATGATGCAGAATCCGATTGCTGTTGCTATGGCGATCTTTTGGAACTCTGGAATGAAGAGAAAATTTCTTCAATATTGGTTTAACTGACCAAAGTCAGGTTTGGTTTGACAACCAGTCTTTACAGTATGACAAATTAGCAGAGTGACATTATTTGCTTGTATTCAGAACTAATTATCGAATTGCAACTATTAAATGAGGGTATATTCTATTACATATGCCTATGATTCCTTTTACTTCTAAAGGAGGTAATTTTTTCAGGTTAATTTATTTACCTTTTCTGTCGGGCTTAGTACATCTTCTGACCAATCTGAGGGAGTCCTTCGCGAACTGCTTTCCAGGCTCAACGAACTTGGCGATTTGGTCCATTTCTTCTAGAAATAGGACAAAGTTTTATGTTAGTCAATTGCAGACACTTTCGACACTATTTTCTCGGATAAATTGTATGAAACACGGTAACTCACTTGTGAATTAGACAGATTATTCGTTTGAAAGTCCAAATGGACGATTTATTTTATGAGAAATCTTAATTTCTTTCACCAAAAGCCAGCGTTTACAGAAAGTACAGCAACGAGAAATGACAGAAATCTTTGCAAACGCAACGAAACGTCAGCCACGTCTTTGGTGTCATGGCAACGTCATCGATGGTTGTTCGGATACATAAACAATTTTATTGCTATTTTTGAATCAATCAAAGCAAACAAACTATTTGTTTTAACTTTTTAAGTTATCTCGAATATTATCTGTCAGTGTCACAATAGCAACAAAAAATGACAAAAATGCACAGCAAAAACTTATAAAACGTCAGCCACGATTCTGGTGCCTTAACAACGACATAGATTGTTGTTCGGATACTTAGACGATTTCATTGCCATTCTTGAATCAATCGAAGCAATCAAACTATTTTTTTAAATAATATTGAATATTATTCTGTCAAATGTCAATGTCACAATCAGCTGTGATTGTTTGCGTTGCGGGATTTTCTTCTAACTTTTTCTTGTTAGTTTTTATTTATACCAATTTTTCACATAATTTCGAAGAAAATTGATGGGATTCTAGGTCAAAAAGAAATTTGAGCTGTGCATTACTTACAGTAACAAGTGCTACACTGATATCGTTGAGTAACACCATATTCAAAATGTACGCAATAGAGAAGAAATTCGAAATAGAAATGAAACTTCGAAAGGTGGGTTTGTTTGCAGTTATATCACACTATAAAGTTTACCTAATCTTTACTCAATTATATTTTGATATTTTAAGTCAACATAGAGCAGAGTATTTACTTAGTTAAGTTATTTTCAACGCCCGAAAAATATATTTTATTCATAGAGGTAGGTATCTATCCGCCCACCAAGTACCTATCTAAACGTTTGCTCCTGAATATTCTGAACTGAAAACTCAACTATTTCTTCTTTCTGATACCGCAGAATGCAGCTAGTACTTAATAAAACAATTTTATCCCAAACTCCAGGAAATTGCCAACATCCAGGAGCTGAAATCGGCAGCATCTCGCAGCTCAGCACTGGCCAGTGACGTGTGCAACGTGCTCGGCGCCTGTGAGCAGCGGTTGCAGCAGCTAGAGTCTGCTGTGCTGCCACTGTATGGAGACACGGCGAGACTACAGCATATACATCAAAGTTAGTAGACTTTACACTTTTTTAACTTATATGATTTCTGTCCATCATTATTATTATCTTCTACGCAATCCACAACTGTTGTTCTAATAAAAATAATGTTTGTAGAATCTTTCTTCAGATAATTTCTTTGTCAAAAACCAATCAACTTGTTACCTAGCCAATAGGCTTCCACAAATAAGATTTCCTCACTGAAAAGGTTGCATGTCAGAGTCCCGTGTGCCTAGTTATGATAATTATAATAGTAGGATTAAAGAATCATTATAGTAGAAAGACAATAAATAAATTGACTATCTATGTATTTCTTTTAATTTTTGTATGTAGCTCAAGGCTATTTTGTTTAGTAATTTTATTTTCAAGGAAAAATAGCATTCAAAAATTCTCGCTTGCGGGTCTTTGGGTCAGTACCCCAACATCTATTCCAACTAGACTACGCAAGTCCACCTATGTCAATGTATGTATCTATGTACCTATCTATGTATTGTCAACAGACATGGAACGCACAGTTATGGCCCTGGACCATGTCATAAACTTCTACATGGTGAGCAGGGAACTTGCTGATCTAATCCAGGCTGGGCCTCACACTTCATCCACAGAAACACTTAACATGTACCTTGGAGTAAGTTTTTTAAAATAGTACCTATAGAACACCATTTTTATGATAAACACACAGTAGGTATCAGAATTATTCAGCATACCTACCAAATTTTATCACAATCAGTTTAGTACTTTTTGTGTGAAGAAGTTGCAAATATACTTGTTTATTTACTTGCTTTACACATAAAATTTTAATAAAGACATTTTCAGTAAGTTAAAGTTTAGAAATACTAACTAGCTATGTGCAAGCCCTAAATTTAATTTCTTAGTTATGGCCCTTCTGCCAGCAATATAGGTCAATTTTGGCCAGTAACACATACAAAAAATACAAAATAGTTTATTTACGAAAGCTTAATCTTTATCTGTATATCAAATCATTTTAGAATATTAACATTTCAAAATAGTCTGAGCTCAGGAAGAAACTGTACCCAGCAAATATGCAAATAAATGTTAAAAGTTGTTTATAATTTGATAAACTGGATTTGACAAAAACTAGACAGCCTAATTATTATGACCTATTTTCTGTCTTTTCAGGCTTTAGATAAACTGGCAGAAGCTCAAACCTATTTCAATAAACACAACCCTCAAAGTGTGGAATTAGAAAATATTGTAAGTATCAGATACTAACATTTTTAATTAGATGGATTAGAC
>OY292396.1:976631-1184666 GCA_958496205.1 Idaea biselata
CGAGGGTCTCTAGATACACTCGCTCCACGGACGCCAGGCTCTCACCTCATGCACGAGCAGGTAATGTCCGGGCAACAGTCCCCGGAACTGATCCAAGACGCAGTATACGGTGGATGATATGGCTTGTAATACAGTTGGGGTACCGAGGGTCTCTAGATACATTCGCTCCACGGACGCTAACTCTCCCGTCACGCCGTCTATTCGGGCTGGAATTCAAACAGTTACAATTAAAATGATACAGACATATTTAATGAGAAACTGTATGAACTAGTATGAAGTCCTGAATCGCACTATCAGCGTTCCGAGATAAGCTCATATACAACTCCGGACGAGACATTGTCGGGCCGCGGCTTACCACTACCGAGCAAAACCACCTGTCCAGTGGAAGATCTTTCCTTTGGAGGCACCATCTCGTACCTTAAGATCTTTACAAAAATTTGTAAAGATCTTAAATTATACCTAAGTACTAATTTAAAATGGTGTGACTGTGTGTACTGTAAGCAATCTATTTATCTTGTTAATCTTACTGATATTATAAATGCGAAAGTTACTCTGTCTGTCTGTCTGTTATGCCTTCACGCCCAAACCACTGAACCGATATTGTTGAATTTTGGTATAAAGATAGATAGGACCTTGGAGAAGGACATAGGCTACTTCTAATCCTGTAAATCAGTAAATAAATAAACAAAAGAATAAGAAACAACTTACCGTTCAAAAGAGTTGCATCTTTCCTGAGCAGCAATGATAGAGCCAGTGACATCCGCTTCTGTTGCGAATGTTCCGTCCCAGCTACTTCAATGAGGAACTCCGGTATCGGTTCTAATATTATTTCGTGTGATTCCTCCTGGAATTCATCAAATCCGATTTTATGAAGATAAATCCTAGCACTACTATTATTATAAACATACAAGTTTGTATATCTTGTTAGGGTTTCGTACCCAAGGGGTAAAAACGGGACCCTATTACTGAGACTTCGCTGTCTGTCCGTCTGTCACCAGGCTGTATCTCATGAACCGTAATAGCTAGGCAGTTGAACTTTTCACAGAAGATGTATATCTCTAGCCGCTACAACAACAAATACTAAAAACAAAATATAACAAATATTTAAGAGGGGCTCCCACACAACAAACGTGATTTAGGGACATGAAAAGACAACGACACCGCGATGTATTTTTACCAGTAGCGCCATCTAGTGAGACTGGAGAAAGACTGGCCGATGGTTAAATAGAAAGAAAGAAAGAAAATTGATTTATTCAGACAAGCACACAACTACATAGCAGGAAAAAAATAATAATAATATAAAAGTAATTTACAAAATGGACACAATAAAGATAAAGACAAAATATACGTAGAGAGTAGTGCGCTGCCCGAATAGGCATAAATACATGTTAAAGTTTGCATTTCGTTCAGATTGGTTGGTCCAGTGTTAATTTTTGGGTTCCGTACCCAATTGTGATAGTGGTACGGAACCCTTCATGCGCGAGTCTCGTACTCCAGCGTCTGACCTGATGGTAAGTGTAGATGCATTTTAGTCTGCCTGGACGTCCGGCGGTAAAATGGAAATGGTAAGATCAGGTTGTGCAATTCAGTGGCACACTCCCTAAAATGTATCCGGTAAAAACTAACAGGCTACTATAAATTACTCTTTTTCTATTTTATTTCTCTCACTCTATTTGTTACTGTTTCACAAAAAATCTACTGAACCGATTGCGATGGAATTTGGAATAGCTGCCTCACCTGTAAATGTAAAATAATCGACAAAAGGGATTTAGAGCTGTAAATAAAATAAATAAATATTGCACGACGTTGCACACAGCGCAATCTAGTCCCAAACTAAGCACTAGGCTCGTACTTTGGGTACCAGACAACTGATATACTATATATTGACGACCTCTGTGGCGCGTCGTGCGAAAGCGCGACTGCAATGCAGAAGGTTGCGGGTTCGATTCCTGCCGGGTGAAGTATTTATGCTTAAAAAATAAATATTTGTATCTGGGCTGGGTGTTCTCTATGTATAATATGTATGTATTTACAAAAGAAAATAAATATAAGTATTATATCCGTTGTCTAGTCACCGTAACACAAGCTTAGTCGCTTACCACGGGGCTAGATGGCCCTGTGTTGTTCACAGAATTTATTAAGTAATTATTTTTAAAAGAAAAAAAAAACTTTTTTTTTGTCAATACATACGTATGATACATAGAAAATTACCAGACCAGAAACGAATATTTAGTTGTAACAATAATCATAGTAGTAGTGTAGCGTTACCCGTACCCGTGTCTTATGTGAACAGTGCACGATGAGGTCCTGCGTGTCGCCCGTGGCCGCGTCCGCCGCCTGCCAGCGCCGGAACGAGCGCGGCGGCGGCTTCTCGAATATTGTGTCTGGGATCACAGACCGAAATATTATTATATCGATGCCTTAGTACACAATTGCACTAACTACTAACCCCCTTCTTTTATGTTTCTTTAATTTTATAGTGTTGTTTTTCTTTCGTTTCTGTTGGCCTAGGATGATGGGCGGCGACAGGTTTACCCACTAAAACTCCTCGGTGTCCTTCTCTGTACAATATTCCAGGGGAAGGTAGGCGCTCACATATTAGCAGTGGTCGGAATAGGTATATTGATTTTTTGGTACTTGGACCACATAGTCATAATATGGATATGCCTTTCGTCGTTAGGAAATCTTCGGCATTGTTGTGATTTAATAAGAAGAGCGAATGGAAATAAATTAATTAAATCATTTTAAAATGGTTAGGTACATATTATATTTATTTTTTTATAAATTATAAAAACAGAACAATCGTACAAATCAACATAAAGTAACAAATACAACTCTATTATATTAACGACAATCACAGAATATATTTCGTAATTAGATTTTTATTGCACTAGGCATTTTTACTAGAAATATTTAAGTGGAAAAAGAAGCGAATGTGTTAACTGTAAAGTAGATTATTTGCAAAGGCAAATCACTGGAAAGTGCTTCCTGTAGATGCGTTTAATCAAGCCTAAGATGAAAAAAGTATACAGATAAATATACATTTTATTCAATTCTCCGCTTCGAGTGGGAACTCGCGTGGTCTAGTTCCTTAGGACCCTGAGGTACTGACCTTGAGGCGAGTTAAAACGTAAGTTATTGTGTTGAGAAAATTCTAAAAACCGTTGCATAAGCAAAGTTAGATACGACAAAACGCAATAAAACACTAACACACGAGCGCACTCTACGAACCGATGCAAGAGAGTGAGCTTAGAAAGCTGATTTAATGCGTGCGCGCATGACGCCATTTGCTTGTAAACGAATATGTCGGTCCCTTTGGTCGACAAAAATGGCTTGCTAACCATATTATAACGGTTTGGTTTTAACATTTTTTTATGATCTCTTGGAGTTTTCATTGTTAGACACTCCTCCCGATTTTTTTTCGAAGTTCACTAACAAAACATAAAGTTCTTCGTCTTTTTTTAAATTTAATTTAAATTAGTAGAAAAATGTTTAATATCTATTTTTTTGTTTAATTAAAATAAATAATATAAACTATGAAATCTATTAAATTTTCAAATTGATATCACGTTTTCCGAGGCATGTCCATGTTAACATATACAATTGAAGTACATGTCTCCATTTTAATATACCTATTCCGACCACTGCATATTAGGCATAAACAAAGTTTACCTAGTTGTGCGCCTCGGCGTTTTACTTCTTTCTACTATGGCATAACTTACAGTCAGTTCAGAGCGGTGTTGGTCTAGTGGTAGATACCCCGACTTTCATTCCGAGAGTCGTGGGTTCGAAGCCAGGCTGACCGCGCACCATCATAGCGCACAAAAGGTATGTGCGCTAATAACATCGCTCTTACGGTGAAGAAAAACATCGTGAGGAAACCAACATGTCCTAGGACTCACCACGGTCCGAAGACATGGGATATTCAGTGTTTTCTATGTATCATTATGTATGTATTTACAAAAAAAAAGTATAATATGGAGTATATCCGTTGTCTAGTACCCATAGCACAAGCCTAGTGCTTAGTTTGGGGCTAGATTGCGCTGTGTGTAACGTCGTGCAATATTTATTTACAGTCGGACAAGACAGTTGATCTCATAAGGGGTTTTTGATTTTTAAGATACTGAGCATTTTGAATTTTCATTTTCTTACCTTTACACATACAGCTAAATATCCCAATATCACTAGAATTGTCGGTTAATCTCGACTTTTTTCTAATCGGTGACTTCCAACAGTCATCCCTGTCGTCATTTCTTTGTTTGGTATTATTGGTTTCATTGTCAGAGTTTTCATTTAGAAGTTCACCTGAAAATTTTAACCAATTATTAAAGCTTTCAACCCCAAAATAAAAAATAACCGATCAATAACCCTTCTTTGCGTAAAACACATAACCCTGACTCTTTAGCAGTCGGGTATAGATCGATATGTCTGATGGCGATACGTAGTACGCCGGATCAGCTAGAAAAATCTAAAAAAATGTAGCGTACCTTGTATATCAATAAGTAGTCTGTTGTCTTCGTCGCCGCTGTCGTCGTCTATATCTGTATACTGTGCGTTCGCTCCTTTTGTATCGCTGTCCAAAGAAGTTCTACTTGCGTCTATCAGTTTGGCCTTTTCTGTGTCTCTATGGGTCATAAATTACTCGTAAGAACGTCTGAAAGAATCGACTTAAATCCCAAAATCTCAAATCTAATCAAAACCATATTTTTAAGCATAAATACTTACACCCGGCGGGAATCGAACCCACAACCCTCTGCAATGCAGTCGGGTCTTGCCCGATGCGCAACAGAGGCTGTCACCTCATTTCAATTCAATTTAATTCAATCATTTATCTATATCTATACTAATATTATAAACAGGAAATATTTGTATTTTTTTGTGTGTGCGTCTGTATGTTTGTTACGGATAAAATCAAAACCTACAGGACCGATTTCAAAAAAATCTATCTTCGCCATAAGAAAACTACATTCACCCGGAGTAACATAGGCTACTTTTGATCCCGATATTCCCACGCGACCGGGACTTACGCGGGTGAAACCGCGGTACGTAGCTTATTCATAATATAGGTTTAGAGTACAGGTAGTGGTAAATGTAAGTTCCTCTATATTGGCCATTTCGGCATATAAAATTAGGTAGGTGATATAATGAACTAACGGTATAAACACAGAATGCAGCATGTGTTTAAGCGCTTTGTACGTCCGTCGCGGCGCCGGCTCCTTTTGTATTGCGAATTCACTACCGATTACAGTCACGTTTACTGTTTCACCGTCTGAAACGAAAACAAAAAGAACAATCTCTATCAGAGCATATTGCAATGTAATGTACTCGGATGGTCACTGGAAGGTCAGATGGTTAATGGAAGGTCAGATGGTTAATGGAAGGTCAGATGGTTACTGGAAGGCCAGATGGTAATTAGAAGGCCAGATGGTAATTGGAAGGTCAGATGGTAATTGGAAGGCCAGATGGTCACCGGAAGGCCAGATGATCACTGGAAGGCCAGATGGTCTTTGAAAGGCCAGATGGTCACTGGAAGGTCAGATGGTCACAGTACCTACACAAGTATGTTGTAAGTCTGACCTGAGCGCAGTCCCTGACAGACGGACACAGGCAGTGTCCAGCTGCGGTCAGTCTCCAGCAGACACTTGAGCGCCGCCTCGCTCGCCACGTGCTCCGCGCCCTGTACCTACACAAGTATGTTGTAAGTCTGACCTGAGCGCAGTCCCTGACAGACGGACACAGGCAGTGTCCAGCTGCGGTCAGTCTCCAGCAGACACTTGAGCGCCGCCTCGCTCGCCACGTGCTCCGCGCCCTGTACCTACACAAGTATGTTGTAAGTCTGACCTGAGCGCAGTCCCTGACAGACGGACACAGGCAGTGTCCAGCTGCGGTCAGTCTCCAGCAGACACTTGAGCGCCGCCTCGCTCGCCACGTGCTCCGCGCCCTGTACCTACACAAGTATGTTGTAAGTCTGACCTGAGCGCAGTCCCTGACAGACGGACACAGGCAGTGTCCAGCTGCGGTCAGTCTCCAGCAGACACTTGAGCGCCGCCTCGCTCGCCACGTGCTCCGCGCCCTGTACCTACACAAGTATGTTGTAAGTCTGACCTGAGCGCAGTCCCTGACAGACGGACACAGGCAGTGTCCAGCTGCGGTCAGTCTCCAGCAGACACTTGAGCGCCGCCTCGCTCGCCACGTGCTCCGCGCCCTGTACCTACACAAGTATGTTGTAAGTCTGACCTGAGCGCAGTCCCTGACAGACGGACACAGGCAGTGTCCAGCTGCGGTCAGTCTCCAGCAGACACTTGAGCGCCGCCTCGCTCGCCACGTGCTCCGCGCCCTGTACCTACACAAGTATGTTGTAAGTCTGACCTGAGCGCAGTCCCTGACAGACGGACACAGGCAGTGTCCAGCTGCGGTCAGTCTCCAGCAGACACTTGAGCGCCGCCTCGCTCGCCACGTGCTCCGCGCCCTGTACCTACACAAGTATGTTGTAAGTCTGACCTGAGCGCAGTCCCTGACAGACGGACACAGGCAGTGTCCAGCTGCGGTCAGTCTCCAGCAGACACTTGAGCGCCGCCTCGCTCGCCACGTGCTCCGCGCCCTGTACCTACACAAGTATGTTGTAAGTCTGACCTGAGCGCAGTCCCTGACAGACGGACACAGGCAGTGTCCAGCTGCGGTCAGTCTCCAGCAGACACTTGAGCGCCGCCTCGCTCGCCACGTGCTCCGCGCCCTGTACCTACACAAGTATGTTGTAAGTCTGACCTGAGCGCAGTCCCTGACAGACGGACACAGGCAGTGTCCAGCTGCGGTCAGTCTCCAGCAGACACTTGAGCGCCGCCTCGCTCGCCACGTGCTCCGCGCCCTGTACCTACACAAGTATGTTGTAAGTCTGACCTGAGCGCAGTCCCTGACAGACGGACACAGGCAGTGTCCAGCTGCGGTCAGTCTCCAGCAGACACTTGAGCGCCGCCTCGCTCGCCACGTGCTCCGCGCCCTGTACCTACACAAGTATGTTGTAAGTCTGACCTGAGCGCAGTCCCTGACAGACGGACACAGGCAGTGTCCAGCTGCGGTCAGTCTCCAGCAGACACTTGAGCGCCGCCTCGCTCGCCACGTGCTCCGCGCCCTGTACCTACACAAGTATGTTGTAAGTCTGACCTGAGCGCAGTCCCTGACAGACGGACACAGGCAGTGTCCAGCTGCGGTCAGTCTCCAGCAGACACTTGAGCGCCGCCTCGCTCGCCACGTGCTCCGCGCCCTGTACCTACACAAGTATGTTGTAAGTCTGACCTGAGCGCAGTCCCTGACAGACGGACACAGGCAGTGTCCAGCTGCGGTCAGTCTCCAGCAGACACTTGAGCGCCGCCTCGCTCGCCACGTGCTCCGCGCCCTGTACCTACACAAGTA
Source organism: Idaea biselata (assembly GCA_958496205.1). Lineage (NCBI taxonomy): Eukaryota > Metazoa > Arthropoda > Insecta > Lepidoptera > Geometridae > Idaea > Idaea biselata. The sequence continues at coordinate 984,042 of OY292396.1, forward strand.
TGTTGTAAGTCTGACCTGAGCGCAGTCCCTGACAGACGGACACAGGCAGTGTCCAGCTGCGGTCAGTCTCCAGCAGACACTTGAGCGCCGCCTCGCTCGCCACGTGCTCCGCGCCCTGTACCTACACAAGTATGTTGTAAGTCTGACCTGAGCGCAGTCCCTGACAGACGGACACAGGCAGTGTCCAGCTGCGGTCAGTCTCCAGCAGACACTTGAGCGCCGCCTCGCTCGCCACGTGCTCCGCGCCCTGTACCTACACAAGTATGTTGTAAGTCTGACCTGAGCGCAGTCCCTGACAGACGGACACAGGCAGTGTCCAGCTGCGGTCAGTCTCCAGCAGACACTTGAGCGCCGCCTCGCTCGCCACGTGCTCCGCGCCCTGTACCTACACAAGTATGTTGTAAGTCTGACCTGAGCGCAGTCCCTGACAGACGGACACAGGCAGTGTCCAGCTGCGGTCAGTCTCCAGCAGACACTTGAGCGCCGCCTCGCTCGCCACGTGCTCCGCGCCCTGTACCTACACAAGTATGTTGTAAGTCTGACCTGAGCGCAGTCCCTGACAGACGGACACAGGCAGTGTCCAGCTGCGGTCAGTCTCCAGCAGACACTTGAGCGCCGCCTCGCTCGCCACGTGCTCCGCCCCCGTTAGTACAGCGTACTGCGCTAGTTCCCGGTGCACCTCCGTCATGGGCAGGATTGATACTGCACTCTCATCTGTTGAGGATAACATTACCAGCAATCACTATCACTGATGTACAATTCTACTAGTATTATAAAGGTGAAATACGTATAGTAAAAGTTTGTAAGTAAGCCGTGGCAGATTAGGAAGACCAAAGAAGTTCGCAAGGTTTGACGTTGTAAAGGCTGACATGTGTGCAAATGGCCTTAAGGGCCGGAAAGCAGCCTTAGCGGAGCGTAGGAAAAATACTATTCAATATCAGCGCAAAAACTTACTTGGTAAAACGAATCTGCAAGGATGTTTCTCACAGGCCTCTGGTGTTGAGCACGGGCTTAACACTTGATACTTTTTGGTTATATCTACATAATAGTGCACTTGTGGTAGCTTTGATATGTCCACCTGAAATACAAATATGTTTACAGACCAAGATATCTAGATAGAAGAAGCAAGTTACATTTCCATACCTCAAAATGTATGGAAATGTGACATGATCTAAAATGTAATATTGACATGAAAAAAAAAGTCAGTCCAGATGCGTCGGATAGAAATTTCGCCGAATTTCGAAAACCGAACATTGTTTGGTAAAGTGCGTTTCATCTTTAAATTCCTATGCCGTCATGTTGGTAGTAAAACAAAAAAGTGCAAAATACAAAAAAAATAATGTGCTACCTTAAATTTAGGGGGATTTGTATATGAAGAATGAATGAACGGATCTTCCTGTATTCAAGGTTTAGGGTATAGCACATTCAAGATATTAAGGCACGACTTTTTTGTTTTGCTACCAACATGACGGCATAGGTAATTAAAGATGAAACGCACTCTATGATTTGTTATCTTACCGAATATTTGGTGCGATTTACATATTTATTACTTAGCAATGGCAACAAATGTGTCGTCTAGAATAAAATTTGGCTACAGCCAAAATCAGATTCTCTGATTGGTCAATTATTGGTGTGGCGGCGATTGATTTTCATTAGTCACAAAAAACACGATTTTAGCAGTAAATAATTCAAGATGGAACTGAGTTCATACATAAATAGTTTGTAGAGTTGTCCAGCAGTGGACTTCTTACAGCTGAAATGATGATGATGGGTTGGATATAAGTTTAAAATAAATCCATAGTGATCAAAACCTCTCTTATCATGAAAAGTGGATGTAGCGGAGTTTGATTCTAGGTGAACAAATATTGGCAACCAATGTGAGGAGACCTTGTACTCACATCAATTAAATCCTTCTTACAAACAAACTTGAAGCTCCCCTCCCTTGTCAATGGTATTTGAGCGGCCAACGAGTACTCCTTGGGTAAGGACTGTACGGCATGCCATCTCACTTTGTACTCTGCTTCGTAGACCATTTCTATAGTGGGTTTAGGACGAAGGGCACGGATACAGTCCCCGTTAGACCAGAGGGTTCGCGCCCATTCTAGGTATTCCTTCTGTTCAGCTTCATATTTTTGTTTTAGTTCCTGTAAAAGATTAATCATCATGCCGACATTATAACTATAAGAAAACTTATATATTTAGTTACAACCAATTCACCTTGTAGGTAGAATACAGCTGGCGAACTACAACCAACATCTTTGTAAATATTGATAAAATAATCTATATTCCTGAATAAATGATTTAAAATTGAAATTGAAGATTTGTGCAAGCAAATGAAAGACAAGACAACACCCATGGTGAACGTGAATGTTAGTAGATTTTTATTCTAGTATAGCCAGGCTTCCAGATGGGTTGAAATTGGTTCTATACTGTTCTCTTATCTTCTAAGCAAGCATGTTATGTTGTTAGATCTTAGTCTAAATGACTTCGCATCTGCTGCCATAGTTCAGACCTACTATTTGAACGCTCACTTATCAAAACTATAACCAAGTAGATCTCTAAAAGGTAACTCACATGAAATAATCTTTGATCAAACTTTGTGGGCCTCGGTATGAAGTACCCTGGCAAGACGTGAGGATTCTGACCGCTCAGCACCTTAAGGCACATGTAATGCTCTTTGCCAGTCAGAGAAGAGAGCTTCGGAAATGCCGGCACTGGTTTCAGACAAGGGACGAATGTTCGGAACTGTTTGTCATTCTGAAATTGTAATAGCGGAAAAGTACGTTTATTTATTATTAGCTGCGCTCCAGGGTTGCACCATCATTGGATTTTAGAGTGAGTGTAAAAAGCAATAAAATATATGTACCTATTCCACTGCCATATTTATAGCTTGTAGATGAGTATGCCATATCTCAGAGCATAACATAACTTATAGGCAGGTGTTTTATAAGTAAATTGAGTTAATATTGTTTGATTTGATAGACTTTTATAACTTCAATAGATATTTGTTGAAAATGGTTAAACATTTTTTTGGAAATTTTGCAGTTTCGCTTATAAAGTTTTATTAAATTTCTTGCAAAATTATCACCAAATGCTGAATCGTTTTTCGAAAAAATCTAGATGTCTGAGTAGACAAACTTACCTTTCACCTGAGTAGGTGAAAGGTAAGTTTGTACCAACATAGAAGTATACTTACACCATCCTTTGTAACAAACACTTCGCTCCAATCAATACTGACTTTCTCGTCCTCTTCTTCACTATCATAGGCAGTCAAGGGATCATAGAACTTGTTTTTTATTATCCTCTCTGTCACACATTTATCAATGTCTTCTTCTCTAAGGAAGTATCGATCGTGGGTTGTGGTGCACCTAGAAAGTAACACGTTAGAAATAACTGTGTAAATCATAAAGGTTAATGGTTTTGTCTGGACGATTTCAGTATTTAGCCTCATCATTAGGTCTTTAGGATGCGGGTTAGTTTTAGTTTCGCTGAGCCTTTTCCGCACTTAGCCTCACAATTGGGCCATTGTACGTGATTTCTTAGAGGGCTTAAGACGCCACGGGAGTCTACCCCGCATTGGCGAATGCCATGCCTTTGGACCGTGGTTTATCCTAGGACATGTCGGTTTCCTCACGATGTTTTCCTTCACCGTAAGAGCGATGTTTATAGCGCACTTAAATTTTTCTTAAAGAAAAAGACATTCGTGCGCGGTCGGCCTGGATTCGAAACCACGACCTTCGGAATGAAAGTCGCGGTATCTACCACTAGACCAACACCGCTCTAGGATGCGGGTTTCATCAAGATGTTTTTTTATACAAGTGATGTTCATAATGTGTATAACTGTTTCGTGAATAAAAAGACTTTAGTGTGCGGTCGGATTTGAAAACATGACACTTACAATGAATGTCAGAGTATCTACCAAAGACACAACTTCAATCACTACCATCTGAAACTGAGGATTTGTAGGTAACATGCAGTGATCAAACTGCGTGTAGCGAGTCGTATTAAATGCTTTTAAACTACAAGAAAGATGTCGGTGGCGGCGTTTTGAGGCTGTGGTCAGTCAGTGGCCCGTTTGCACACAGGCTGTTAAACAATATATTTAGTATTATGAAATCTTCACTTTCAAATGTTAATGAAAAAAGTCTAGTCTATCTCAGTGTTAGTTACGTTTAAGAGAAAGCAATTCCATTCAGTTTTACGTATTTCACAGTGGAAATCCAACCTTAAAGTGCTAACGTTATTAATACCTATTATGTGCTTACAATATTGGTCCTGTGATATTCACAATAATCTAATTGAAGAATTTCTCTTACCAATCGAATTGGCGAATGTGTTCCATCATCTTGTAGCTTTTACTTTTGTAGACAAAACTTTGGTTGTAAATGCAAAATACCGAAGCAGGACTGCTTGTCTTTATTCGAAATTCACATTATAGTTTAGCTTCGAATGTAGTGTAAAATAGTAATATCGTGTGGCTTAATTAATTGAGATGATTGCGGTGAAATTCACAATTATCTAAGAAATTCGCTGAAAAATCGAAGAGAAGAGAACACACGTGAAGTAAACACAACAAAAAAATAAAAGACTTTTTTTTTTCGTAGCGGTTTTGAATCAATATAGGCATTTGGCAACAAGCCAGTGTCAAGTAATTTATTTTGTAAGATATGTGAAGAGTTTTGGCGGGAACGTGTTAAAATTGTAGAATTTAAGTTTTCGTGAAACCTAGCGCGTGTAATGTTTAATTTCGGGGTACACTTCTACAAGTTAAATAAATTTCGCTGTAAGGAAATTGAATGTAATAAGAAAAAAATATAAATGTTCAGCACTGAATTTAATTTTTACTTCGCTTGTAAAGGGTACCTAACAACACCACAGTACACAGCCTACACGTTGACCACTAGCCTCACAAAGTGAGGCACAGTACAGTAGGCGGCAGATTAGTTGAAACAAAATGGCGGATGCGCAGAAGTCGATTTTTCATAGAAAGCGCATGTAAAATGCCCGAACTTTCCCCTTCCACGACAAAACTTTTCAACTTATCTGCCGGTCACTATAACTAGGTACTTGTACTATTTATGTATTCTGTGCTACGAGTATATAACAGACAAATCTGTGTTAGTTTCGGATTTCTATCCGAAATAGAAATAGCAAAGTTTTTTGGTTATTACCTACCTAGTTTCTTCGCGACATTATATGTAGATAGTTTTAGGTGGATACCTAATAATTATTGACCGATTGAGCGAAACATGTCTGTCAGTACCTATGGACCTACCGGTACCGTAGCCCCGGCAAAGAATAGAGTTACGTTCCTCTATCTGTTCCTAGGAGGGTTGGTGTCCGGCAGGCTGTCGACCGTCAAAATATTGCCAAGTAGCTAATTGCAAAAGGTGTGGTCAATTAATGACTTAGATATACCTACTGTACCGACCCCAAATAATTTGGGGTTTAATTCAGCAGAGCCCAGGCTCCCGAGAGGGCTGCAGCCAGGAACTTCGATCAGATGAGAAGAAGAAGTAAGTACCTACGAGCAGTATATAATGTAGGTATTATTTTATTTCTTCACCGCTATGCCTAGTCGTATTTTTCAACAATTTATTTTTCGAATACTATTACTATTTGAGCATTCCTTTTTTTTCATCATGGGGGATTCTTGATTGGTAGGTATTTATTTCCACAAAAAAGCCTTATTAGGTATATTATATCTATCTCCGCACTTTGTGATCGGTTTTCAATGGGGTGCCACACGCAAAGCTGTAAGCAGATGGCGCTGGCGTCGGATGATCTTTTTTTTTTTTTGATGATGCTCCTCCACCATTGAAAACGCTGAGTTTTTTTTTCTTTCGGTCTGAGACCGATATGGCCAATTTGGCGCCGAGAGTTGTAAAAACAGACGGACAGACAGACAGACGGACAGACGGACAGACGGACAGACGGACAGACGGACAGACGGACAGACGGACAGACGGACAGACGGACAGACGGACAGACGGACAGACGGACAGACGGACAGACGGACAGACGGACAGACGGACAGACGGACAGACGGACAGACGGACAGACGGACAGACGGACAGACGGACAGACGGACAGACGGACGGACGGACAGACAGCGAAGTCTCAGTAATAGGGTCCCGTTTTTACCTTTAGGTACGGAACCCTAAAAACACCTGTTTGACAGTTTTAATTCAAACCTAAGATCAGTCGACAAACGCCCTCTGCCGGGATAAAAAATTAGTGTTCCTCCTCTTTTTTTTTTTTTCTTTTGGTACTAAGTAGGTACTTAATTAGTCATTTCAAATTAGTCTTTTAATTTGGTTAAGATAGGTACATATTTGAATAGGCCGTTTATCTATATCTATCTATAAGGTATAGTACTACATTGCTGGAACTCTGCAACTGCCTCTGGCCACGTGGTTCGACTGTCTAGTTCGATCAATCGAACTACGTGAACATTTTGTTCCAGTTGGTTCCTTACTAACTACTCTCGAGGTTTGTTGTTTTAAGTGTTTCCTACACTTGGATAACTGATTATTTGAAAAAGAGCTTTCTAAACGACAGAACGGGCACCTGTGGCGCATGTCATGTCACCGAATGTCATGGTTGCAGGTTCAAGTCCTGTCGGACAAATTTTTGGGTAGTTTTTCTTCAAAGTAATCTGTACTCTCGAGGTGGACTTATAACCACTAGAGGTACCTACCTATAAGTAGGGAGGTTATACCAAAGTTGGTTAGTGGTACCTACCTAGGTACTTTAAAATATAAGGGGGCGTCCATAAATTACGTGAGGTGTTTTTTGAAATTTTCTGTCCCCCCCCTGGTGAGATGTCGTGAGATTTTATTCAACCACCTCCCCCATCCTTCAATGTCACGTGAGATTTTTCAAAATGTGGGTTTCTTACGTAAACGCGTTGGATTGTTATTGTAAAAAGAAAAAAAAAATGTTTCGTGCTTTTATTTATGACTAGTTAAGACTAGTAATCAATATTGCTGAGAGATATAAATAGTATATAATAATTTTTTTACAATTAAATGGGCCAAAATAGTATATATTTTTTTTGTTTCAATCAGAAGAAAAATTGCGTGATATTTGCCGAGACCCTCCCTCTCACCAACGTAAGATTAGATGAGATTTGACTCGACCCCCCTCCCTTAAACATCTCACGTAATTTATGGACGCCCCCTAATCAAGTAAATGAGCCTGGTAGAGTAGGTATTTAGCCTCATTTTACCCGACTGCGAGAGTTATTATATCTAGTCAGAGATTCTTTAGGTGGCATGTGACGCTCCTACTATCAGTTGTACCTATCTTAGAAATTAAGCAGTAAACTTCCTATACCTACCTACGTAACTAAACTTATGCTGAATATTTTTGTAGTATAAATTTCCTGACACGAAATCTGTCGCATCAAATTTTGTTAAAACCCAAGTTAATCAAGCAACATCAGAAGGTATGAGATAGGTCGCACAATGCCGGCCTACCCCCGATACCTACATAAAGCTGCCGACCTACGCTACCTACCCACGGTTTGATTGTAATCGGATCGGTCACATGGCCACGCATGACATTATACTCGGCAACACATTTCACGGGCCAGTTGCTCCAGTAATGCAACCCCAAACTTATTGAATAGGAAATCAGGGATCCAATAAAAACCTGTCAAACCCAAGTGCGGGAACGACAGGTGTTTTGTACCAGGACCTTCTGAAATGTGACGTAAATAAAGTGTAGGCTAGGTATGTAGGTATGTATGCCTATTTTTCCAGGTTTGCCTGGAAAAATAAAATTAGGTGTAGGTAAAAGGTGTGGTAGTGAATTTACCTATTTCAGAATAGTAATAATGCTGTGTAGGTACAAGTTTTTAATTTTTGTGAATAGTAATTAATCATCCATCAGACCATCACTAATCGTGTAGGTATTATACGACGGTTTCTAAAACAGCTGTGAAGAAAACTTAATGAAAACAATCCTAGTAATATCACTAATATTATAAAGGTGGAAGTTTGTGTGTAAATTAAGGAGTATTTTTGTCACACCTTTATGCAAAACTACTGAACGGATTGCGATGAAACTCGTTATATAGATAGCTTAAGATCTATATTAACACATATTATAGTCCCACAGGAACGGGACTTACGCGCGTGAAACCGCGGGGCTCAGCTACCAATTATATAAACTTCAAAAAGTAAAACAAGTAGTCTTAGTAGTACTTAGTTGACTACTTAGAGGTTCTATATTCCCTTACAGGTTCTTAAAAAAATAATTTCCTGTAGAGTAGGTATCTACATGGTAGAAATTAGACAAGACGGCCCTTTTCACCCTATTTGATGTTCCAATCTTCTCTTCTCTTCCGAGCGATGTTCCCGGTTGCATCCCTCTCGGGAGCCCGGGGTCCGCTAAACGTCAATTGTTTTATTTTTATTTGGGGTCGATGCAGTCGGTAATTCATCATTGACCATACCCTCTGCAATTAGATTTGGCAATCTTTTTACGGCCGGCCGCCTGCCTGATAGCAATCCCCCTAAGGGACCAAGCAGTTTATCCACGGCGCAAAGGGGAGTTCAGAACTTAGGGTTTGCTAGTCTCCCTCAGATCCCTTAGTCGCCTTTTACAACAACCATGGGAAGATATGGGGTAACCCTATCTTATGCCGGGGCTACAGGGTCAATGTTCCAATAGCTACGAGAAGTACCTATACCTAAATAATTTTAACAAAAAACTTAGTTTTAAAAACAAAAAAACAACTTAGTTATAAAATAATACTCGCAACATTAATCAAGTCAAGCTATATCCTCTCACGAATCAGTCCCGCACTCTCTCTCGCAGAGTGCTCATAAAAAGCCCTGCTATTGTTCAACTCTGCTCCCGACGTGTTCATATAATTAATTATTAATTAAGCCCACTCCATTATACTTAAATATATCCAAAAACCATTTCTTTAATGTTACATTCTCCCGTCGTATTTCGTATAAAATAGGGATACTCCGTTTTGTCGAGTAATCGCGTGGAATGGACATGAGAAGTGGCAAATAATTGGGAGGGTATATACCTAATTGTGGTGGTTTTTACGCCGGGCTGAACATTGGGTTTGACACGCAATGTTAGAAGGAAGAACTCTCTGGATAGCTTAGCAAATGTTACGATGCCACGTAGCTAAAAACAGACTATCTTTATTAGAAAAAAATTAAAATCAAAGATGTTTGGTGTACCTTTGTGCTACTGGCCACGGGCTATGTAGCCTTTATTACTAAGAATTTTAAATTATTTATTATTGTAAGATTTTGTTGGTGTCATAGCTTCTTAGACCTACTATGCGTCTAAGAACTAAGCCGTAGACATAACATACAGACGAAACTATAAGGGTTTTTTGTTGACAAACCCTAAGAAAGTTACTTAGCTACGTTTATCATGTAGGTAGTCTATTTGTCGACTAGCAGGTATCCATATTAAACACCTCAGTTGCTTAGTTTAGGGACTAGAAAGCGTTAGGTATATGAAAAACTTTGTATTAGCATAATAATACGTACTAGGTAAGGAAGGACACGACTCGGGTGAAATATTCAGTAGAATCGTGTTTCATTGTTTTGGCAGTTTATTAATCTAACTTGGGTACCTACCGTTACCTAACTACTCCGTTGCCTCTACATTACCAATCCAATGGCTAAAACAACAAGTTCTACCTGTATTTGAATAAATGTGTTCGTTCGAATTAATAGGTAAGTTACTAGGTACCTTTCGCGATTCGCTAGAGAATAGATACACAATTTCCATTGACGCGGCTCGTTCCCCAGCTCTAGTTTTCTTCTTGCCTTTTGTCCGTTCAGTACAAAGCAGAAAATGCAGGAACCCAATCAGGGATCTGTCGAAACGTCCGCCGGCGGATGGACGGCCGCTGCGTAGCTAAAGTAGAATAAAGTCTATCTTTTTTCCTGCCACTTCTCACGTCAGTTTCTACGACTTTTGATATTCGATAGAATGTAAATTCGTACTACCAACGCTTTTCCAGTGATGTCAGACTTTAGAGTTTCCTTTGCTGTGATGAATCTAACCCGCTTTACCTTTTGCTTCAGTTTCGATACGGTTGACGTTTGCTTACTGAAGAGGAATTGTATGACGCCTTTGTAGATCTTGGGGATGACTTGTTGAACGGTCGGTGGGTCGGTGGGATGGAATTGTGGATCAAACGCGGTAAAGCATCTAAAAGGAGCGTTTTGTCGGTCAGTAGCTCGGCAAGTCACGCAGATAAAACTGTTCAAGTGTGCATTCTCGAGGAAGTACCTACCTACTGGATATTTTGATAATCCTACTAATCTATACTAATATTATTAAGAGGTAACGTTGGTAACATGTATGTATGTACCTATGTATATTGGGGGTAATCTCCGAAACTACTGGACCGATTTCCAAAAATCTTTCACCATTAGAAAGCTACATTCACCCTGAGTAATATAGGCTACTTTTGATTCCGATATTCCCACGGGATCGGGACTTTACCTATTATAAATGTAAAAGTTTGTGTGTAAGTAAAGGTATGCATGTAAACGATTACGTTTAGTTACTTTTTCGCGCAAAAACTACTAAATCGATTGCGATGAAGCTTGGTTCACAGAATGCATCCGCAGATTTGCGGATGAAGGAGGCTACGTCCAAGACTGGACATGAAAAGGCTGCAAGGGATGGATGGGGACAGATAAGGAACATACCTAATGACCAATCACATCAAACCTTGGACATGCATACTTGATTAGATATAAGTTATTAGATACTTGGATCTACATAGGTACTTAGTGAATTGTCTTAGATATGGCTACCAACTATAGACAATTACCTATCTAAACCAGTCACACAATAAACCAACGTTCACAATAAAATTACTTCGATAAAACTCCACTGAAAGGCGCAGAAATTCGCATCGTTGTGTGTTAGTCGTGAATAGCCAAGAATAAACTATGATATCCGACGCATTCCCGGCACGTTTGATGCCCCCTTGGATATTGAATCCCGGAGTTCAGACTACACCGGGCGCTTCGCTTATTGCACTTTATGCATCGATAGGGAAATTCTAATTTCAATTTTATTATTTAGTTTAGAAATAAGTATAGGAAATTCAATTTGAGTTTGCAGTGGATTTGAGACATTACGGGAAAGTCTTCGAAAAGTTAGGTTTTAACAATAACGAAATAAAATATTGTAATGTTGTGAATTTAGGTACCTACCTACTTATTAGGTAGGTTATATATAATAAAATAATTGGGTCTTATAAGCATCCATCTATGTCTTAACTAGGTTTCGAAAGTAGTAACATGTTCGATTATCGGAAAATCGACTGAACGATTGTTCGAATGGACTTTAGTAGGTACTGATTTTATAATAACGGATACTTTAATTGCGAAAACCTTTTTTATTTTATTTTAGATATTAAGAGATCTGAAAAAGAACAATCAACTTATTGCCCGTGCCCCGCGGGTTACCCTCGTATTTCTTATTACTGTGGAAACACTGAAAAAGTGTCTGTTCAGCCGTTTTTTGGGTGCATGGTTGACACACAAACTTACAAACAAATAAACATCTAAAAGTCGGATTATTAGTGGGTTTTAATGTAAGATAAAGAGTTAAATTATTATGTAGGTATAGGTACCTTACTCTATTTCAGACTCTTAGATCAAGATTCAGATTCTTCTTTGTGGCCTTCTGCTAGCAGTTCAGAGCAATTTGGCCAAACTTAGATTCCATATAGTGAGAGCTCATTATTTACTTTTTCCTTAAAAATTGACAGTTCTTGGTTTACATTTTTGATCTACTTAAGTTTCTGAAATAGAGTAAAGGTATGTGTAATAAAATTATCCTCCATAAATCATAATAATTATTATCTGTGAATGATCCAATTTGTATGAATGAATGATGTGAAACCGTTCGTTCCGTCCATCAATAAATGTTTAAAAAATCTATTCGACCGTAGGGAGCAGCGAAATTGGAACCGAGATTCAATAATTCATACGGCACATGCAATATCTCAACAAAAAGACTGGGGGATACGTGCCGATACGGTTTCTAAGCTCAGCGCGGGTAGGTTCCGAACGAATGGAATACGGTTCAGGGTTGGTCCGGTAATCTCTCAAGTTTTAGGGCGCCTCAAGAAATGGCTACACCGGCGAGAAGTATCGTTTACAACTATATCAAAAAGTGTCGATACAACTTTTGGTCTTAATTTTTTCCGTCTGTTCGTTCCAAATTTAAAAATTAAACATAATTAGAGTCAACAAATTAATCTTATGTAAAGTAAACATCTAAATCTGAATATTCTTTGACTACACTCGACTACACCAGACTTAGTACTACTTACTTGACTACACCTACAGCACGTATGCACTTATTTCTTTATATGTGTGCTAAGTGTGGCCTGTTTCAGTCTAAGTGTTACTCTAAGGTGTCGTCGTGGATTTGAAGATTTACTTTCACTCTCGCAACGGGCAGTATAATGATTTGCACTTGAGTGAACCTGAGGCGCGAGAAATTGATAGATCTTAAAGCCGTTCCGCTAGCTAATCGTAAAGTTCACCACCTATTCAAATCGAAATATCATCATCAACATTTCAGCCTTTATCCGTTCACTGCTAAAGATTGGCCTCCCCCATACGACGCCACAAACAACGATCCTGAGTCTCCTATATCCAACGAGTCCCCGCTACCGCTACAATGGCGTCGGTCTGGAGAGGTGGTAATCGAAATAATATAATTTTGAATTAGTTGTGCCTCTGGTAAGACATCCCAGAATGGTTCAGATCTTCGTCGACTGCCAGCCCTGCAGCGTTTCACCATCAAATGCATCTCACGTTGCTATTCGCTGCAATGCACTGTTTCTACTCTGAATCTAATGACACGTGTTTTTGGAACCTCGTCCTTCTTACTTAACTACGGGAAAATGTATAAAAAACTGTTTCTACCTAATTAGTTTGTTATGTTAGCTTGGCTGCCTAAGTTAAATAAACTTATGAATTATTATTTATTATCTTTAAACTTCAAATTATTTAAACATACATAAAACTTTTTTCTAAATCTTCAGCCCTGTTGCTAATATCACCAGTTATGATCTGCTAACATTTATATCAACATCTGCCAAGGCTAACATGAAGTACCCGTCTGTCGGTCTGTCTGTCCATTGTTGTTATAGCTGTAACAGAAATATATCATGAACTTCAGACAGTGGAGTCTTAGTAAAAGTACAGTTAACCTAATAGTTGGCGAGCTTCGCGGATTTTTCACTACTATGGCAAAGGTGTCCTATCTTTACCCTTTGGGTACGGAACCCTAAAAATAATAAAACCCTAGCAGAGGTAATATGTAACTTCATTCAAGACACAACAAAAAACATATGAATATGTAACTCTCATACAATAAATTTAATAATAAATAGTGTCAGCAAAAAAATGTTATGTCGCGAAACAAAAACAATAACGCGCGTAGCGTACCTCCCTACCTGCCTACTACGTTAGATATACGTATGTCTACGTAAAACCGTCCCAACATACGTAACGTTAATTTCCCGGGTCGGTGGTGGAATTACAAACCGTTTTAATTTACTCCTTGTTCCCGGGACACAGGTGGAAAACGCTAACGGTTTAATTAAAAAATGTTGTGTTTTTTTTTGTAAGTTTTACCTTTCGGAAGTTAGGTAGGTACATAAAACATGTCTAAAGTTGAAAAAAAAGTGGCTAATTACGATTAGTAGGATGTTTTATTAATTGGTTACTTATTTTTAGGACAATCTGAGAAGGAAATTGTTATACTTAAGTAGGTAGGTAGTAGGTACCTAAAAGTAGTTATTATTTACACAATTAAATATTACAAACAATAAAAAATAATAATAAATATTGCTCCAAAAAATACATAGAACATAGAAGGTTCGGTACCTTCTATGTTATGGTTATTTTATTATTAATCGGCACGTATCCGATAAGAAGAAAGTGTTCATATAATATTAACTTAAAAAAACTTTTAAAAAAGATATAGATACTTTTCAATAAATATTATACGTAGTTGTGTCCCGCGGTTTCACCCGCGTAAGTCCCGATCCCGTGGAAAATTTAAAAAACCCTTTTTTCGGATGCCTACATCACATTATAAAGCACACTCTAGCCAAACAACCCTCTTCTATCAGCGGTTTAGGCTGTGCGTTGATCCATCAGTCAGTCAGTCAGGACAAAGCATTTCATAGACATAGAAGACTAGCTGCGTCCCGCTATTTCACCCGCGTCAGCCCCGATCCCGTGGGAATATCGGGATCAAAAGTAGCCTATGTTACTTCTCGACATTGTAGCTTTCTTATGGTGAAAGAATTTTTAAAATCGGTCCAGCAGTTTTTCATTACAAATATATGACACACAAACACATACAAATACAAATCTTTCTTCTTTATAATTTCAGTGTAGATGTAGATAATGTATCTACATTATACGGTAACATTTTATGACCATAATACTGGAATGTACAATGGGAGAGGCACGTTTTGTGTTCAAGATACATTTTGTTCGAAGTATTCCATGCGTTTCCATATGCGTATTGTTTTGCTAGACAATATTGTACATTATTTTAATTAACAAGAATATAAATGTAAGTAAAAACTGCAGTTTTATCTCAGGTAAGTCCTATGATAGAGCACACAATGTAGAATCGTTTTCATTTCATTAATGAGTCTCCTTGGGGTTTTACTCCTGTAATAGTATTGGCTAAATTTTCAATATATCATCATTACGATTGAAAATAATGCACTCAAAATGAAACTAGAACTTGCAAGGATTGCAATCACAACTTTGTTGACTCAAAAATGTATGGAAAACTAAAATTTTATTAAGACAATTTTTTAAATTTAATTTTTTTTTTTCGAAAAATGTCAAGTGTCGCGTAACGCTCGTTGCCTGTTTGGGAACCATGTACTTTCATCAACAAAAGTGGGTATCCAGTTAGCCTAAAGATTCGTTTGAACCGAGCGCCGAGCGTGGAATAAGCATATATAATATACACACATTGTGTTGTTGGAGAGCGGTGTTGGTCTAGTGGTAGATACCCCGGCTTTCACTCCGAGAGTCGTGGGTTCGAATCCAGACGTCGGCCTGGATTCAAACCCACGACTCGCGCACCAATGCCTTTTTCTTTAAGAAAAAGGTATGTGCGCTAATAACATCGCTCTTACGGTGAAGGAAAAACATCGTAAGGAAACCAACATGTCCTAGGACTCACCAAGGTCCGAAGACATGGGATATTCAGTGTTTTCTATGTATCAAATGTATGTATTTACAAAAAAAAAAGTATAATATGTATATCCGTTGTCTAGTACCCATAGTACAAGCCTAGTGCTTAGTTTGGGGCTAGATTGCGCTGTGTGTAACGTCGTGCAATATTTATTTATTTATTATATTTAGAGACAGTGCTTCCAGTAGTCTATTACTCGAGACACTTAATAAAAAAATAAAAAAAAAATAAAAATACACAGACACATATTATACACACAAACACACATCAAATGTGTGACAAATTGTGTATCTAAATTTCAACTACATGCGTAAGTGTCTGGTTAGCACAGCGGTCTTATTGCATTGATTTAACCCGTACCGAGGTTCGATCCTTGCAAGCGAAATTAGTACTTACCGTGTATAATAAAAATATAATAATTTATTTACCAAAAAAGTGTACAGTCCAAGTAAACAATTTATCGGATCCACCACACTAGGCTGAGCCTAGGGTTGCCAGATACGGGCTTATAATTTCCTGGACATTTCTGGTTTTACAAACGGAGTTGGAGTTGTAGACTCAAAATCCAAATTCAAATGTTTGCCGTTGAACAGGCAATAGCAAAAATAATACAAAATTACTCGTTATGTACTTATTTTAGAACTAAAATATGCAAATTATTTTATAGACATAAAATCTATAAGTATGAATGTTCGACACAGTGTCCAGTACCTAACTTTGTGGGAAAAAAACTAGTGCTCATGAATTCCGGGACAGTGAAGTGAAATTACTGGATACGGGACAACACGTTAAATTCCGGGACTTTCCCGGAAATCCCGGCAATCTGGCAACCCTAGCTGAGCCTGTCCTGTGGGGAAGAATGGTTATCCATAACAACAGTGATAGGTACATTTATCGAGAAAGGAACAAATTAATAATTTGTTGATAGTAACATACACACCTTCTTCTTTTGGTTACTGTATTGTACCATGCAACAGTTCCTGTTACAGCTCGCTAGTAAGTACCCTTATTCTACCATAATAATGAAATTAATTGTGCATTAATCCACCTACGCTTCGCAGATGACTTAGTACTTTTTTCAGAATCTAGTAAACAACTTCAAACAATGATTGACTCATTAAATGCAGCCAGCAAACAGGTAGGACTGGAAATGAATCTTTCCAAAACAGTGGTCACGACAAACAGCATAAAGAAAAGAATATCAATAGATAATGCAGCATTAAAGTATACAGAAAAATATATCTATCTTGGAAAACAAATTGGCTTCGACAGAGAACATAACGAACTAGAAGTAGAACGAAGAGTACAAAATACCTGGAACAAGTACTGGTCCTTACGCGAAATATTTAAAAGCAACATGCCCATAAATATCAAAACAAAAGTTATGATGTCATGCCTCTTACCATGCCTGACCTATGCATGCCAAACTTGGAAGTATACTTCAAAAATAAAAAACAAAATCACTTCCTGCCAGCGCGGAATGGAACGGAGCATGCTAAATATAAGAAAAATTCAGAAAATTCGCCATACAAAAATCAGAAAAACCACCAAAGCCAAAGATGCTCTAAGCTACGCAAAAAAACTAAAATGGACGTGGGCAGGGCACGTAGCAAGGCTAAAGGACGACAGATGGACTAGCAGGGTAACTAAATGGAAGGGCCTAAACGGCAAACGTCTCAGGGGCAGACCGCACACGCGATGGGCAGACGAAATAATCAAAATAGCTGGCCCCTGCTGGACACAAATAGCCCAAGATAGAGACAAATGGACTTCTTTAGAGGAGGCCTTCACCTTCACAAGAGGAGGGGTTCCTGCATAAGTATAAAAATTTGAAAAAACAAAGAAGCATGAACTAAAAATTATATTAAATAAATTATATCAAACTCTGTATAATTACTATGTACTTGCAAGAAATAAAAGGCTCTTTATCTTTATCTTTTAATCAGAAATTACTTTAATTAATTAAACGTAATACAATATGCCAACCTCAATCCACAATTTAATTAAAATTTTAAACTAACACCACGTTGTTCAGGAATCCGTAAAGCAATCATCGGAGTCAATCATTCAATTACGGATCATACACTCATTCAATCAACACATCGTATCAGGAATACCGGATAAGCCATAATGAGTTCCGATTCGGTAAATTGAGTCGTAATTTAATTTTTGGCCAGTAATTGTGATTTTAAACTATCCGGTCGGCCATCCGTATCATTGGGAGAGAATTTGCATGAATAATTTGAGAGTGCGCTTAACCTATTCACTGTTACTCGATTCCATTTTCCCGGGCAATATCCACAAATTGTCCCGTCAAGAGCTCTGAGGTCGACTGTGGGTATTTTTTCGGACTCGACATAAGGCTTTTAGCAATTTAGCTAATTGCAGTTCATTTTCACTTCATTTTATTCGAATAAAGGTTTATGCGAGGATCAAAGGTTCCAGACGGTTTTCAGTTTATTTAATGGTATCTGTTCTAATGGAAATACTTTCGTTTGCGCCCAATATTATGATCTTTATGACTATTGGGAGATTTAGCTAAGTGGTCTTGTAAGTATCCGTCTTCTACAAAGACTCAGATTTGAGTTGAAGTGTATTTGAAATTGAGTGTAAGTGATTGGAAATCAATTAAGTTTGATTAATTTTTGTTATTGTTATGGGGTAGAATTTTATAGATCACTAGCAGTGTCCTCTGGTTTTACCCGCGCTCGCGTAAGTAGCATATGTTGATTGCTTAGGCAGTACCTACACAAGGCTTATAAAACAAAGTCGGTTCCCTCTGTCTGTCTGGCCCTTTGTAGGTATGCTTAGATTTAAAAAAAAAACCAAACAGATTTTGACGCGATTTTTAATAGATAGAATCATTCAAGAAGACAATTTATATTATTATTGAATAACGCGGGGTCACCATGTTGAAAATTGTTTTTATAACGGAGCTCGATATTTCGCCAGTAATTTCAACTTGCTTGTTCACCCGGTTGTACTCCCGGTTTGAGTGAGATGCTGTTTCGAATCCAGCCCTGCGTCTATCGTGCATTGTGTTTTTGCAGAAGTATTGTTTCTTTAAAATATTGCTTGCTCACGTTACAAAAACAAATTTAAAAATGGTAAATACCCCGTTGTTTAATAATATTTGTAGTAAAAACAACCATGTTAGTTTATATATTGTATTATCCACACCCATGTGAAGCCAGGGCGGGCCGCTTGTATCGTATAAATGTCTGTAGGTAAATGGAGCAGTTTGTCAGACTCAAGTTACTTGTTAACTTAGCGATATGATACGCTCCTCCTTTTCAAGTAACATATAAAAATGTTATCAAAGCAACTACCTACGTTACTTGTCGTACAACATTACAGAACAATACTAAACATGTGTAGAAGGCAATTGAAATTTCAGACGGAGTTCGTTAAGATTTCAAAATTGCTCGTTCAAAAAGCTGAAACGAGGATTTTCAATTAGAAATACGAAACGAAAGCAGATGTAAGTAGGTAGCTAGATATACTCTCGAGATATGTAGATACCTATAGGAATAACCAACAGAATTTGTTCGAATGCAGACTACCAACGTCAACATTCATCACACTATTCCACATTAGTTCCTGCAAACAGGATTAACTGCTCGTCGCAGTCGCAGAAGAATAAAAATCGTCTGAAAAAAGGCAGTTGCTGCAATCAGGTGTTGAGAGTCGGGCCGAATCTGTAATCTCATGACAGCTCAGCCCCCACGGAGCCCGGGCACTGATTGCTCGAACACCGAACTAAAAAATCCAACTTGGATAAACTTTTTGTTCACAACAACGGAAAGGAAGGTTCGGAAATTTCTAGAACAGAAAAGATGCATTAAAATTCACTTTGAAGTTAGCTCGCTAATGAAACGTTTCTTGGCAGATTAATGGAGCAGTCTTTAGAGAGACAATGCGACCGTTCCTGCGTAACACTTGGCCTCTCTCGACGACGACGCGAGCGTTCTTCGGCAACAAATTAGTTGGAACTGTATCTCGATTGTTATTTGTCTGTATTTTATGTCTCGGAGGAAATGGACTGTCCGCGCGCCGCTGCCAGAAATGTAATTTATGCACGGAAGTTATAGTTTGCGATTAAATAAGTTTTATTTGAAGTTGTTTACCTAAATATCCTACTCTGTATTTTTTGTTTTAATTGCTCTCGGCAGATATTACTAGAAATAAAAAAATTTAAAGAGTAAAAAATTTTCTTCAAAAATGTCCTATCGGCAAGAATTGCACTCGCGTGTTTGGATTTGTCGAACGTCTGTGCCTACTAGACCACGCGAGTTCTTCTACGCGAGTATGTGTTCAATTGTCGCCGCGAGGGAATTTTTAGTTTTAAATATTGAATGAATTTTATTTGTTTACCTAACTCAGTTGTGTTCAAATGTGTAAATCCTGTTCATAAGTATGTACCTGTTTTAAAAGCAAAAGTTTAAGATAATGTTATACGTGTAAGAATAAAACGACGCTTTTTTTTTCACACCTTGACGCAAAAAAAAAACAAAATCTATAAGGGTTCCGTTTTTTGCCATTTGGCTACGGAACCCTAAAAATGTGCAACAGTTCACCAGGCGTTTCATTTATACGAATATTGACCAACTGGATCCTTCTCCAGTGGGACGTGTGGCCGTCAGAATGATTGATCTGTAATTTCTACGACCGCGACCACTTGAATTTTAGTTAAGTTAAAAATAACTCACACTCTTCTTCCAGTATAATCTACGGATAAATCCAGTGACAAATCTAAACTAGTTAATAAAGAAACGTGTAAGTTGATCACATGTCAAATCTTAGTTAACTCAGATAAAACAAACAGTTCCAAGGAAACTTACTTTATGCATTTCTAACAATACCTTAATAAATATTAAATAACTAGTAAGAAGGTACCTTCGCAGACGAATGCGTTGATTACAAAAATTTACACTTGAACTCGTCCGCCGGTCGTTTCTTACTAAGTAAAAATAACCCCCATGAGTTTTTTTGCGATTTCTTTTCATGTATGGGCGCGCTGTAAAGGTCTCGAAGCGTTGAGCGTTGAAACAATGCTAAAAGTAAAAAATACCACGCGATTAAAACCGATTAATTACCGATAACCGAAAATTAGTTTAATTTATATAAAATGAGTCCCTACAATACTGAGCGCAGATTTAACTGTACAGTTAAAACTTTTAACTGATAAAATTTCGATGAGTTGTCAGTTCATATTATAAATGAGTTCAGTGGTTCAGTTTTCAGTTTTGCCTACACGTTTCTAACTGTACAGTTATATCTGACAGTTAAAACTGATGATGTATAGTCCAGTTAAGGCCACATTATGACTTCAAAAACAAAATCGCCTTTTGCAAGATTCAGATTTACGTTGTCAAATATATTTATCCAGTGGGATAAATCTATCCGAAGTCGAGGCAAACGCTTCGAAAGTATCTAGCTGTTTTGTTTAGTGCTGTGGCCGTAGTTGGAAGCCTCCTGCTATTATTTTCATCCGAGACGGTTTGTTTAAAGTTTCGATGTTAATCGATAGTTTCTGTTTCAAAACTCGAGTACCTAAACTCCTGCGTTGCTGGACTGTAGTTTGTCTGTTAAAGATAGATAAGAAATTGAATAAGCTATATACTTATAATGGGTCCATATTGGCTCACATAAAATTTTAAGTCATATTCTTTGTCTTACTACCGATTTGTGTTCATAATAATCACTCTTCATAATTTTATTTATCATACTTTTTTTATTCAGACATTTTTATTACTACCATCGGAGCTCATAATAGTTAATGATCATAATTTTTTTATTAATACTGTTACTACCAAGAACAGTTTAAAATCATAATTTTTTTCTTCATAACATTTAATGATCATATTGCTTTAG
Source organism: Idaea biselata (assembly GCA_958496205.1). NCBI lineage: Eukaryota > Metazoa > Arthropoda > Insecta > Lepidoptera > Geometridae > Idaea > Idaea biselata. The sequence continues at coordinate 1,005,165 of OY292396.1, forward strand.
TTCATAATTATTGTTACTAAGAACATATTTCAACTCATAATATCGTTGTTCAGAATAGCTTACTTTATAACAGACATTTATCATAATTTTTGTATTAATAACGGCAACTTTAACAAAACTTTTTATGAACTACCCCAATCAAACTCTTTGTGAAATTATAAATGGTTTTTGACTTGTGTTCTGGCGATCTTCTTTTTGAAACGGAGTTAACTCATAATGTAATTATATTTTCTATTCTATTATTATATTTCTTCTTAGAAATTACTCTTTAGTTAATAATGTTGTAATAAAAACACTTATGATTAAGATATATCAGGTTTTTTTTATTTATAGTAATTAGGCGCTTTGGCGACCGCTGCCGCGGCACGCTCGCTACGCTCGCTCGCCAAAGCGCTGCGCGTAATCATGTTCTTACATTAACCTAACCTATCCGAGTCGGTGTGCTCCGTATATTTAATTTCAAAATTCAAGTAAGATGACAATAGTAGTTTTATGACAGTAATAGTTTTTATTTATAACATGATGAAGATGACAGTAATCGTTTTTATTTATAGTAATTAGGCGCTTTGGCGACCGCTGCCGCGGCACGCTCGCTACGCTCGCTCGCCAAAGCGCTGCGCGTAATCATGTTCTTACATTAACCTAACCTATCCGAGTCGGTGTGCTCCGTATATTTTATTTCAAAATTCAAGTAAGATGACAATAGTAGGTGAAACAAATGTATGAATAAAGATATTATGATTTTCAATAATTATGCATAAAACACTTATGATTAAGAAATTTATAAAAATGAATATTAGAATAAAACACATGTATGAATATCAAAGTTATTTATTGGAATGATTATGAGTTTCGAGCATTATGATAAACAAATATATTAAAACAAATATTAGTAAAATGAAGTGTATGAATAGTGATATTATGAATTTCAATTATTATATATTTTAATATTTAGTTTTTAAATTTTTTATGAAGAATGATCATTATGATTATAAATGGTATGTGAAACATTTTCGGACCTCCGATGATAGGAGTTAAAATTTTATGTAAGACGATCCGCCCCCACTTATAATACTTATATCTATTCAGACTAACCTAAATAGATATAAGTATTATAAAAACGTAAGCTTTTCATGGCGATTGTATATACCCGTATGTAGATACATAAGGGAGTACATAATAGAGTAGAAGATACTATTTTGACTTTATAAACATTTTGACGTCAATAAGATCTTTGGTCACTGCAGTTGCGTGTATAAGTAATGGCAATAACACATATATTCCGTTAGAAAAATTAACACACTGTACCTTCTTACGGTAATAAGGTAATCGATATAGAAGCAAATGACGATCGATACAGAAACGAAAGGCGATCGAAAGAAAATCAAAAGATTATCAAAATGTTACAGCTGCTACAGACAGGGCTTACGTTACTCGTAGTGCTGTAGCCGCCGTAGCACCTGCTGTAGCTTCGCCATAAGTATGATTCACAATTTACCGGAACGCGTCGTCGAGCGATCCCTTAGCCCCCTTTTACGACACCCACGAGAAGAGACGTAGCCCTATTCGATGCTGGACTACACGGTTAGGTTAATTAGCTTTTTAAATTCACACGATTTGTTAACATAGGTACATTTGCCTTGGCACAATCGGTTCAGTCGTACTGCCTTACGGCTTGGGGCTCCAAAGACATCACTTCTTCGAACTGAAAAAGCCCAGAAAGCAAGTCACTAGGTAATCTTGTGGTGTTTATTACTTTTAGCATTGTTTAAATGCTCAACGTTTCGAGACGTTTACAGATCCCTTTTTCAAGATTGACTGAATTTCTTCAATACAACATCGCGAAAACAGATGAAATATCTTAGTAGATCTGATCAAAGTTTTAGTTATTTGCGACATTTCTCGGGCAAGCTTCACAATAAACTGCTATTCAATTCCATTGTACTCGAACAGTGACTGTGTATCTTGTAGTTTCACGTCACAAAGAGCCGGCCAGCACCCGCAGGCGCCGTAAATATCACCATTTGGAAAGGTGAGAAGAAAAATAGGCGCTACAACATCCTCCCGAGAGCCATTAATGAATTGAAAGTAAGTAGGTATAGTGATAATAAATATTACAAGGCGAAAACATCGTTAAATGGAATTGAATGCTGACTTGTGATTGTTTGTTTTACATTAGCTTTTGCTGATTTAGGAGATTTGTTTGGTATAGACAGCGGCGGTCCTATGCCTTTAATAGCCTTATTAATAAACGTGGAGTAAGGTCAGAGTAGTGAAAACATGCTTTGTCTTTTATCTTGACAGAGCATGTTTTCACTACAGCTATCGACATACCTAGTTTCATCACAATCGGTGCCGCTGTTTTTGCGTGAAGGACCATCAAACACAGACATACACAAGCTTTCTTTTCTATTATATTAGTAGGAAATAGGATATGTGTATGACTAATATAAAGTTTAATGTATGGAGGCGTCATATCGGACCTTTTCTCGACAAAATTGTGATTTCCTTCCAAAATTTACATATTCACCCAAAAACTTGAGTTACACAAGTTTTCCTGAGATTCGATTATTCTAAAGATATCAGAATTCCAATAGTTGATACTATCCTACGATAATATTTGTTTTTTGTTCGCTATATTTTATCTTGTTTATGTTAAATTCAATTGCTTTGGAGAACCATTTTTGTTTGTGTAGCAATCGTTGTTCTTTATACTCGTCTATAAAGAAAGGGTTATTTATTTGCTAGACCCAAATACAAATCTAATACCTAGTAAGATTTGATAGGAATTATAAGTTAGGTTTTATCTACCCTAGAAATCAATTCATATATACGTTTCTTCATAAGTAACTGTGCCCCGCGGGTTTAAACTACCTGTGTTCCCACTTCCACTGCCCATTTTCTGTCAAACCCGTTTAGCCATATTTGCATGATCGACAAACAAACATTAAACTTTTCCATTTCAAATGTTAGTGGGATGGGATTTTATTCTGCGAAAAATGGGGTCTAATAAGAAAGTCATTCAGAAAGAAAACCAGAAATGCAAAGGTTCAAAATGCATTGTCAAGGTAATGTTGTGGTCGCCCCTACTGTAGGTATCGCACCTTTTACGAGCACCTTGGGATGACATAGGGTAGCTATAGTTGCTGAGCTAAAAAAAAAACCTCAGAATAGAATAGAGCTACCGAGCTCTTTTCTATTCTGAGGCTATTTTTTCGCATTACGTAAAATATTAACAGTAAAGAGAGCCAGATAATACAATAAGAATTATCGTTGTCCAAGATTTTCCATCTTTCATGACGCCCACAGGATGAGTTGAGATTACTTGAGATGATACGTATCTCTATTCTATTCCGGGGCTAATTTTTCGCATTATGTAAGAGATTCAGATAACACAATTAGAATTATCATTGAGCAAGATCTTTCCACATTTGACCTAAGTATAACATTTGGCAGTTACAATCGAGCGCAGAGATGGTGCCAGCCAACCAAGTAGCTAGCTAGGTACGTGGCGCGCTCCAACACAACTCGCCTAAATCACACGAACCCGTTTGAGACGATGCCAGCTAAACTAAATCGGATTAAAGCTTTGAACGTAACGAATTTTAAATATGGGTACTATGGGTAGTTAGTTCAGTGAATCGTGGAAGGTATGGAGTTCGGTAACTGGTGATTTGTTCGATTCGAGTTTAGTTTCATTAATTTAAGAGTAGTCTGATGAGATCCGCCATTTTGAATAGTAAAGCGGCTTTGTGTTTACCGGAATGTTCGTTAATGTTTTAAGAATTAAAAGCTTAGCTTAACTTGGTTTGTTCAGTAATTCTTCTATATATGTAACGAATGTAGTTTTTGTTTATACGAGTATGTGAATTAAGATTGTTTTATCTATACACTAGCTGACCCGACAGACGTTGTTTTGCCTTATAAATTATAGATAGTAGCCGATTCTCAGACCTACTGAATGCGTATGTGGAGTTTGGTGGAGATCGGTGAAGCCGTTTCGGAGGAGTAGGTACGGTAACTAACACTGTGACATGGAAATTTTATATATTAGAAGATAATATAAGATTCAAAGATTTGAGTGATTAATTTAATTGTTTAACTACTTATAGTAAGTAAGTATATAAATGCCGAGCCCAAACCGTTTGCCCTAGGATTATGAAATTTGATGATATGTGTTCTTTGTCGTGAGAAGGTTAGAATTTTTCGTGTACCTACGTTCTTTGTTATGAGTAGGTATAAGGAAATTACCCCGGGATCTGAAACCGCGAGACGCTGCTAGTAATGATAATAAAAGGGCTATTGTCTATATTTGTCTAAAACTACTGAACGGATTTTGATAAATATAAATAAGTTTTAATTACGTATCTTTCTAGATATACCAATTATACAATTTTAAGGAACATAATGTTATGTAGTCAATAACATACATAGTATTTTGTAGTTTATAATACCTAAACATAATATTATGCAAGCACCTACCTAGTTTGTGAACTAAAATAATAAGATAGTGAAACTATTTTAGCTCTGACATGGCAGAGAATGTTGTACGTATTCTGTTATGGGCTGACTGAAGCCGGGTCCAGGCTGAATCGCGGCTGATTTTTTAGGCATAACTTTTAGTGTTCTTTTCACCATATTAGCCTCCACTTGGTACTCGATGAGGTTTGGTTGCCAAAATCAAAATTAAAATAAAAAATCAAAAATTTATTTATTCATTTAGAACGTATATTATACACATACTACCAACTATAGGATCCCAATCTATGTGTCTTTGCCTATCTCAGAGTGGAAGGAGAGTGGTGTTCAATCCGTTATCCATCACACGTCGATAGCTCCCGGTTCCTGATTTCCATACATCTCTGCTTTTACTCAAACTAAATTTAGACGTAAAGATGCATAACCAAATTGGATATCTGATATTTACAACCTTCTATGCGATCTTTATCCCTGTGTTTACAGAGAAGTCGAGTAATTAATTTGGCTCAGTATTGCATTTGTCCCGCTCTTGTCAATGATTTTCAACGTCTGCGAAACATGTGACAGAGATTTTACTTAGCCAGGGCAGGGGTAATTATAGTTACCACTAGTTATACCCCGCGGCTTACCCGCATATGTCCAGATCCCGTGGGAATACTTTCTTATCCTTTTCCTACATCGCATAAGAAACAAACTCTCCAAATTTCCGTAAGATAGGTACAATTTCTGTCCATCATACTGTGTCTGCTCGCGACCACGGCCGAATAATCCGTTGTCAAAACATTAAGGCCATTTTAATCTAAAATTATTTACAAACAGTGGTACATTGGCAACAGTGGTTCATTTTAGCACTGTTGGTTTAAAATTCTATTCAATAATTTTAAAGAAGTCGTGTGCAATTAAAAATCGTATCGTATCGTATAAAACTGCACCTTTCACTCGTCAGTCGTTGGTGAAAAGCTCAATATTAAGCTGGGGGTGCATAGCTTGAAATTGAAATAGGCTGAAGCCGGCGACGCCACTGGAACGATAGGTATTACCTAAATCCACACGATATCACGAAATAACTAATGGGTGTACGATGTAGGCTCTAGAATTAATACGAAGAGCCTCTATTAAGGTTATTAATAAAAGCTTACTTAATTAATTGTAATAATTTGTTATCGATGACTTTTAAACGAAATAAATAATTCGTTCTGTAATGTTTTTATGCGTAGGTAATAGCCGATTATTCTTCTTCGTTTCTAAGACCTAAGGCCTCTGACTAACTTGACCTAACGACTGCTATTAGAGATTACAACCGGGACTACGAAGAGACGTTCTACGTAGAGAAAGTGATTTTTGCCACACAAATTATCGGTCACCCATCCACGCAATGACCGCGCCAAGCGTTGCTTAACACGTACGACCATTCAAGATCGGCAGGTGCAGCTAGACCACTCCTCCAAATATTAAAATCATATTTTTTAATAGAGTATAAGATAGAACGACTCGTTTATTGTATTAGAACTCCAATTATCTAAAAAATATTTTATTTTTAGTTTAAAATAACTTGCTGTATTTATTTGGGTTTGTTAAAATCGTTTTAAATAGTAAACACTAACATTTGTGTTTTGTGGAATATGGTATTTATTTTATTACAAAGAAAAAACAGATAATGGAACAGAGAAAGAAAATATGAAAAAAATAATAAAAATATTAGATACCTAGTTAGAAATATGATGCTGTTTAGATTAATTTTATGATAATTATGATAATATTAGTAAATTTTATATAGGTACAATATAATACATTTAGAAATATGCGCAAATATGTTTATATACACATACAACAAAAAACTAGTAGAGCACGCTATGGTGAAAATTGGAATCATATTTACATTTATACAGGGTTACAGAAAAAGTCGTGCTAGATCCGTTGAGGGCGTGGAGTACCCATCATTTCTGACTTATTTCACTATGAAACACCCTACCCTAAACTTAACCCTTTTTGAGATATTCGACTTTTAATTTTTTCATTGAAAATTGCCGATATTTAAGCTACTAAATTTATTTTTGTTTATTTTGTGTGTCTTATTATTATTATTATTGCATTTTGACATGCGTAATAAGATGCTTAAAGACGTCAATCATTAAAATAGTACATTAGTTAATTGAATAGACCGTAGCAGACAAGTGAAAGTTAAGAAATAAAAAAATAAATTAGAAAGTTTATTTTTCTCTAAGGGATATCTAAAAAAAACTATATGGCAATTGTTCGGCAGATGTTTTTTAAAATATCTACGTTTCATCAGCTATCTAACGACGTATAACAATCTAGGGATTGTATTACATTTCGTGGAAAAAAGGGACGCTCCAGTAGTAGTAGTAGTTCTAACGGTACCGCGCCTATTGTCCTTCAAGTTAAGACGCACCGTGCGAGCGAGACAAGTGACGATTTATGTAGGTGCGAATGAAAGAAAAAATGTGTAGAGACCGGTTAGGGCTGTGAATACAACAAGGGGTATTGTTTTGGTTGTCAGTCAGTCTGCTTTTGTGCTTCGTACATAGTAGATGTGACATTGTATTGCTCTTTTTCTCGACTTGGCTGTGATTCTGGACTGTTTCTTCTGATTTGTGACTACTGTGCTTGTTAACCGGACTCTGATTTGTACCTGCGATACGGAAGTGTTGAAGATGACGTCCTACACACCTGAAGAATATGCTGATATGCTTATTTGTTACGGATACTGCAATTGTGTGTCTGCGCAAGCTCGCAACGAATACATAACTCGCTACCCCGGTCGTCGAGTGCCGGATGTGGCCGTTTTTGACAGAGTTTATCGAAGACTTCGTGAAACTGGCTCTGTTTTGAGACGAAATACAGACATGGGAAGACCACGAATTGACGACGAAGAACAGGACAATGAGATAGTGCAACGCTTTCGAGCGGATCCGACTACTTCCACTAATATTGTTGCCCGTGATCTGGGACTTTCGCAATGGAGAGTGTGGTTTACCGTGCACACTGCTGGCCTATACCCATACCATTATACGCCGGTACACGTTATTGAAGAAGGAGACCCCGCGAGGAGAATGGACTTTTGCAGATTTATGCTAAATGCTGATGTGGAAGACCCAGATTTTCTAAGAAATATCTTGTGGACGGATGAGTCCAAATTTGATAAAGATGGCATAACTAACTATCACAACGCCCATTACTGGGCCCCAAAAGAACTAAGGAATCCCAATAAGAAAAGAGTGAAGGGGTCCCAACGTAGATTCAGCGTGAATGTGTGGATGGGCATTATCTCCAATCACCTTACTTTCTCCCGGATAATTTAAATGGGGAAAGCTACGAAAATTTCCTGAGAGCAGACTTGAGTGATTTGCTGGATGATCTGCCACTCAACCTGATCAGGGACATGTGGTTCCAACACGATGGCTGCCCTGCCCATTTCAGAAGAAGTGTCAGAGACTGGCTGGACACAAATTATCCAAACAAATGGATAGGACGAGGTGGGCCGTTGCCATGGCCAGCAAGAAGTCCGGACATTACCCCCATGGATTTTCATGTGTGGGGGTGCATGAAAAGTCTAGTATACAGCGAGCCGAATCCAGTTTCGTCTGTGGAAGACTTAAGACAAAGGATTGTGGATGCAGCTAACAAAATGAGGACCACATTGACCACTGGAGTAGTGAAGACTGGTCTCCGTAGAAGAATGCGACAATGTATCAGAAATAGAGGCGGCCATGTTGAACATGAACTGTAAACAAGAAAAAGTTGTGTGAAAAGCTTTAATAAATAACATTTCATGCTTACCTATTGTTTTATTTTATTTTTTAGGGCTAAGTATAAATTTTCTTCTCCACTGTCGCCTATGAAACTAATTTTTTTTATAATGTATTTGAATAAAACACTTGATTATTATACCTCGTTAGATAGCTGATGAAACGTAGATATTTTAAAAAACATCTGTCGAACAATTGCCATATAGTTTTTTTTAGATATCCCTTAGAGAAAAATAAACTTTCTAATTTATTTTTTTATTTCTTAACTTTCACTTGTCTGCTACGGTCTATTCAATTAACTAATGTACTATTTTAATGATTGACGTCTTTAAGCATCTTATTACGCATGTCAAAATGCAATAATAATAATAATAAGACACACAAAATAAACAAAAATAAATTTAGTAGCTTAAATATCGGCAATTTTCAATGAAAAAAATTAAAAGTCGAATATCTCAAAAAGGGTTAAGTTTAGGGTAGGGTGTTTCATAGTGAAATAAGTCAGAAATGATGGGTACTCCACGCCCTCAACGGATCTAGCACGACTTTTTCTGTAACCCTGTATGTAGCATAGGTTTCTAAGAGATTACGAAAGTAGGCGATGTCTGTACGCCGCAATTGTTGTCCTTCATTGCCATCCAAATGTACCCTTCCATGCCCCAAAACTCGCCATACGAATTCTTGATCAACCAGTACTTCTTGTCATGTAGTTCCTATGCCATAGCCGACGGCAAGTACTGCGTGGTCGAGGAGGTCACTGCTACAATTAGGTTCGAAATATACTCCGGTGGAATAAAAACTGAAACTCTTCTGTTTGGCATTAATGCTGACTGATATAGGACCGTGCTTGAATAGTGCCACCTTGAGCGCCTTCTCGTTTTTAGGTATGACGTTGACCCATGATTTTATCTTAAGGGCCCTATACTGAAAAACTGATAATCCATGTCGGGCGCATCGAAAATTGTTGATTATTTTATGACGGAATGTCGAAGAACTTTTTTTTGTGTAAAGATTGTAGGCGACATTGTTTCCGATATTTTAGTGCAGTTTCCATACAAATATGTCTAAACGTATTGAAGCCTATCGACATTTTAGCCAAATCAGACATTTTTAGTCTAAAATTTGGATAGGCTTTGCACCAATAGGAGGTTTTTGTCTTAAAACTACACCAAAATGTAGGAAACAATATCACCTACAATCTGTGCACAAAAAAAAAGTTCTACGACATTCCGTCATGAAATAATCAACAATTTTCGATGAGCCCGACAGGGATTTTCAATTTCAAGGTCGTTGGCGTTGATACTCCTCTTAATAGTCGTGAATGTATCGTTGTCGATATGACAGTTTCCGTTCTGTCCGAGATACCATCCGTACTCCTCATCAGTAGGCTGATCGTGCTTCATGATCCATTTATAAGCTTGTTTTTCTAAACCTCCTGCGCAACCTTTGTTACCAAAACCTCATGAACAATCAACTAATGCTTGTTCACTTAACCTCTGTAAATGCCCTTTCTGTAGGAAATACGCACTTTCTACCGCGCCAGTGGCTCTGAACGACCAACATGAGCCACAAACAAACTGATTTTTAACAGAAGTGACAGCGCCGTAAATCCTCCAGTCTAATTTGGTAGGTAGTTCAGCAACTATCTCATCAATCATTGACTGGCTATATGGAAACTGCATGCCGATGTCGTCGTTGGGATCAGCTCCGGGCGTGACCACATTGGACCTTCTACCGTTCAAAGTAGACAGTTCGGCGTCTGTCCAGTCAGCTAGATGGTTGACTGCCAAAGTGTACCCAAGATGAGCACGGTTGTGAGAGTGGATATATCTCAAATTTTGTCTGAACAGATGCAGTCGCTTAGAATGCTCAATTTCAGAAGAGTATTGTCTTCCGTGCCTGTTCTTAAAGTTCATAAATTCTTCATTTACGTGAGAGTCGTTTACAGGGTGTACAAATTCCATCATGGGGTTAAATGTAGTTGGGTATCCAGTCATTGAGTGCGATAATGGTTGACAATGTAAGTTAGTGGTAAAAACTTCGGGGTCAATATTTTCAACGTTATAATCCACATAATCAAAAACATAAAGGTCATAGTTCTTTTTGAGGAGCGAATCATAGCCTTTCGTTTCATATCTAACTGGAATTGGAATGGATTGACGTCTCAAAGTCTTCTTTTATTTTACCCAAATAGTAATTGTAGTTACTTTAATGTCATTAATTTCTACATACTGCCATATTGATGTCTCTGAACCATGTATTGTCTCATGGCCAATATAGTTAAAAAGTGTCATATTGGGTAGAAAATGCTGTATTTTATCAACAACCCCATCCCGCGTCCCAATGTATTGAACACATGTTTCTTTGTTCCGTTACTCTTCTGTTGTCTCTTGATGTATGTTAAAAAAGGTTCCGTAAAGTTCCACAGGGATCGAGGAGATAAATCTTCACCAGTCCATCGTAGTAGTCGATACGAGACTAACCGTTTTTACTGTCATACCAAGCTTTAAAAGGTTCTTTCATGTCAGCGCCAAGAACAGTCAACACACCTTTGACAGTGTAAATTGGGTTCCCTTCTGGTGGTTTTAGGCTTTGGAAGTTGTCCTCCCGTGTGGCGGCTACGCCACCGATTAGAAGCAGTATCGCGAATGGCGTCATGACTCATGACTAACGGCTTCTAGAAATTGTAGATGATTCTAACAGTTTATATATAGCAGAAAACTTAGCGATAAATAGAAGAAATACGAATAGAAAGAATACCTACAAATATAAGTATAAATTCCTATGAGCATATCGTGAATTTCAGACAGTAAAAACCAATGGAATTCACATAAATTCTATGATTTCTACTTGGAATTCACCCATTGCAAGTGGTTTAAATAATTCATATTATAATACCAAACTTAAAACACGCCTTAAAAAATAAAACCCCGAATAAAAAAAAACTATTATATCAAGTCGAGCTATGGAGAGAGCTATGCTCGGGGTTTCTCTACGGGATCGAATCAGAAATGAGGAGATACGTAGAAGAACGAGGGTCACCGACATAGCCAAACGGATTAGCTCTTTGAAGTGGCAGTGGGCAGGACATATAGCACGGAGAGCAGATGGTCGTTGACTGCGACCGCGGATCGGAAAGCGCAGCGTTGGACGTCCACCAACGAGATGGACGGACGACTTGGTTAAGGCCGTGGGTTCACGGTGGATGCTGGCCGCTTATGACCGAAGCATCTGGAGCTCTATGAGGGAGACTTATGTCCAGCAGTGGACTTCTTACAGCTGAAATGATGATGATTATATCTAGTTAGAACAAACCTTAGCTTTAAGACATGACGACTAGACGTGCGCGAGTCTTATAAAAGACCTACATTCAAATATGAATAACACAGGCAAAACATCTCTGAACGTCATTTAATAAGTGTTCCGACACGCTTTTGACCCCATTTTATATCTATCTCCAAATAGAAGATACAGATACTTAACGACATAGGCGTTTGACATCGGCTTTTACGTTCCATAAGGCCGTTATTTTCAATTTTAACTGTGGAAGATAACGATATGCCTCATTTTATGACAGCATTATTTTTATAGTGCCCCTCAATAGATGGCGCTGGGTCCTCGATTCTTGCATTAGGTTTTTTAGAACCACAGTTATGATGTCAATAATGATTTCATCAGATATTTATGGATGTCAATATTGGAAAGGGAGTTTTTTTGTTATGTTTTATGGTTGTACTGTGAAATGTATGTGGTTTTGTTAATGACTTGTTCAGATGGGTATATTTCTTAGTTTTTGGCCGACTTTAAAAAAGTAGGAGTTGAAATAAAAAGTTAATTCAGATCTCCAGCTATTAGTATATAAGCTACTAGCTGCGTCCCACGGTTTCACCCGCGTAAGTCCCGATCCCCTAGGAAGATCGGGATCAAAAGTACCCTATGTTACTCAGGGTGAATGTAGCTATCTAATGAATGATGAAAGATTAGAAATCGGTCTAGTAGTTTTTGCGTTTATTCATTACGAACAATACCAATAAGTTTTATCTCGAAAAACAAATAAAACTTATTGGTCCCCATCAGGTAAGTTTTTTTTAATGTAGATACAGGAAAAAATATCAAAACTGTGTAAAAGGAACTCTTATAAAAATACATTGTAATTAACTTGATAAGGAAACTCGAATCGTAGCATATATACAATTAATCACTACATTTTACCAGTCCATATAATACCTACTTATCTACAACACATTCCAATGTGCTATCGTACTCTATCTATCTACCTCGAGCCACCGGGAAGCTCATGCAAAATAAACGTCATAAAGTGTATTTTCTCTCTTGTCGCCCGGGACATATGTTCCGAGTGTCAAATAGAGAGACATTATCGCATCGTATCCCGTGACATCGATACCCGAAGGCGGAACTCGCAATAAAACTGCGCTAACTCGGTGACAACGACACCGTTCGATATGTGCTGACTGTATGTAGGTGTGTATCTACGTAGGGTAGGGTAGGGTGCTAGGCGGGTGTCGAGATATTATTGCATATAACTCCGCAAGTGTAGAATGCGGTACCTATAGGTACCTTCTAGATAGATAGATCATAACAAAAACATGCTTGTAAAAATAACAAGTCTCGCAACTCAGTTCTTCTACAGTAAAAAGTAGTGAGATACATATAGCCAAGTCGGTTTTTTTATTCAGTCACTACTAAAGGCACCTTCTGTCTTAGGTTATTATTACGTAATTAGCTAATCTAAGAACATCTTATAGTGACCAAAATATCAATATTTAAAAAAAGTTATGTTTGTTATAAATAGATTAACTTAGCACCTCGTTCCGCCTGTGCGTCTTGCCCCTCTCCGCTATAAGCGCCGCGCCGCACCACCTCACCTGAAGCCACCTTGTCACTACAATTTGTTTCTAGTTTCAAGATTCTAATGAGAGTAAGTTCTAATGAGCCCCACGAGTTTCTTGTGTCTTCTTCTCATTGAAGGTCGCATTCCGAAGACATACGCTAGTCTTGTCTTAATGTCTTGTTGAATAAATATTTTATTTTGATTTGATTTGATGGGGGTGATGCTTACGTAGCGTATCCCTCAGTGCCGACACTAACAACAAAGTCAAAAGGTAGCTAAGCACCATGTAAGTATGTATGTTAACTTGATGTTAACCCCCCTACTTACACAACTTTTAAGTATCTACGTAATACAAACTCACGTGTAAGTTCTTTCTGCTCGCGGTTTGACAAACTTTTCATTGCGAAATTAACAAGTTCTCTTAGATCTTCAGATCTGAACGTTCTGCCTCAGAGTTGTACGTAGACAGGTAATTCTAAATCGGTGGATAGTTTTAGAATATGTGTTTAGGTGTTAAGTGGGTGCGGTTTCCATTCTGGCGGGTAGCGTAAGGCATCGTGGCAACTGCATAGCACCAGCGTAGCATCTGCGTATGCCGGCGGCGGCAACTCACGCATGACCGTGCGCCAATCTTCACTAGATCTAAGCCAATGACATGACAACAAGAATGTCATTTATCTATGCGCGTAGCTAGTTGCCCTATGGTTTTTTCAACACCACATTGAGGCGTCCTGCAAGATCCCTGCAAAATCATTGTTTTCTAGCGACATGGCCCGACAAACTATCGACCGATTGTTCGTTTAGTCTGCGAACACCCCCACTAGACACACGCGGTTCAACTTTTGTTGACAACCTCTTTAAAACTTAAGAAACAAGCTCGGAAGATGCATAGATACATAGGTATTTGATTTAAGCGGGCGCATAATAGACATATAATATAGAAAAAAGATAATATAAAGAAAACATCCGTTTTTATTAGCTTCTTCTTCTTCTTTGAATAGTGGTGTGGCGTGGGTGTGGCGCACATTGCTTTTTTTAAATTTCAGTCTAAAAGTGTGAGGTTTTAGTTCTTTGTTTTCACATTTTTGATCCTAACTTGACCTAACGACTGCTATCAGAGATCACAACCGATACTAACTAATTAACGTGCCTTCCGAAGAACGGAGGCGCTCAAGAAAATATTTTTGACACATACATTGTCTGTCACCCGTCCATAAGTTATGAACTTATGACCACGCCAAGCATTGCCCGCACGACATTTTTTTGCGGTTAGTTTTGATAATTTATGTATCAAAACGAAATACAAATAAATAATTTTAATAAAGGTACGTACACTCTAAAGGACCTAACTATGTAGTTATTTTATCTCTTTTTTATAGTTACGTTCCTACTTATTATATTCATCATAAACTTAGTAGCAGTTCCTAGTAGTTTGAAACGATTTTCTCTTCAAATAATGGCGTGCAAGTTTCTTAGCATAAAGATGTGGGTCTCACAAGTTCTAAGCGCAAATACATTTTTCCTATAGAAAAAGACTGATGCGCGGTCGTCCGAGATTCGAAACCAAGACCCTCGGAATGAAAATCGGGGTATGTATGCCACTACACTAACTCAGCTCTAAAAAAGAGTATTGTAAAATGGCCACAACCGAATTGAGTATACCTACTTAGTTACTTACTTGTATTAAAGAACTTTTCTTTAGAAAATAAGATGTAGGTATTATTATTATATACCTGCCTTTCAGAGCTCATAGGCCTATATCTGTACCTGTCAATCTTGAATTGTCGTGTAGGTTAAACCACGCTTGGCGCGGTCATTTCTTGGATGTGTGACCAATAATGTGTGTGGCAAAAAATATTTTTCTCGTGCTTTGGAAGGCATAAAGCAGTTGGTCCCGGTTGTTATCTCTGATAGCAGTCGTTAGGTCAAGTTAAGAGGTCTGAAAACTGGTGGTTTGTAACTGTGAAAAGACAGACAGACATGACGAATCTATAAGGGTTCCGTTTTTTGCCATTTGGCTACGGAACCCTAAAAAGGTGAACCACAAGAAGAAGACCTATCAGAAAATACTCCTAATTTTTCTACATCGCGTCGCCATAACGGTACCTGTGTACAAAACGTCTACATACCTTAGTAGTATAAAGACGTGATTGCACCGCTTAGCTCTGCGACTCGAATCACAGATTGCGACGCGATCGGCGCTCGGCGCAGTGCCGGTGTGGTGGCAATCTTGTTGTTGCTCCACTCCAATGCACATATAGATAGAACTAGCTGTGGGCCGCGGGTTTACTTCCGTCAGGCCTGTCCCGTTCCCCATTTTCTACTAATATTATAAATGTGATAATTTCTGGGTATGTTAGTGAGGAAATAAATATTTAGGTATGGCCCCCATACAACAAACGTGTTATTAAGCTATTGCATAGCTTTTATCGCGGGACCGAATCAAGAAATTCCGTAACGAAAATAAAACCTAACACCCCCCACTTCGCCTACCATGTAGCTCGGCTGAGCGTATATATGCTGTGTTATTTTGTGATAGTAGTAAGGAACCCTTCGTGCGCGAGTTCGACTCGCTCTTGACAGATTCTTTTTGTTTCTGGTTTCGGTTTTCCCATAGTAATGAAAACCATGTCCTATACGCTCAAACGAAACATACCTATAAGTAATTCGTTGTCTAGTCTCCATGACACAAGTTTATTCGCTTACCATGAGGCTAGATGGCGCTGTGTAATGTACTTACATTAAAAATTATGTGTTAGTTATTCCAAAACTCCCATTGACTACATTCTCTCAAAGGTTCATCGCAATCGATTCAGTAGTATTTTTGACATGAAACATCCTATAACATCCTCACAAACTGTCGCATTTATGATATTAGTAGGGAGCAGTATAGGCAGACATTTCTGTGTCCCCGTGTACAATGGTACATAGATGCACACACAGATACAGTAAGAATGTAAGATGGAGTAGGTATTGGTTGCTGTGAATTACTCTGTCATTCGAGCTATTGTGGGATTTATAGGTGAGGTTGTTCGATATTGTTTTGAATTGTGTTCGATAGGATAGTGATTTTAATGTTTGTTGGGGCTGATTTATTACGAAACTATGGGTATAGTTTCGTCTTTAAATTCCTGTGCCGTTATGTTGGTAGCAAAACAAATAAGTGTTGCCTTAATAATTTGAAAGCATAATTAATACGTTTTAATGTGGAGTAAGGTCGGAGTAATTTTACCACTTTTTGTTTCTGTCTTTCAACTTTGAAAGTTCTTGTCACGGAAAAAGATAAAGCATATTCTCACTACTCCGACCTTACGCCACATTTATTAATATGGCTATGAATGTGCTGTACCTTGAATTCAGGGAGATTCATCTATTTATTTTTCATATACAAATCGGAATTAAAAGTAACCCAAATGTGGTAATGGTAAACCCTTCGTGCGCGTGTCCGACTCGCGTTTGGCCGGTTTTTTATTACACACGAACGTTTTTTTAACCACCATCTCATCTGATGGTAAGTGATGATGACATAGTCTAAGATGTAACACGCACATCTTAAAAAAGGAAGATGGCAGTAAAAAGTCTTCGATAGTGGCTAATAAATAACTAACATTAAATAATAAATACTAAATAAAATAACTAACAATAAATGTTATTATTAAATACACACTTAATTCTGAAATCGCCACACGTCTCCATTGCAGTACATTACTGTGAAAATAACAGTTCATTCTCCAGGCAGGGCCGGCGTAAGGGTCTCAATCGGTCAAACTGACTGGTGCCGGATTCCGAGCACGTGCTGATTGAATGCAGTGATTCGGATGGACTCCTCGGATACGTCTCTGTATTCGATAAGATAGGTAATACACAAGTGGAATATAGTAGAGTGATGGGTTGGTGGAGGAGCTGTTAACGAAATGTTGTGTTGAAACTTCGAATGAAATTAAATGAAAAGAAAAATGAAATGATTTATTAGCTTAGAAATATGGTACAAAATGGTACCATGGTTTTATTTTTGTGAAACCTAGTTAAAATGCGCGAAGATAAATTGATTAGATCTAGTGATGGAGTAATTAATTTAGTTTCGTGGATGTGTCCGAGTGGAATAAAATCCATTTTTGAACATCAGTGCTGAATAACGACTTTTGGCGTTGCTTCGAAGATTTTAGTACTTAAGTACTCCTTCTTCCTATCGTGTACCTACTTATTGATGGCAGTGGGATAAGTATTATACCTAACCTTCTAATTAGTAGTGGGTATTACTAATCCTATCCTACTAATATTATAAAGCTGAAAGTTTGTGAGTATGTATGTGTGTGTGTTTGTTACTCAATCACGGTAAAACCGCTGAACCAATTACCATGAAACCACGGTATGTAAATAGCTGGAAACCTGGAATAACAGATAGGTTACTTTTTATCCCGATATTTCAGCGGGACTTACGCGGGTGAAGCCGCGGGGCGCAGCTACCTAGTATTAAATAAAAATAAATAAATAAATTCTGTGAACAACACACAGCGCCATCTAGCCCCGTGGTAAGCGACTAAGCTTGTGTTACGGTGACTAGACAACGGATATAATACTTAAACTTATTTTTCTTTTGTAAATACATACATTTTATACATAGAAGGACACCCAGACCAGACACAAATATTTATTTTTAAGCATAAATACTTGCACCCGGCGGGAATCGAACCCGCAACCTCCTGCATTGCAGTCGGGCTCTCGCACTACGCGCCACAGAGGTCGTCAAAAGTATTAGTAGTATAGTATTATTTTTATTACCTAGTAGTCAGTCACTCTATACCCGCTGAACCCGCTGAACACGGACGAGACCGTTTTGAGATCGGATATACTATTTTATCTAAGGCAAAGCGTATCTTCTAGGAGTACATATTAGCACTTTGTTTCGGCAACTTACTTCAAAATAAATGTAAGCCACTTTTCTAAGAAAGTGACGGTTTTTTTTCTTTTTCCTTTGAAATTGGCAGTTCTTTGTTTACTGTTACCTTATAGACCTTAAGACTTTCAAACAAAGTATAGGTAACTAGCAGTGCCTGTGACTTCGTCCGCTTATTTATGTATAATATAGCCAATAAATGTTTTTCTCAATAAATGGACTATCCAACACTGGAAGATTTTTTTAAATCGGACCAGCGGTTCCTGAGATGAGCGCTTTCAAACAAACAAACAAACTTTTCAGCTTTATAATATTATATTAGTACTAGCTGCGCCCCGCGGTTTCACTATTTATATTCTAAGTTTCATCGCAATCGGTTCAGTAGTTTTTGCGTGAAAGAGTAACAAACATCCATCCTCACAAACTTTCCTATTTATAATATTAGTAGGATCTATAGATATAGGAGCCAAATGGTTGACTACGAATCCATAAAGATTTTCCTAATGTATAATGTTGTTTTAGATGTAGCCAAAAATTAGCATTCAGCAAATGTTTAAATACCTAACTAACTAAGGTACCTAAGCTACGTATCAACGAAAAGCGCAGATCGGTGATGTTGGCAGCCCTGCGTGCCCCCAAGAGTGTGGGTACTTCCGGAGTGTGACGTAAGCGACCAGATGTGGCGGCCACTTCCGGTCCCCCTCTCAGTTCTACGTCGCGGTTTTTCCTATTTTCCTTCGCAGACGTATTAAATTTTATTTCCGTTCGGGGAATTAAACTTTCGGTTTATTATGTTTTATTTAGAGGGATTCTCGTTTACCGAAAACGAGTTTGTGTAGTTGTATTGTACTTAAAATATATATTATAGGTAACTCTATCTCGTTTAGTTACAATATGTTCGAGTTGCAAAATGTCCAGGTTGCAGAGTGTAGAAAAGCACTTATAAAAAAATCGTGTTAAAAAAAGACTTACTACTTAAACTTACTGCCTACGCTACTTTGCAATTGACTATAGATTTGTGCATTAAAACAGAGGATTCCAATAGTGAAAATAAAATTTTAATATGTTACAGAGAAACAGACAGTCTTATAAAAAACTATAAATTTATCGGTTGATATTTTTATATTTAAAAAAGTTGTATGCCCACCTGGACGCAATTTTTTTTTAGTAAAAATTAGGTCACGTAGGACAGCAGTATCCTCCTCCTTGGAAGTCGGTTAATAAAAACAATTTAAAGTTATTAACAATTTAAAGTTAATAACCAAATGTTATCTATTCGAATGTTTCTTATTGGATGTTTTACCGGATTTTTCAGCCGATTTAATATTTCTAATATTTTTTTACATAGACGTTATTAAAATTAGATATTATTTATTCCAAACAACTTATTAACAAACATCTTTTTTTATTAAAATCCGTAACATCATCCGGAAACCCATAAAAAAACATCTCACATTTTCCCCCTAATAAAAACCTTTAAAATGTCAAGGTCAAATCGTCGATAGGAGGTGAAAAGTTATAAGCCCCTAATAGAAATTCCGGACAAGTGTTGGAAAAAAATTACAGATTCCGGCAACCGGGAGGTTCAAGATGATCCCAGGATTATTTAAATCTGTAGATTATCGCTTCCTCCTCATTTATTACCCGATCCCTATCTTATCTTGGATCAATGGCGGAACCCAGAAAGGTGAACTCCATTTAGACACAGTTGAGACTTTACAGACAGAATTTACGGTTTTTGTATTAATTTAGATAGGCACGGGTATGAATTGATTGTTTACTACCTAGTTCATTTTTGTGGTTAACTACTACTAACTCGTGGTCTTCAACATACAGATAATGTTGTAATTTTAAACAATAGATAGACATGTACCTACATTATTTCTTAGTGTTAGCCACACTAAATAGGGGAGCGGGGGGCTAGTTGTAACAGGGGTAAGAAGTAACAGCTTTACAGCTATCAATCTATTGCGCTATCTATTGCATTTTCAAAAAACAATAAATAAGATAAGATAATAATATAGATGATATAGATAAGAGTGAGTGTGAGTGTAGTGTGTCGCCGCCCTTAGACTATAGCGAACTTTAAAAATGTGGGTACTTCACCATCAAAATGTGGGTAGTCCACCTACCCACAAGTTTCAACAATAGCCGGTACACGACGGCTATAAATAGAGGACGACACCCGCCGCAGCTCCAGTCCCCTCGCGACCAAGACCGTTGCAACATGGTCGAAACGTCGAGGTAAGAGAATTAAAAAGTAAAAATCACGCGATTAAGACCCGGGAAAATATAAAATTACTAGCTGACCCGGCAAACGTTGTTTTGCCTTATAAATAATAGATAGTAGCCGATTCTCAGACCTACTGAATGCGCATATGGAGTTTGGTGGAGATCGGTAAAGCCGTTTCGGAGGAGTACGGTAACTAACACTGTGACATGGAAATTTTATATATTAGAAGAAGATGAGTTCCAATCCTGTTAGTTTAAAAAGTTGATATAGATAAGATAAAAACTTTTTTATACTAAAATTTTACAATTATTTAAAAACTTACAACTAAATTTTATGAAAGGTACAATGGGTGGCATTATCGGTAAAAGCGAACTCTTCCAAGCAACCTTTGGATTGACATGAATTGTAGGATGGGATGCTTGCTTGAAAAATGTAGGTACCTACGTATTTTCCACTTAATTTTAAAGCAACATTTTTTAATATTATTCTACACTAATATTATAAAGAGGAAAGATTTATTGGTTTGTTTGTTTGTAACGAATAGGCTTCGAAACTACCTACTGGACCGATTTCAAAATAATTTTCACCAAAAGAAAGCGACAAGGCTGTTAATTTATCGAGGAGTAAGAAAGGCTATTCGATTCATATCAAACCCTGTTGCTTGAGCTCACTTGGCGTAATTGGTAAGCGCGCTCGGGTAGAGACCGGAAGGTCGTGGGTTCGAGTCCTTCAGGGAGCATTGAATTTTTAACAACAAAAAATATTTTTATTTAAGTAGTTACTTAAATAAAAATAAGTGTGAGTAACAATAAAAAATAAAATCTTCCAACAAATAATTACCACCGGGTAAAACCGCAAGGCGTAGTAAACTCAAACAAAATATCAAATTTTATTTAGCCACTTAGGGTAAGCAGTCGCATTTTCCTCATAGTACTTTTATATCATCATCATTTCTTACTTAAGTCACTGTTCTCAAATCGGCCTCTGAATTACGATAAATAGGTCGAAAATGGACGGCAATATTTTTTGATTTACAAAATTAGCATAAGCAGTCGAGACGAAGCTTCGTAACGACTTTCATCATAGTAATGTGCACATTTACAAGTCAAAAATAATTCGGACATGGCTCTCTGATAATAAAATATTTTATGGCTACATTAATATTATTACTAAATTATTCTCGTTTGCACATAAAAGTAGAGAAGACAATATACATTATTAGCTTTTATTGTTTTGGCGAAGAGCGTTTGCAGTTTTGTCGATATATATTTAAGCTGTCTACTAGTAGGTAGGTATTGAAAATTTGAAAGTTTGTATGTTTGCCATCAAGGTATAAATCGCAAAAATATATGACAATTTGATCAGTTGGGATCATAGAATACTACGTCTTATAGCCCACTAATTATTTATACCAATACAGAATATAAATAAGTTAAACAGTACGAACTGACTCAATGAATGCTTGCTGTGCCTAATAAATAGCATGTATGTAGTAGGTACATCATGAAACCTTTGGAAAATAATCTCCAATTTATGGTGAAAATTGCATCAATACGTTACGCGATAACCGCAGAACCTGTGTAAAGAATATAAGATTATTTGCTTCAGCCATTAAAACGTGACATATTTGAGATTATTTCCCAAAGGTTCTATGACATACATACATTCATGCTGAGCCGCGGGGGTTGGCTAGTCCTTATCCTATCCTTATTATCTTATTTCCTATTATCCTACTAATATTTTAAACGCGAAAGTTTGCAAGTATGTATGTCTATATATTATGTATGTGACTTTGTTACTTCTTTACGCAAAAACGACTGAACCGATTACGATTAAACTTGGTATGAAGTGTAAATAGCTGGCGACCTAAAATAACACATAGGATACGCGGGTAAAGTCGCGGGGTGCAGCTAATATTATAATTGTGAAGAAATGGGTGTAAGAAGTAAACGAGTTCTATGTTTGTTACTCCAAAACTACTTAATCGATTGCGAGGATACTTGGTATGAAGATAGCTGGAGATCTGGATTACGACATACGCTTTTTATCCGGCGGGATCGGGACTTACACGGGTGAAACCGCGTGGCGAAGCTAGTTATCATTAAACGTGTCTGTCTGTAGCTCTTACTAACTCTACCTTATAATAAAATTATCGAAGGTAACGTTGTTATCTTTACCTTAGATATTCTTTGACTAAATTAAAATGAAAACTAATATATCATTTTCCGTGTTAAATTCATCTTAAGCTTAAATGAATATTCTCTGAGAAACCCTCTAATTGCTGCCATCGCTTCTCTAGAAATAAGGATGGATATTGACAAAATGAACTCAATTAAGAATTTGAAAAGAAACGGTAGGTACGACCAGTATTTTTGCAAAAAGCTCTAACAAATAACTCCGATAGATCACGCTTTTATGTGGGGGCACGTTCAATGAATTTTAATAGGTCTCCAGAAAATGTACGAAGCGAACAAGTGGTTCATTTTTCTTTTGATATTGTTAGTTCTTCTGTGTATTACTTATTGAGGACTAGTCTGTTTAGGTTTTGTATAATGCACATCTTTTATTGAGAACTATTTTCTTTTAGGAACGGTATATTATGTTAATTAGGATGTTTTGCACCAAGGTAGGTACTAAAGTCCTGTCTAATGAAGAGGGCGTCATATTGAATCCAGAGCGTACGAAGAACTCTAGAATTAACTCCCGAGTGTAGCGAGGGTGATAAAAATTTAACTCCTGAGCGAAACGAGGCGATTGCAACTATTGTTTTATTAAATAATCAATATCGTATCAAAATGTCAGCTATTATAAAAAAACTTTGTGGCTTTGTATTGACGTAAACTTTTTGCATTACCCTTCTGTCAAAATAAAAAATAATGCCATTTTCTTGCGCGGCGCGTTTAAGCCCTAGGGCTTAAAGTAATTTAAATTTGAAACGTTGAAAATCATGAAAGCTCTAGTAGCATACGGCTATTTTGAACTGGTCATCTAGAAATGGCAGTATGGGTATCTAAGTAGTCATATCTACCTATTACACAACTAATTTCGTCGCAATCAGTTCAGTAGTTTCTAGTAGTTTCTGGTAGTAGGCGAAATGCTGTTAAAATATAAAATATGAACAGCAATGCATGGTATTATCGGTGTACGTTTATAATATGAGAGGGTTGTGTTTGGTAGCATCCTGTAGCTGTGGTGGCAATCGTTGGCACGGGAATTCCATTCACGCATTCTAGGCAGAGAGGTCTGCTACCCAATATGCTATGGAATTGGAATTGCTTGCTACTTTTTTTCCGGAAAAGATGACTCTCTCTTTTTTGTTCTATCATAGAATTTCTTTAAGTGTGTTAACTTAGTCATTTCTAGAGTTCTGTAAATCAAAAAGTAAAAAATCTGGGCAACTGCCCAGTTTTTTTACCTTTTGGCGTAAACATAGGCGACTAGTTTCCTCCCTAGATAAAGATATAGAGCAAATATGTTGATGCCCTAAAACCTATATCTGCCATGGCATGACCTTGCCTCTACGTTTTGTTTGTTTTTTTTTCTTTTTCTAATTAGAATAAAAATAAAATTTAGAATAATAATTATTATAAATGAAAAAAATCAAAACGTAGGGGCATGGTCATGGCTGATATAGGTTTTATGGCAAAAACATATTTTCTCTAATGTCTTTATCCAGGGAGGAAACAGTCGACTACGTTAATAAAGTTTATACAGAGAAAAGAGTAGGTAAGAATCCTTTTCCCACAAAAAAACTGAAATCCAGTGATCTCTTGGACTAGCTTCGTGTGCGTCGCATAGGGATTAATATTGCATCGAAGC
The DNA here is from genome assembly GCA_958496205.1 of Idaea biselata. Lineage (NCBI taxonomy): Eukaryota > Metazoa > Arthropoda > Insecta > Lepidoptera > Geometridae > Idaea > Idaea biselata. The sequence continues at coordinate 1,029,215 of OY292396.1, forward strand.
ATGCAGGTGGCGTCGGGCGGTAGTGCGGGCCAAATTGAAAATAGCAAGCGGGATGTTTCGTGTTGCACCTACGGACACCACCGATGCATAGTAATACAGCTTTTTTGATATGTAAATCTAAATACCTACCACAAGTTAAAATATTAAACTAATTTCTCAGTTATAATCGCGTGGTATTTATACTTTTAGCATTGTTTCAATGTTCAACGTTTCAAGACCTTTACAAGTTTACAGGTCTCTTCTACATCTAACAACTAGCTGCATCCCGCGGTTTCACCCGCGTAGGTCCCGATCCCGTGGGAATATCTGGATCAAAAGTAGCCTATGTTACTCAGGGTGAATGTAGATTTATAATGGTGAAAGAATTTTTGAAATCGGTCCAGTAGCTTTTGAGTTTAATTCATTCCAAACATACGATACGACACACACACACACACACACACAAAATAAATCTTTCCTCTTTATAATATTAGTGTAGATTATTTTTGGCTATGTAAAAGCAGGAATACAGTTTTTAGTCCCGACTGGTTAGTGTCACATCGCAGCATTCGCAGCGTGCAGTGGGCAACGTGCAGCGTGTAAAATGCACTACCCTCCCACCTCCACTGCATTGAGGCACGAGTTGGCAATAGGTGATGTGTCGCAGCGACACTATAACTGGTTCCTATGCATTTCTATGAAATTGGGCGATGACGCGTCGTCTGTAGCTTCGTGTCGCTAACTAAGTACGTAGGGAATTTCATAGAAATACATAGAAACCAGTAGTGTCGCCGCGACACGTCGCCCGTTGCCAACTCGTACCTTTACTACAGTACCTACTGCACGCTGTGTTATGGCACTAAGCAGTCGGGACTAAAAACTAAATATTATTATTTTCCTTTGACCGCTTCGCCACGGGTTCAAGTACCCGCTAACTCGAAATTAAGAATGCTTTACCTCGTAAACCAAGTAAACTTTACAGTGCAATTCGGCTCGTAATTATAATCTCGTAATTTTTACATAGAAACTAGCTGACCCGGCAAACGTTGTTTTGTCTTATAAATTATAGATAGTAGCCGATTCTCAGACCTACTGAATACGTATACAAAATCTCATAAAAATCGGTCAAGCCGTTTCGGAGGAGTACGGTAACTAACACTGTGACATGGAAATTTTATATATTAGAAGATTATTACAACGTTGAAATTACTCATCCCATTCTACAAGCGTTCATCACACCAACACCCGTATTTATAGACGAATCTGAGTAATTACTTTGCCTAAGCAATGCCCTGTCTCGCTCTTACTAGTGTTTTTTAACGTCAACAAGAAGGTGACAGACACATTACTTGGACAAGTCATTACTTAGATAGAGTTAATTCTATCTATACGAGTGTAACAACTACTGTTTTTTAAAAATCCCGCCGAGTACATAGGCTACTACACGGGTGAAACCGTGGGGCAAATAATTACCTACTTATATTAAGTAAGTACGAATTTTTGAAAGCATTTTTTCATTAACTGTACCTACATCTAGGTATATTCAAGTACAGAATTAAATCCAAAAATAGGGCTCTCCTACCCACAAATTCGTCGCGTCAATTTGTGTATGACTCGGTGTTTTCATTCAGCCACAAAGCAGGACTAATGGTCTGAATCTATAGCACTTAGCGTGTCACGTGTGGGTAGTGGGTGCCTTTACAGGTTGCGTTGGAGGGGTCTTTTGTCTATTGGTTACATTTTGAGGATTGTATGTAAAGTGTAAAGTAATCATAGGTATCTTCTAATGCTATGAAAGAAAGGCTACTTAAAACTGTCGATGTCATTTAGGGGGAATCCGCAATGAAACGGACACTATCGATGTTTCAAGTTTTTGATCAAACATAAAGTTTTTTTGGGTATTAAGTTTTTTTGGGTGTTGATCACATTGATGACCATAGACAAGGGACTATGGTCACAGGCCCACAGGGTCGGTTACACTAAATCACAATAGAATCTCAGTGGTGTCTCAGTGGAATGGCAATAGTAGTGTCATGATATATGACCCATGCAGGATGAATACGTACAAAATTTGCGTTATTAAATATTAGACTCTTAGTTTTTTAAATAAAACCTATATTCCTTTGACATGAAGAACATCTAGTAAATCCGTGCCGAGTGAGAGTTACTAAACAGATGTGTTTGTTTCGCTCGCACTATTGCCATAACGAAATTACATTTATTAATGGTAGGATTTTCCCACTCACAATGTACATCATTTGATACCCACAAATACACACACGAGTTTTTATCTCAGTCAATCCTGAAGAAGGGACCTGTAAAGATCTCGAAACGTTGAGAGTTGAAACAATGCTAAAAGTAATAACACCACGCGATTAAAACCGAAAAATGTCTTTAATTCCATTATATATTCTAAGTTTGGTGCACTCCATCTTGTATGGTTAATATATCGATGGTAGTTTCCAAGGTTACCTATCCTGTCATAAGAGTTTTGACAACTATTGAGAAGCCATTGAAGACGATTGTGGATCATAATACCGGCCCGTCTATGGTCATCAATGGTGCCAAAAAACATAAAATATTGTCGATAGTGTTTGCCAAGCGTCAAAACCTGTCCATTTCATTGCCGATTCCCCCTACTTAGTAAAAGTTAGGTAGGCATAGCGTATGAAAAGAAAATGATATCTACTACATGTCACGATTGCTAAGTCTTAGATCTCATCGTCACTAATATCATCTCGTAACAACCTAACCAATGATAAAAAGAAGATTTTTTGAATAAAAGCAAACTTCATCTCATCTCAGCGATGTTGCTCGTCTCCGGAGCCCGAGGACCGCTAAACCCCAAAGTACTGGAGGTCAGCAGGGAAGAGATGGGATATTCTATGCCGGGGCTACACGGCAGGGCTTAAATAACAACAACCTGCTATTCATAAATTAGGTTCTTTCCGTTATATTTCAGTCTTAAATTAAAGTTAGTCACTTTATTGATTACAATCGGTCAATCACATAGCACAAAAATCACAGAAAACAACTTCTGTTTACATTATCTTTATTCCAGATTATTCTACGAGTACCTACATCTGATATGAGCGAGTATTTGCTCGATGTGATAAATTGCAGCGAGAATATCGAGATGTCGGTCGGCTCCTTGTGTCTCAAGTCTGCTCTTACAATTGTGTCCCAATAGAGTGTCATATTTGACGTATACTTGACATATTTGTCTACTAAATGTGTCAAATACGCGTCAAATACTGAGCAGACTTGGAACCTACTGTGACAACATCAAATGGTGATTTATATTCGTTTGCCCTTGCTTGTTCTCGCTCGTTTTATTCTGCACAATTCTGTACCCAGCTTAACCTATAATTTATTTTTCGTTTTTTTATTTTATACTATGATTTGGGTTTATTCTCCTATGATCACCTGGGTGACCGAATTCCACGTTTTTGTGTCCTCAAATCATCTGGGTGATAAATTCCACAAGAGTTTTTGATAGAAAAAGAAGAAAAAATATCAAACTCAAAGAACCAAAACGTCAAATCGTAATCTGAGATTAAAAAACCATGTAGGTATTATTATAGGTACTCACATCAAGTAAATATTCAAGTCAGTCACCTTTAGACTAATCACGGTTTACGTGGTTGCATTTGAGTTGTTAATTTTTTACCTATCCAAAACATACATTCCAATAATTTAAATAACTATGATTTCTTCTTCGTCAAATAGCTTTACAGGGTTCAATTTTATCAATGCTATCTCTTGACATTGCCAAGTTATCAATTCCTCTGATCTTCGCTCCGACTTGTTCAGCCTGTTTCACTGTGTCTGGGAGTGAGGAGTCGGCTGACTCCGGAGCCAGGAATGTTAGGAGACCAGCTATTAGTGATGCAGCTCCGAATACCATGGATGGAAGACCTTTCCAGTATGTCATCTGAAAAGTGCAGTAAAGTATTATTGAAAATTATAAAGTCATTTACCCCCTTACGATGACTAAGTTTATGGCAAACGAATGGAAATCGCCGAACGGTAATACGCTCGAACTAAATACATTGAGATATTATTATTTAGGTTTATCAATAGATAAATATAGATTTTTTATGGCATTTCGATACTTCATTGTAAGTTACATTGATGATTGCTTCGTCAATTATTTTTTATTGAAAATACGTGACTGTTACCTTAGATAAAAACAAATAAGGGCAGATACGGTACCTAGCCACGGAAAATGAGATGATAAAACTGCGTCAACTGACGCACTAGCCTCAGTCGTATGTGGAACCGTTGTCACGTGAACACGTACTGTCACCCTGCGATTCCTAGCCTAGCTCATTTTTTGACTACGCAATGTTAGAATATACCGTATCTTCCCCTATAAGAACATCATTGGCAGTAACGGGGTCCATATAATATTACTGTGACGTCCTCATAATACTCGTATAGGAATTTCACTAAGTAGTCATACGTTGTATGCTACCACAGACATACATATAGCTAGACCACGCGATTTCATGTCCTTCTCGTGTCAGAAAACGTGACGTAGCTTGCAGTCCGCGCGCGTCTATAATTGCAGGACATCCGCAAAAAACTAATAAAATGCCTCGTTCCGTGATTATGAATAGTAACTGCAAAATCCTAAAAAATTCGAGCACCAAAAGGCAGGAACATATTTCCTGTGGCTGAATAGGTATTAAAAAGTCGGCACGCTCGGTTTCAATACAAATCCAGGTACATGTGACGTCTACCTATATGTATGTCTGTCTATTATGTTACTGTGATAGCTGTGTCCCACGCAGGTTCGAGTTCATTCGGCGTGTTTTCGGTAGGTGCTGGGTTTAAAAGTCAGCTATTATTATTTTGATATTTAATTCTTTTTCTTTTTTTCTTTCTTTTTAAGGATATCGAGAAATTATAAAGCAATCATTGTAGTTCTTTATTATTATATTAGTTACACTTGCGTTTTATTAAGTATGATAACTTTGTGGTCATCAATTTTTAATGCTGACTGTACTAAGGGGCGGTTTTTTCCGAGTTACTGTATTCAGTCACTAACCCCGTGTTTAAATCAGACATAAAATTATTAATTCTGCCATAAAAAAAGAAAGTCAATGTTAATTTAACCAAAAGATTTACGAACTCGAGTGTTTGAAAATATCGCTGTAAACAAACAAAAGAGCATTTGAAATGCAAACTCGTTGTTTGTTGAATCTAAATCTATTTATTTTAAGAAATCTCATTAAATAAAGTAAACAATTGGTTAAATATTTAATTTTGTAGGTCTTTGTTTAGTTTTATAACAATGCTTGTACCAATTTAAATTACGTGACGGTGACGGGGTTCGAACCCGTGCCCCTCGCTTACCGGGCCCACCCACGTGACACGGTGAATTAATGATAATGCATCTTCCCCTGTTAGTTTGTTTTCAACTGCGCTGCGGCTCGACTCGATGCGCTCGTTGCGTTTTATGTCAAAAATCACGTTTGTTGTATGGGAGCGCCCCTTACATATTTGTTTTATTTTGTTTTTAGTATTAGTATACTTGGTATATTATGTTGTTGTAGCGACTACCAAATACATCCTCTGTTAAAATTTCAAGCTAGCGGTTCATGAGCATACAGCCTGGTCACAGACAGACGGACAGACAGCGAAGTCTCAGTAATAGTCCCGTTTTTACCCTGTGGTACGGATCCCAAAAAAACAATCCTTACCAACAATGGCGTCTGTGGTGCTAGAATAGAGCCGACCCTCCCGAGCGAGGAGCAGAGCGCGTGCATGGAGTTGCGCGTGTACGTCGGGAACAGCTCCGACGTGTACATGTACGTGATGCTGAAGTAGAACGAGGACGCCGCCTTGCCCAGCATGTACACCATGGTTGACAGCCAGGGCAAGTCTGGAATATAGAAATGAGAGCATTGAGGTATTATGAAATTCTAGAGTGTAGGAAGGTTGGCATCGCAGAGCTCTGGTGGCGGGCGGGTTTTGTGTTTGTAGATGCGATAGTGTCTTATTTTAACAGACAGACAGACAGAGTTATTTATCGCGCTTGTAATGTTAGTAAGGTAAGGTTTGAATAGGCTAAAATACAAAATAAAGTACTACCCAGGTAGCCTAATACCCTATAAATTTATCCTGATAGCCTCAAACGACTATGATAGTAGAGATCATCTTTTCGTATAGTGGTGTGGCTCACCTAATATTAGAGTTTTCAGGTCGCCCTAAGGCCTCTAACTTGACCTAACGACTGCTATCAGAGATAACAACCAGGAACAACGCAAGGCACATTATAAGCTTAATGTGCCTTCCGAAGCATGGTGATTTTTTGAGTGAGTGAGAAAGCGTTTTTTTTGCCACACAAATTATCGGTCACCCATCCAAGTAATGGCCACGGCAATCGTGGTGGTGCGCCCTTACCACCATTCAAGATTGGCAGGCCAAAAATGACTAGGCAATTGGCTAGGCCAATGAGCTCTTCTAGACATTAGGTATACAGAAAATAATGGATTAAAAGAATAACATAAAAAACTTACTAGCAGGCAAAAACGGTTGAATAAAGCAAAAGACAGCACCAAACAGAAACGAAGCAATCAACGGATTCCTTCTCTTGAAATGTAGCAGCACGTACATAATAAGGAACGTCCCTGGCAATTCTATGATGCCCATAAACGCAAAGTTCAGATAATGGTTCCCTTGCAAAGACACTGAGTTTATCGTCATCCCGTAGCTCACAAATGTAGAGGTAGACCACCAAACAACACAAATCAGAAATCTTTTGAACAACGCTCTGGATGTAAATGTCATTTTCAGTAAATTTGTTAACCGAACTCCTTTACCATCTTGCTCGTATCTCAGCTTCTCCAACGCATCTTTGTCTAGCTTGATCTTGTTCATGTTTGCTGCGTTTTCTAATACGGAAACAGCTTTGGTGTTTCTCCCTTTGATGAGAAGCCATCTTGGGCTCTCGTCTATAAGGTAGAGGTATAGAAAGAATAAGAGTGCTGGAGCGTAGATTACGCGAAGGTAGTTCCTCCAGTAAGAAACAGACCACGCTGTAAGGGGTAAGATAAGGGTTCCTATGATGTAGCCGATGGAGCATAGACCGTAGTAGACGACTCTCTTCTTTGTTGAGACTATTTCTAGATCTGAAACGAAAAGGATTAATTTTAGATTTTTTTTTAATGAAAAATGTGCATTCAAAAATTGGTACCCCAACATCTATACCAATTAGACCACGCAAGTCCCTTAGGGACATGGAAAGAGTATTTTTTCCTTTAAAAAAAATCAGATAAAATAGCCTTGAGCTACATACAAAATATATATAGATAGGATTAAAATTGATCTTGTCCACTTAATTGAAAGGCAAAAGCAGGCCATAGAATATTCTATTGGCAGATAAGTTCTCGATTGATATTATCATATTATCAAGCAGCGTGACTTACATCTGCTTCTGTTAGTCTAATATGTTGTATTTATGTAAAATTCTTACTTAGAACGTAGACAGGTGAGCAGATGTCACCGATAGCTGATTCTAGAAATTCAAGAACTATATAGAGCCAGTAGTTTCTCGAAAAACTTCTGGCAACTCCTAAGACTCCTCCGGCTACTCCTGTCAGGACTAGTGTGTTCTTTCTTCCTATTCTGGAAAGAAGAGAACATAATATACAGCAGGATGACGTTGGATTTTTTAATCGTAGTATATATGACAATTCAAAATTGGTCCAACGATGTGACGAGGACGAAGATTCAATTTGACGTCTCACAAAAATGTGTACATTTTGTGCATTTCACTAATTGTTTTTTTGTTCTCTTTCATGCCCCTGTTCAAATTACCTACGTCTTCCGCCATTATCATCTATTCGCTTTTATATATATAGATTAGCAGATATCTCCTCGTTTACTTCCATCTTTCTCACATACCGTCTCATATAGTTCAGCCATCTCTCTCCTCTCCATCCCTTATTTTAATATTATTTTCGACATCAATAATGAAACTATCTTATCCACTCAAAATCTAAATTAATCGTTCATCGCTACTAGTTTTCAATAAATGTTCTACACCGGCGCTCAATAATTAATCTACAAGGCACATATGGAAATATATGTGATCGAATAACTAATTCGAATAGGTTGCTAATTGCGGTTCACTCTTGTTTCATATAACAACGTCTCATATAATGTTACTAATTCGAACAACGTTCAGTTCGTCGAATATTTATTTGCTATAACAACATTTGCTCTGTGAAATGATCAATGATCATTTTAATGTATTGTTCAGGTGGTATAACATGTATTTTATCGAATATTCTATTGGTATAATGTAGCGTAGAAAAGAAAACGATAATTGGAGCTTTTTTGTACAAATCTCAGTACCATAATTTTTATCGTCTATCGTCATCGTAACGACCGTTTTCGAAAAAACTATACGGAGCACCCCGACTAGGATAGGTCAGGTTAATGTTAGAGTATGATTAAACGCCTAATACCTACTATAAATAAATAAAAATGAAATTTTAGTGCATATGAAAATTAGGTAAAATGACATTATTTCAAATTAACAATAATATACCTACTAAATTAAATTCGACCAATTAAATATTCAGTCAAATGAATAAATTATGTGTACGTAATGATGACATTATTGTAACTAAAATTAGTCAAAGTGATTTTCTACGAAACGTTGAACATATGAAACAAGGGTGAATCGCTAATACCTACATTAAATGCTTCGTTTCAGTGTAACCGTACGTTCATAATATTTCAGTTCATATGGATTATTAAACATGAAATGTGCATTTGTATTTCAAGGCATTATGATATCGGATAACATAGTGCAAATTGCATGTTGTGTTACTTATTACCTATTTAAATGATTATTGGTATTGTAAATAATTGTCGAATATATTACTTATGTGCTTATTATTAATATGAAATCTACGGTTTAGTTTCCCAGAACATAATAATTAGCTTAACCACATTGGAAATTATAGTTGATTTTGTCCACTGTGATTTAAATATTCGGTTCTGAGAACTCGGTTTCTATCGGCTACTTATTTGAGTAAAATTCGAATCTTTTACGTATACACACACATATTAGGATGTATTTTTCATTGGATCGAATCAAAATTTACCAACTGTTCCACTTCCTTAAGAAGACAATCTACCTACTATTTTCTCCATACAAACTTTAAAAACGTACCCAGTCGATTGTTTCCTCCCTAAATAAAGATATTAGAAAAAATATGTTTTTGCCATAAGTCCTGTATCAGTCATCATGACCATGCATGCCCCTACGTTTTGTTTTGTTTTTTTCTAATTTTTCCGAATTTTATTTATATTCTAATTAGAAAATGAAACAAAAACAAAACGTAGGGGCATGGTCGGTCATGGCCCATGGCAGATATAGGTTTTATGGCATAAACATATTTGCTCTAATGTCTTTGTCCAGGGAGGAAACAGTCGACTACGTTTGTATGGAGAAAGAGTAGGTAGCCTGTCCTCTTAACTGTTACTTGATGTCAATGTACTAACAATATCCGCACTTGATTCATCATAAACAATAAATAGTCAGAGTCAGTTGAACAATCGGCAATTAAAAATAATGGTCAATTATGACCATAAAATAAAACATAGACAGATGTCGTCAATAGAGTCGATTTGTGGCCAATAACATTTTGACGTCAAAAAGAAAGAAGATTACTAGACTCTAAACACAGACATTATATAGAATACAAATTAATGTCTGCCATACCTATAGTAATTTACTATTAGAAATATTTTATTATTAGATCAATCAATCAATCAATTATATTAGATATTGATTTTTCTTCTCATGTTGTAATGAAATTAGAGACATTTTTCGGTTTTAATTGCGTGGTTTTTATTACTTTTAGCATTGTTTCTTTGCTTTTAGCACCTTTTTGGTCCCTTCTTCAAAACGTTCCTGTGTACGCAGGCTCTAGATTGCAAATACTATTATTTTACTATTAACTATGCACAATTTACCTTTACAACGGTATGTTTTCCTACTACGTGAGTTCGGAAACGCGCCCATACATGAGAAGAAGTCACATGTCTTTAATTTCATTGGTTGAATAAGTTATCAGTTGACACTAAAATGTACGAGTAGGTATGTCAACAACTATACATTTCATAAAGGTGTTTCACCACCTACCTCGACCTACACCTACCCTGGCACGTACCACCTATTAACAATAATAATTTGTTGATAAGACATGTTTAGAATGCAGGAATTGCTTTGTTGTTTAATTATTAGCTTAATTGCTGTTTAATTGCTATGTTGCAAAATACTTTGTACTTCATCTTTCTTGTTCGACTCATCTAGTGTTAGAGTTTCGGGTCGCCCAGAGGCCTTTAACTTGACCTAACGACTGCAATCAGAGATACCGGGACGTCCAAGGCCTCTAAGTAACATTACCTGACGCCTGCTATATATCTGAGATACCGGGACCTTCTGCTTATATGCTTTCCGAAGCACTTAAATACTACACATAAATTCTAAGCCCTGACTGACCTTTATACCAATGCACAGCCCAAACCACAAATCCTAGAGATATGCCATATGGAGGATTTGGGGTCAGCAGCACAGTAGGTAGAGTGCGTTTCATCTTTATTTACCTCTGCCGTCATGTTGGTAGCAAAACAAAAAAGTCTTGTCTTAATATCTTGAATGTGCTATACCCTAAACCTTGAAAACAGGAAGATTCGTTCATTAATTTTTTATATACAAATCCCCCTAAATTCAAGGTAGCACATTATTTTTGTTGTATTTTGCACTTTTTTGTTTTGCTACCAACATGACGGCATAGGTAAATAAATATGAAACGCACTCTAAGTCAGCATTGACCAAACCTACTGCAAATAGAAATCAAGACATAAAAAGGTATCAATAGGTTTGTAATATTTGTACGGCAGGCCGCCTGCCTGAAACTAATTCTCCTAAGGACCAAGCAGTTTATCCGCCACCGTACGAGGAGAACTCAAAGTTTTCTCTAGCGATGTGTTTTTACCTACTTGAATATATTTAAGTAAAGAAACTTACTTGTCTGAAAGTGGCCCAACTATGAGAAGTCCAGCCATGTATCCAAAACTATGTATGGTCCCGACTAATGTCCGCTTCCACTCTTGGCAAGCTAGCTGAAACTGAAACGGCGTTTGAAAACAATCATATTCTTACTTTTTCTTCTTCTATAAACTTTTCTTCTGTTTTCACGATGTTGTATTGAAATTAAATACATTTTTCAGTTTTAATCCCTTCTTTAGGATGACATCTCAGTCAATCCTGAAGAAGGGACCTGTAAAAGTCAAAACCTTGAGCGTTGAAATATTGCTAAAAGTAATAAACACTACGCGATTAAAACCGAAAAATGTGTTTAATTTCTTCTTTTTTTTGGTATAGTGGTGTGGCTCGTCTAGTGTTAAAAGAGTTTTCAGGTCGCCCTAAGGACACTAACTTGACCTAACGACTGCTATCTGAGATAACAACCGGGACCAACTGCTTGGCGTGCCTTCCGAATCACGGAGCTCAAGGAAATGTTTTTTACCATACTCGTTATCGGTCACCCATGTAAGTACTGACCGCGCTAAGCGTTGCTTAACCCGCACAACCAGGCTAGGCCAATGAGCTCCTCACATGTTTAAAATAATGTTTCTTCTACCTATAGACGATTCTTTAATGAGCCTTTAAGTCAACAGATCCAGAACAAGCCACAATCTCATCTCAGTCTTATTTAGTACGCGTAAGTATCTACTTAGATTACCACCAACTTATCCGTTCAGGCGGTCTAAAACAGAACTAAATATCGTCTTAAGGAAACTCTTCGTTTCGTACTGGACTAGCGCCACCGCTGGCTGCACAGGCAACTTGGTTTGGAAGTTAAACAGCGAGTTGAATACAAACCTACTTACTTCAGCGACGAAGCTCCGAGGGTTGTCATACACCCATTCTGTACACACTCGAGAATCGCACGCGTTTTCGCCGAAACCCTCGTCTATACATCTGTAAACGATTTACATTCATTATTTTTTAATCTTCTAATATATAAAATTTCCATGTCACAGTGTTAGTTACCGTACTCCTCCGAAACGGCTTGACCGATTTTTATGAGATTTTGTATACGTATTCAGTAGGTCTGAGAATCGGCTACTATCTATAATTTATAAGGCAAAACAACGTTTGCCGGGTCAGCTAGTATAATTATATATCTTGGTCAACGAAAGCTGGCATGAATTGAATACTCTTTTACACGTTGCGCTTGGTACAAGCTCTAGTTTGAATGAAGCGTGAGAATCTATACATTAGGTACACAAGGACAAAGTGTGTTTGTATCAGAAATGAGCAGCGAGTCGTATACTGTACCTGTACGTTAGCCATTGCAGCCGCCAAGGAACTGTAGGGGTAATTCAACATTTTGGGATGTTCGACATTTTGGCACTAAAGGGACTTACTGCGAAAGTTCAAGCCGAAAAGTCCTGCTATTATCATTTTAGAATGTTTGTGATTGGGTTTGTTGCCTCTTCAAGCAAAAAACGCTGAACCGATTGCGATGATACTCGGTAACGTAGATACCTGAATACCAGGCTTAATATATAGGCTACATTTTGTTCCGATACTGCCCCGGGATGGGAACTTACGCGGGTGAAACTACCAGTAACCTATAACACATTGAATCTTGTCTTTTCTGCCGCTAAAACAACGATACCTACACCTACCTACTCAATATAATCAAATTTTCTTGTTTATTGAATCCTAAACTATGTGTCTCTTCGGTGACAGGTTTCAAGCATATTGCACAAATAAACCAGTAATCCTTTTACAGTAAGGCCGTGGTTCGTAAACCTACGTATTCAATTTAATTTTATCATTTAACAACAACTACACAACACTAACATAGTTTAGTATCACCCACCACCTGTACACTACACCAAGTTGGTGTACAGGTGACATATTATGAAATCATAATAGGTTCTGAAAACAAATGAATTTTAAGTCAATTAAATTCATTTTAGAAGTAATTTTATTTCATTTTTGTAAATTATTTTTTGTTGTTGTATTAATTTTGTGTTAACTGAATAAAAATTTCTAAACTGTTGAAACAAAGTTGAGGCATAGTTAAGATACATTTTAGTTATAAAATAGGTATATGCCGTTACTTGACTGGTTTTCAATATACAAGGGTGTAAGTTTCCTTTGCCGTACTTTTGGCCATCCCGGCCTCACGGACCAAGTAGTAGGGTGTCAGTAGGTGGGTAGGCGACTACTACCAAATGTCGCATCACGGCATCACACATGCCAATACCTACACAATATCTACCCTAAACAAACAATGTATCGTGGAAAATACAATAAAACATTTCAATAACAATGGGCCTGTGAGAATCGCTACTTTCACTGAAATCTATACGAGTACGAGAATACGGACGGACAGAAGTCATCGGTTTATATTGTTTTTATTACTTTAGTTTTCTACTTATGTTAGGTTAGGTTAGTTAACATAAGTACCTTTGATCCCGATATTCCTACGGAATCGCGACTTATACGTTTAAAATGTGTGTATACTGTAGAGTATAAGTTACTCCCTGATAATGTAGCTTTCTATTGGTAAAATAATTTTTGAAATCGGTCCCGTGGTTTCGGATATTACCAACAATATACTTACATACAAACATACACGTTACCAAAGTTACCTCTTTATAATTTTATTGCTTTAGTTAGAATGTTATAAAAATATTTCAAAATTATTAGTTTTAGCTGGTGACCAAAGGGCTGGCTGATACTTCCTACTACCAACGAATAGGTAGAGCTATCCAAAGAGAAAATGCAGCCAACCTTTTGAAACTCATTTTTTTTAAATACATTAGTAAATTATGATATTGTAGGTAATCTTTTTTACTAGTAAGCATTTAAAATATTTTTTTTTTCTATTTTTTTATTTCTATTTTTTTATTTCCATTTTATTGACATAAAAACACAAAAATAATGTAGAGTCATTTTTCACTGATCTATGTAATTAATTATGTATATACTGTGTTAAATTAAATTAAATTGAATAATCTTCTCAAAATTACTTAGTGTTTACGACACTTAGGAAATACTACTGCTTTAATCATCTCAACAAATATTGGATTTTAGGTTGACAAGTAGGTACGTTTTAATTACAATTACTAAGCTGCAATCGAAACTCCATCGTGTAAATTTCAAATGTTTAATTTCTTATTAGTACCATTTTCAATGAATAAATGTACAGTATCGAGGTACTACGTAGGCGGGCAATAGTTGCATGTCACAGTTGCATGTCCGCCGGGTAATTAGTTTCCCTACTGATTATTTATTATCACTGTGATCATTTTTACTCTTCTTTGTAATTAACATCTAATTAATTATACAGCGCAAGAATATGTCGAAGATACTTTAGGGGCGTTGTAATGTTCGCTCTTATAATGTTAGTAGGGATTATTATAGTACTAGCTGCGCCCCGCAGTTTCACCCGCGTAAGTCCCGATCCCGGGAATATCGGGATAAAAATGTGTCTGTGTTATTTAAGGTCTCCAGCTATTTATATTCCAAGTTTTATCGCAATCGGTTCAGTAGTTTTTGCGTGAAAGAGTAACAAAGTCACATACATACAGGCATCCTATAAACGCGAAAGTTTATAATATTATTAGTAGGAAGTAGGATAGATTATTGCGCCGGTTCCGCTATAGTTCTAAATATGCGACAATGTGAATCACATGATCGATCACTGCAAAAAAAACCCTGTTGTATCTTCTTCTCTCATTGACGCGCGGACAGGTATGACTCCCCGCTTTGGAGGACGTTGGTGAGGAGGGTAATGACGTCTCCATTGCTGCCACCACTGTAGTTGCATAATATGTATGGAATTTAATTTAATTTAATTTGATGTTGATTTTACTTATTTTATTTTTCTGATTTTTATTTTTGTTTTTATAATTTAATTGTAACTGATTTAATAATTGAATGAAATAATGACTAATTACTAGACATAGATATATTTATAATTTAATGTGAATAATATTGGCCTTGAAGCCTGAAATAAACGATTTTTATTTTTATATTTATTTATTTATTGGAGGTCGCGTTCCGAAGACGCCATAATATTATGTAATAAATGTTACTCTATGGAAGACACACTAGATTACTGACGATTCAAAACGATTTTAAGTGAATATCTTGTCGGGCTCTTTTCCTCAAATCGACGTCTGAGCGCCTATTTTGCGCTTAAGTTTGAGTTTTTACATTATTTTCAATTCACTCTATTTCGGGGTTCCCGATTTGTTAGAAACTAAGAAAGTTTCGAACTAGGAATTCTAGAAACGGTGTCAGAGTTAGAACTTGTGTGGTGTAATAGTTAGCACGCTGCGCTGCGGAAATGCAGAAACGCGAGTTTGATCCTCGGCGCGAGTGAATTTTTGAGGAAGTAAAATATTTATTTTTTCCTTTTGTTAGAAAGGCTGTTTTGTTGACAGTTGTGTAGAACAAACTAATTTGTAAATATTAGCACAGTAGGTATACAAAGAAAGAAGCGCTGAGACGCCAACTACTATATTATAATAGTAGTATATTTTAAAGATTAGTTAATATTCTTCTTCTTTTCGTACACTATAGTGGTGTGTGTGGCTCACCTAGTGTTAAAGTTTTCAGGTCCCCCCTAAGGCCTGTAACTTGACCTAACGACTGCTATCAGAGATAACAACCGGCACCAATTGCTGAACGTGCCTTCAGAAGCACGGAGGAGCTCGAGAAAATATTTTTTTGCTACACAAGTTATCAGCCACCCATCCAAATAAAGACAGCGCTAAGCGTTGCTTAACCTGCATGACCAATTAAGATCTCCTGGTGCAGCTAGGCCGATGAGCTCCTCATTGATGAGCTGATTGATTGATTGATTAGATGACCTTGTCAAACATGACGCTTGCCAGTAGAGCGATCAAAATGCAATTATTTCGCTATCCGTCGGAATTGTGTTGATGACGTACCCGGTATCTATGTATTGTAAACGCTTTGCCGCTCACGAATGCCAAGGACATATCAACATATTACTATCGTCAATATGAAGTGACAATCGCTGCGTGTGCTGAGATGAAGTCGATGAATGACGCTTGGAACGTCAAAATTATCATTTAATTGGATATAAGTAATAGACTATATTTCACTTAGATTAAAAATGTAACAAAAATCACATAAATACATTTATTTGACAGTGACAGCCTTTTATTTACTTTTTCCTTTAAAATTGACAGTTCTTTGTTTACATTTTTGATCTAAGTTTCAGAAATAGGGTATATAACTACCTATATAGTCTACCTACTATCTCAAATTAAATGATACTTTTGACGTTCCAAGCGACGAACCGCTGCGCTCGCTGGTCCTATTTAAAAAAATCTTTCAGTGTTGGATGGTCCATTTATTGAGGAAGGAAAAATAGTTTAAAAAAAATTAAGCGGACGAAGTCGCGGGCACTAATAGTTAGTAATATAGATATAGATTCGAAAGGATCATGGAATATTTTAGAGACATCATCTATAGTAATCCATCATCCTCACGATGTTCCCGGTTGCATCCCTCTCGAGAGCTCGGGGTCCGCTTTCCTACTTTTACGTCTCCACATCGCACGATCTATAGTACTAAGTACATAATATGTCATTGTTTAGAGTTTTGATGGGTTAGATATATATTTCGAACGCACGCGCCGACGGTTATAAATTATAATTTACCGATTTAATTTCATTCATCTTTTTCTGCGAACTAATCTAACCTTGTCTGAGTGTCGTTTTGAAAGAAAAATGGTTTTTTTTTATATCTTTTTAGTTCTAGGCTAAATGAGATGATAAATTAACGAAGGTAAGTATTTGTAATTAGGTAAACTATGAGTGAACCTAGTAATTAGGTAATTTCTTACTACTACTTTAATTAGGTAGGTATACCTAGGTATTTACTAGGTACTTCTGTTTTGTCTAGGTTGTTTTTAAGCTATTGCATAGCTTTTATCGCGGGCTTTAAGCGCCGCCACCGAATCAAGAAATTCCGTAACGAAAATAAAACCTAACACTTTCCTCGGCTCAGCAGCTCAGCGGCTCACAGCTCGGCCGAGCTACATGGTAACCATGGCAACATGGTACAAAATAAATAAATAATCATATTTGCATAAGTTGATAAAAACATGCTATGCAATAGCTTTACCGCGGCAGTCCCGGAGTGCCAAACGTTTTATTATTTTTCATAATTGTCGAGTGTTATAAGAGCCAAGGGGGCGATGAAACTTGTCTCTGTCTATACCTACAAGGTTGCTTGGAAGAGGTCGCTTTAAGAAGTACATAACTAACGTTTATTTTATAATTTACTAGCTGCGTCCCGTTGTTCACCGAGTCCCGATCCCGTGGGAATATCGGGATCAAAAGTAGCCTATGTTACTCCTCGATAATGTAGCTTTCTTTTGGTGATAATTTTTTTTAATCGGTCCAGTAGTTTTTGAGTTTATTCATTATATACATGCAGACACACAACCACACAAAAATACAAATCTTTCCTCTTTATAATATTAGTGTAGATTTATAGTTTTGTATGAGTATAGTACAATAAAGCATTAATCTATCTATCTACCTATATATCTACTTGATTAAAAGATATCTCACTTACCTGTAACCAACATCTTCAGCAGCGAAAATATAGTTGGACGCATACATTGAATTCGTAATATAAGCTAAACCAAATAAGAACATCAATTTGAGATGGTAACGGCCGAACATGCCGAATCTTTCCAAAACATCGTCTAATGAGGTCGCTTGTTTCTCCACTTTCTCCATTTTAAGAATAATACTGGCCACAAAAAAAAAGAAAAGTGTTTTTCTTTCCAAAAAAGTTTAGTATTCACTGGCCATCAAAATGTTTTTTTTTAATAATTAAGTTTTATCACTGGCCACTTTTAAATAATTTACACTACACAGGCCACCAATGAGGAAAAAGAACATTGGTTAAAAAAGTTTAAAATAACACTGTCCATTTCATAAAAACTACAAAAAAAACATAAAATTTTAAAAAATTGCACTTCAACTATGAAACGTTTTCACGTGTTCGGAAGTCAAAATATTGAATGTTTGTGTTGCAGTATTCGCTGGTTACTCGTGCATTGTAACTGCAGTCCAAATATGGAATTTAACAGCTGTGTTGTAAAAGAAACTGCTCGGAATAATGCAAAAGTCGCCCGAAGCCGAAACAACACAACAACAATAAAAAACTGTAGTATTGCAGCGGACGCGGAGGTGCGACGCGATTGTCGGATGCGGTGAACCGATGTCGTTTGATTGTTACTAATGGCACGGTTACAGAAAGATTTTTTACCGCTGCTGCTCAGTGATGTGTCATTTGAAACAATAGTTTTAGATGCGCCTTCTTCGTTTTTCGTGGTTACAAAAAGCGAGGTTATGTTATTGATGACCTCGGTAGCGCGTTGAGAGAATGGACCACTGCAATGCAGAAGGTTGCGGGTTCGTTTCCTGACAAAACAAGTATTTAGGTATGCTTAAAAATAAATATTTGTATCTGGTCTGGGTTTCTCTCTAACTATAATACCTATGTATGTATGTATTTACAAAAGAAAAATAAATGGCAAGTGAACATTTTTGAATGCTATTTTTCCTTTAAAATAAATTTTCTAAAGAAAAATAAATGATAGAATTATACCCGTCGTCTAGTCACCGTAGCACAAGCTTAGAACCTTATCACAGGGCTAGATGGTGCTGTGTGTTATTCACGGAATTATTTATTATCATAGCTTGAGTTTGAAGCATGAGCGAGATATTTTTATGTCATTTTTAGTAGCATTTGAGGAACCGATTGACCTAGCTTCGCCCGCCGATTTTGTATACCTAATTGTGCTAGTTAAGCAACGCCTAGCGCGGTCATTACGTGGATGGGTGACCGCGATAATATACCTGACAAAAATACATTTCTTCGAGCTCCTCCGTGTTTCGGATGGCACGTTGGTCATGGTTGTTACTTCTGAGAGCAGTCGTTAGGTTAAGTTAGAAGCCTTATTGTATAGGTGAGCCATACTGCTACACGAAAAGAACGCTCTCACAAAGATTTTTGTGAGAGCGAAACAGATAGCTATCGAATTTTAATTTCAAATTTGTTAACTATTTTATTAGAACAAGGAGTTTCTACGGTTACCTTTCTCTGCTGCGGGGTACGTTGTATTCAGGGCGATCCACATTGTTCAAGTTCTCACTAGTGTTCATAGTTCAACGACTTTCATTCTCAGCCTTGTCAATGCAACTTTATGTCAATCAAATTAAAACAAATCTCAGATCATAAATCTTTGAAGGTAATAAAACTAAATTGAAAACTTGACACTTATTATTTACTAGCTGCGCCTAGTGGTTTCGCTCGCGTAAGACCTGATCCCGTGGGAATAACAGGGAATTGGATTAACACATGTCTGTGTAAGTGTTGGTTATTTTTAAACTAGGTTTAAGCAGTGAATGACTTCATATTCAGTCTATATAAGCAGAGTCATAATACATGAATTTCACTGTGTAGATACTTTCCGACTATCCTCGTGTAGACTCGGCGTTACTTTGGATCAGCCTACGCAATGTCTAGTTATGATAGGTTGTTTGCTACATCATCAATAACACTGTATCTAAGGGACGGCCTGTCTGTGTAACTCTGGGTTATTTTTAACCTAGGCTTAACCTTAGCTGAATAACGCCATAATAATCTAACTGTACTTTCCGACTAGCCTCGTGTAGACTAGTCGGAAAGTACAGTTAGATTATTATGGCGTTATTCAGCTAAGGTTAAGCCTAGGTTAAAAATAACCCAGCCTCGCCAGCCTCGTGTAGACCGCCTGCTTGTACAGACCCGAGGCAAGTGGGTTTCGGGGGTGGGAACTAAGGGTCCTCCCATTTGGATCAGGGTACCGCGGGGTTGGGCTAGCCCGGCAGCCAGAACGGCCACATCTATCGGTGGCTTAGTAAGGAGATGTCGCCCAACTTGGGTTTGGCCTCGCGGGGGTTGTTGGTTTTCAGCCGCAGAGGACGGCACGTTTGTCAACTCTGGTATGCTTGTTTGTCACCGGGGGTCGTCCTCATACGCGGCGAGCGCTTTGCACGTCGTTTCGACGAGTGCGCGAGGCTCAGGAGTAGCCTTAGTGGTGCCTCTCGGGGTGCCGCATCTCCGGCTGCGCTGTGCCAGAAAGCGTAAGTCTCTACGCTAGGGAAGACCGGTCCTTACCAGGATTTATAGGCTCATGGTAGGCATGTGGATTCATGCCGGGAAGTGAGCGTGCCTTTAACAGCTCCGGTACCACACATGGAGATGTGGTAGGTGGCCTCTCCGCCGGCCCCAGCGAGGTTGTCGTTAGCTCCTCTTCCGAGGAACGAGTGGTGAGCGGCTTCATTGCTCCGGTACCAGTCTGGACAATCTGGTAGTACCGTTTTGGGTACGGAGTAGCTCTCCCTTAAGAGAACCGAATCTAGCGTTTGGGGACACGATCTGTCTATAACTGATCCCGCACGGTTGCCCTCCGGGGTGGCCGGACGGAACAGCGGACCCATCTCTTTATACCCTTGTTGGTCACAGCTTGGGACGCTATAACATATATGCGTAGGAGTATGGAACGGGTTGCTAGCCTCGTGTAGACTCGGCATTACTTGGATCAGCTGAGAGAGCACTTCCTCAGTCCTACGCAACGGCTAGTTATAATAGTTAGTTGCTACATCATAACACTGTAGCTAAGTGAGACGGTCTGTCTGTGTTACTCCGGGTTATTTTTAACCTAGATTTAATTGACGTACTCCGTGGCATAGTGGATATACGATGCAGTAGGTAACCAGTTCGATTTCCGCGTGGAACAATAATTAATTTGAGTTACAGTTTTATATTTTTAGTCGAAATTTTTTTTTCTAGGTATATGATTTTTACTAGTTGCGCCGCGTGGTTTCAACCGCGTAAATTCCGATATCACGGGATTTTCAGGATTAAAAGTATCCTTAGTTACCTACTCTCCATCACTTAAACTATCACTATGCAAATTTTCATCAAAATCGGTCGAACTGTGTAACCGTGAAGAGAGAACAAGCAAACGTTACGATGTCAATAGTAGTCTAATGGGGTTGTTCAAGCTTGTAATTTAGGGTTCCGTACCTAAAGGGTAAAAAAGGGACCCTTTTACTAAGATTCCATTGTTCTGTCTGTCTGCAACCAGGCTGTACCTATCTCATGAACCGTGTTAGCTAGACAGTTGAAATTTTCTCACATGATGTATTTCTGTTGCCGCTATAACATTAAATAAAACAGAATAAAAAAAGTATTTAAGTGGGGTTCCCATAGCTAAAACAAGCATGATTTTTGTGGTATTGTTGCGGAACCCTTAGTGCGAGTTCGACTCGCAATTGACCGATTTTATGGCAATAGAGATCATAAAGGTCAAAATAATTTCAGTGGGTAGGTACGGTGATATTTATATTTTATAAATAACGCGTTACCAAGTAAATATTTATTTAGTTTAAATCTATACTCTATACTAATATTATAAAGAGGAAAGATTTGTATTTGTGTGTGTGTGTGTCGTAGGTATGTTTGTAATGAATAAATTCAAAAACTACTAGACCGATTTCAAAAATTCACCATTTGGTAACATAGGCTACTTTTGATCCCGATATTCCTACAGGATCGGGACTTACGCGGGTGAAATCGCGGGACGCAGCTAGTATTTTATAAATAACGCGTTATCAAGAAAATATTTATATAGGTTTCAATTGTGTACATTTTAGTTGTAGATAATTAATGTGAAATGGTTGGTAGGTAAATTGTTGGTAAGATCTGCAAATACTTTGCTTCAGTTTTGTTTGTATGGTTCACTTTATAAATATACCCTTACTTATAAACGGTGATTAATAGCTGCATAATCTATGTATTGTTATAAGAATAAATTCATTCAAAAAAAATATTCATTCTTAATATGCTACTAAGCTTGTGTTACGGTGACTAGACGACGGATAAAATACTTACCTACTTATATTTATTTTTCTTAATAAATACGTAGGTACATATCTATTAAACCTATTAAATTTTAAATTATGTATTTACCTATTGAACTATTTAAAACAAAATATCGTAAACTTAGTTAATTAGTTCTTAACTATTGGTGGTTTAGTTATGCTAAGTATAACTAAATGTTTGATAAGATTTTTTTATATGGTAGGTAAAAACGAAAAAAAAACTATTATCTTATACTTACATATTATAAAAGAAAGTCGTGTTAGTTACACCATTTATAACTCAAGAACGGCTGAACCGATTTGGCTGAAAATTGGTGGGGAGGTAGCTTAGAATTGGGAGAAGGCTAAAGGATATTTTTTTTATTCATTTATAGAGGGTAGGGTAGTATTAGGGTAGGGTGGCAGGACAACGTCTGTCGTGTCAGCTAGTTATGACATACAGAGACACCCGTATAAGATTTTTTTTTAAAGAAACAATTGCAGTCGTATATTCTCTACAGAGGTCTTCTAAATCAAGTGACCTTAGGTTTTTTTCCTCTCCAGGTACGGAACCCTAACCTTGAATAAACCTAGTAAGCATTTGTGTCAATCATTTCATGTATCATTTTTTACCTGTAGCAAATCCAAGGCCAAGGTTATTATTTATTAAACTAAAAATAAACTAACTTTAAGGAAAACTAACAATAGCTAGTGAATAAAGATTAGGAATAAGTACTGACGGTAACTGACGGCTTCTGTGGCTCGGCGGATGAACACATAGCTACGATGCAGAAGGTTGCGGGTTTGATACGTGCCCGGATAACTGCAGATTGGCATTCTATTATTTTTCATATCTCTCATTATAGCACACATGTCACTTAGAAAGATTAATCAATCAATCATTTATTTGCAAATAAAGGTAGTAACAGATAGAATACAGCTAAGTAGAGTACCTGGACCGGTATTACACTAAATGACACAAGATGACAATACTATTACGATTATATCGACACACTATTGCCATTATATCGAGACTGTAACAAATTTGGTAGACTTCAATAGTATCGTAATGGTGTCTCAGTGGAATTGCAATAGTCTGTCAAGTTTGTTAAAAATCCATCCTGTCATTAGAGTTTTGACAACTATCGAGACTCCATCAGTGGCATCTCAGTAGTGTCTCAGTGTTGTCGCAGTGGTGTGTCGATAGAATACTTAGTTAACATAGGAAACTGCCAAATGTGTCAAATACACGTCAAATATGACGATTAATATTCTATCGACACACTATTGAAACACGATTGCGGAGCGTAATACCGACCCTTTAGGTACTCGTAGTATAGAGCTATGTATATAGTACAGAGTAGTAGCTCGTAGTATACAAACCATGTATGTAAGTATAAGAAATCCCTATTAGACATGCACCTTGTTCAGGCATTGCAGAGACTAAAACCTGTATTTATTATAGACGAATCTGAGTGATTATAACATTGGCTCAGTAATGCCCTGTCTCGCTCTTATTAGTGATTTTTAACTTCAACGAAAATGTGACAGACACATTACCTACTTAGATAAGTAATAAAATTACTTAGAATTGACTATAAATACGAGTGTAACGGCCTTACTTATAAACGATGATTAACAGCTGCATAAAGTATGTGTAGTTTGTCTTTTACGACATTAACATACGACATAAAGTTTCAAAGTTGACAGAAGAAGACAGAAACAAACACTACATATTATTATTATTTAGTCATCTGTTAATCATCGATTATATTTATAAGTAAGGTGGTCTCTCTCATCCGAGCGATGTTCCTGGTTGCTTCTCTTTCGAGAGCCCGGGGTCCGCTAAGCCCCAAATATTTGGGGTCGGCGCAGTAAGACTCCGCCCCGAGCGACTTTTGAAAATGTATATTTCCTTATTTCTAAAAAGTAATTTGTTAAACTCAAGCTAGAACGAGATGGCCAAAGCAGAGAGTCGGCTAATTGATAATTAGTGAATGAACTAATTAGTAGGTAAATGAAGTGATGTTCGAGTTTATTAGAATAGCAGTATGAAAAGTAATATTATGTTCGTTCAATAGATAAGTAAGTTATATAACTATAATAATAATTATTGGCACCAAATCCCGACAGACTACGGCGAACCGAACTGAGCTAACAGAATTACATGAGTTACACCGGTATATCGCGACAAGGGTCTTTGTGAATTGGAGGTAGGTATGATTTAAACCAATCTCTGAACAATGTGTTCATCTTTTACATCTACACTAATATTATAAAGAGGAAAGATTTGTATTTTTGTGTGTTATGTGCAGGGGTCGGAATAGGTAGAGTCAAATGGGGTTACTGACCTCAAATTTACATGATTGTACTGCCGTCGCACCAAAGAAGGGCACATCTATCATTTTCGTCAAACCGAGATAATTAGGATTTAAGTTTTCACCATATTCTGCTCCATAGTATGGAAACCTATTGGTTTAAAGAAAAAAAATACTGATGACATTTGCGTAAAGGTTAGTACTATTATATTTTTTACATTTTAGTGTTCAAATATAATGGATTATTAAATAAATTGATTTTTTTCCTTTCTACTTAAAAAAAAATATTAAAAAAATACCACTTACTACAAAGAAAAGGCATAGTTAACCAAATGTGACTTTTCTTTTTAATATTGGTCATTGAGTCACAAAAAAAGGGCACATTTGTCGAATAACGCCTTTTAATGTAAATTTACTTATGTAATGTTTTCTACAAAAAAAAACCAAATAATTATTTTAAGAAAGTATAATAAAATAATAAACTATTAAAACATACTTGGAAATATTTACGCAATGTTTGTAATGCCATTTCTGGTCCGAAATTTAAAAAATAACAAGTTCTTAAACTTCAATAGTTATTTATAAATTATTAGGGATAAGTATCTACCTACAAATTTAGTTTTTGTAGGTAGGTAGATACTCAATTCAGCTTATAATATAAATTTAAAAAAATAGTCTTTAATTTCAGTCTTCATAAATTTCTGTGAGATCAGCTGAACTGTCGTTAACGGGTAGGGTTTCCCAAAAATCTTTTGTTTTCAGGCATGAGTGGCCCAAGCTTGAAAAGTATAGCTGATTTCCTCTCAGATGTTATGAGAAGAGGAGAAATCTTCCGCTTAGGCAATGGAATGCCAATTTTAAGTTAGATTTTTAATTCTCAAGAAAACCAATTCTATTTGCTCTTCAGTGTCATGGCTGTTCATGTAGAACATAGATTTGCTCCCTCGCTGAAAAGTTATTTTAGACATGTTTCTCAAGCGTGGAGTCGCTCCGACGTCGCAGGCACAACTGGCGCGTTTCACTCAAACCCTTTTCCTCACCTCTAGTCGTAAATAATTTAAAGAAAAGGCACAACTGGTGATATGTGCCTTTATATGAAAATTAATCGAGAATGTATTGATCGATGATTAAGTAAAAAGGGCACATCTGGCATTTGAGTCCTTTCTTTCTATCTTTTTGTAGGTGTGCCTTTTCAAAGTAGTTTTTAGTAAAAATATAAATGAAGTAATAGTTAATAATCTAACGTATTTGTGCCTTTCAATATAATGGTAAATAAATAAGCCTTTTCATTCTAATAAAACTTGAACATTAGTCTCATTTGTGCCTTTTGAGCCTACTGATCTCCGAATTCCTTAAAGATAAAATTCTACAAAAAATTGAGCAGATGCGCCTTTTTTTCCTGATTCTAAATATATATATAACTCATTTTTTTTTTAAATGTTAGTTGTGCCCTTTTTTATTACGACGGCAGTGTAGATGTTAACATGGACATGCTTTCGGAATACCAAAATTTTATTACAATCTTTCGGAATTTTATCAGAGTAGGTCGATTGCTTCCGGTTTAATGATCTAAAAACCTGTATGTTAATAAAGACATGCCGCCGCAGCAGTATTCTGAAATTTTAAAAAATCCCGACAAAATTGCTACGTAATATGATTTATTTTCTCAACTCTTTTGACTTGAAATAAACGTTTAATATTTAATAATATTAACAAGTTATTTAAGAAATTCATTAAAAATAGAAAATATGGAAAAACTGAAAATGCTGAAATTGTAACAGATGACGATGAAGATTGAGTGCCATTAACTGCGCCCCGCACTTAAATCATATACACCTAGTGCGATCCGTGTATACTGCGATTCGAGTATACTTTTTATTAAGATATCCGTGGAAACATCTTTATAAAAAGTAGTCAAAATTAATTTCGGTTTATAGCTACATATAAGTTTCTTTATATATTTAAGTGGTTAGAATGGTCATTAAAGACTTGTGTACCTACTGTGTTGATTCCCAAACAATTTCGGAAAAGGGCAAGATGAAGATCTCTTCAAGATTTGAAGTGCTTATTTCCCTAGTACATATTTTCAATCTAGTGGATAGTGGATTTACGCACCCACACAGTGCGCGGCACTGTCAATTTTTGCCTTACAGATATACCTACCTAAAAATTGTTTAATATAAATGTGATTGAAACTTGAAAATTATGAAGTATTGTAAACAATAAACGTATGTGTTTTACTTGTGCTCATTTCATTTTAGAAAAGTAATTCACATAAAATTAATTTATCGTCCTCGTTTTTTTTTGTCGGTTAAAAAAAATAAAGGGCGTCCCTATATTGTGCAATGTACCTACATGAAACTTAACAGAAAACTTAAATTTAGTGTAACATAGGCTATGATCCCGATATTCCAACGTTTCGAGACCATTACAGGTCTCTTCTTCAGGATTGAATTGTCAACAACCTGTATCTGTAATAGCTGCGTCTCGCGGTTTCACCCGCGTAAGTCCCACGCGGGTGAAACCGCGAGACGCAGCTATTACAGATACAGGTTGTTGACAATTCAATCCTGAAGAAGAGACCTGTAATGGTCTCGAAACGTTGAGCATTGAAACAATAATAAAAGTAATACGCGCGAACCCAACATCGCGAAAACAGAAGAAAAATCTAAAAATACATTTTCAATTCGCTCGCGGCGAGGCTCGAACTCGCGTTTATGTGTTTCCGTCACAGAGTACAAACCATATTTACTCCATACAAATGTATGAAAGAATTCTTAATTTGTACTTAAAATATTTAGCTACTAGTAGGTAGGTATATGCCTAAATGCCTAGACGATTTAAAATGTGGTAATTTTCAAAAGTATAGTTAATTTTAAAAGTGTCCAATTGCTCCATTTAAATATTTATTTTGTTCCGTTTTTAGTCTCATCTGAGCGATGGTGATGAGCGAGATGTGGGCGATCGGCAAAGTAGGTTAGTCATCATTGAACCTACTGCAAATAGATTTCAAAATAGCTTACGACCAACTGCCTGCCTGACACCAACCCTGTAAACTGCTAGGTCCCCAGGAGAAGAGACCGAGCAGTTTTCCCGCCACCACGCGTGAAGAACTCAAATTTGCTCAATTCCTTAGTCGTCTTTTACAACACCCAAGGTAAGAGATTAGGTAACCGTATGCTGGGGATACATGGTTTATTCTGATTTTAGTATTTGTCCTAATAGCGACAACAGATTCAACTGTTTAGCTATCACGGTCATGAGATAAGTACAGCCTGGTGACAGACGGACAGTGGAGTCTTATTAAAAGGGTCCCGATTGGGTACGGGACCCCAAAATCAACAGAAATTACAATATTACCCAAATTCACTAAGCTCCTTGTCCTTGTATCAGGATGGTGGCTGTAGCTCATTCAATATGACAGTTCATGTAGGACAAATAAGATTAGCAACAGAATTGTGCTGTGTTATACTCGAAAAGTGAACTTAATTCACTTGTATTAAGGTATAATTTGGAATGGCGTTAAACGTTTATGTTGGGGTTTCCTGTGTGATGGGAGAAAAGTGTCTTTAATCAGGGAGAAATAGAATTTTCTATTTGATTTGACGTGCCTTACTGTTATATTCTGTAGATACCTACAGTTTGGCAGTAGGCTATACTGCATTTTCTCGAAGTATTTCGTGTTTTGGAAGGCACTTTAAGCGGTTGGTCCCCATGTTAGAGTTTCAGCGAGGCTACCGCGGATGTATCGTTGACAGCAATCGATGCCGACGCGGTAGTTTGACATCTCTGGCAGCGGAGTTTTCAATTTTAAAACCGCGCATCCATGGCCGTCAGCCGTCGATTTGAAGATTTTCTGTCAAAATCTTCAATTCAATTCAATTCTGTCTGTGTTGCATTCATTCAATTTGGCTTCGGCATCGATATGAGTACATAATTTTATATTTTCCCGGGTCTTCATCGCGTGATTTTTACTTTTTAATTCTCTTACCTCGACGTTTCGACCATGTTGCAACGGTCATGGTCGCGAGCTGCGGCGGGTGTCGTCCTCTATTTATAGCCGTCGTGTACCGGCTATTGTTGAAACTTGTGGGTAGGTAGACTACCCACATTTTGATGGTGAAATACCCACATTTTTAAAGTTCGCTATAGTCTAAGGGCGGCGACACACTACACTCACAACATCCGAAGTTTTTTGTTGAGATTTATCGCGACACTTGCACATCTTAATTACCGGATTTCACGTAGACGAGAGCCTGTAACCACTTTCCCGGTTGAAATTGTGATGTTTTTTGATCTCGACCGCTTCACGAACTATCCTTGGAAGTAAGTAATGACGTTCAGTGGAAAGGATTCGAGGCGCGTGCAACTCAATCCAGTGGTTTGATCCTGATAATAAAAGATGCTCAGCTATCGCCGATTTCTCCACCTGGTGATTCCGCGATGGTCCGCTTCGTTTGTCCGATGTACGAACTACCACAGCTGCACTCCACTTTATACACACCCGGTGTTTGATAGAGGATGTTGTCCTTCGGTGTACCCAATTGCTGTGACATTATTGACATATATTCAATATGGTACCTATTTTATCCGTTACCCCCTTGACATACGGTATAAATTCCGGCTGTCTAGGTACATTCGGTGGTTTTTCCCTTTTTCTTCGGAGAGGTCGTATACCCCTAGCGTCGTATCCATTCTTCTGGAGCACCTCCCGCACATGTGACAGCTCCTTATCCAGAAACTCTGGATTACAGAGAGCATGTGCCCTGTTTATCAAGGATCTGCCCACAGACAGTAATTGGCGTGGATGGTGGTGAGAGGACGCATTGAGGTATCTATCTGTGTGCGTCGGCTTCCTATATTCAGAGTGCTTAAGGGATCCATCTTCTTGTGCCATGATCTTTACATCCAGAAAAGGTAATGTCCTATTCTTCTCTAACTCGTACGTAAATTTGAGGTTAGGATGAATTGTGTTGGGGTGTATCAGAAACTGCTCGACTTCTGGTATGCTACCCCTCATGATGCAGAACACGTCGTCGACATACCGCTTCCAAACTCGCACTCCATGTGCTTGGTAATCGATCTGTGTTTCGACATGTTCCATCCAGATATTGGCCATAATCGGTGCAACGGGACTGCCCATGGCCACACCATCGATCTGGAGGTAGTGTTCCCCTTGATACACGAGGTAGCTCCCCTGCAAGCAGTTTCGTAGCAATACCATATATCCTGGTATTGCTACGAAACTGCTTGGAGGGGAGCTACCTCGTGTATCAAGGGGAACACTACATATGTTGCTGATATATTGCTGTGTCTGAATTTGGTCCTAATAACCTCTAGACCAGTGGTTTCCTAAGAAGGGGGCGCGCCCCCCAGGGGGGGGCGCAGAGACCTTTCCAGGGGGGCGCGGGCCACCTGTGTAGAAAAGCCTGAGATCGCTAAGAGAATGCATTCCTGACTGCTCGATACGACCAATGAAAATATTTGAAATTGACGCCTGTCAAGAACCTCATTGAGGCCTCAATAGGCGAATGTTAAAAACTTTATCAGCTTCTAGCCTGGCCCCGCGCCAATCACGAGGGGGCATCAAAGGTATTTACCCCGCTAAACCAAATACCTTTTGTATGACTTTGTAAACCTTTAATGAGCAATAAGAATACCTGCTTATTTTGTTATTAAATCCATTTTTATTCTGACCTGATAATTAGGACTGGAGGAGGGGGGGGCGCGGATTTTTTTTTATGGTCGAAAGGGGGCGCGACTCAAATAAGTTAGGGAACCCATGCTCTAGACAGTCCCTTACCGGTACCCTGGTGAACAGTGACTCGACGTCAAAACTCACCATAATGTCCCCCGGGTCTAGTCTAGTGTTACTAAGGAACTCCACAAAATGGCGTGAATCTTTCACAAAGGTCGCAGTCCCACCTACAAGTGGTTGCAAAACCGATGTCACTTGCTTCGCCAGGTAATAAGTAGGCGAATCAATTTGGCGCACTATTGGTCTCAGTGGAACACCGGCCTTATGTACCTTAGGTTACCCCATATAGTTTTGGTGGCTGCACTATTTTCGGTTTATACAAATAATCGTAAACGTCCTCCGTAAAAAGATGTTTGTTGTCCCTGATTACAGCCCGCACTCTTTTTGTCACCCTCGCAGTTGGATCGTATGACACCGGTTTATATACGTTCTTGTCCTGCAATAATCCGAGTATTTTGGAATCGTAGTCTGTCCTATTTACTACGACGGTAGCATTTCCTTTGTCCGCTCTAAGAACGAAAACCTGTTCATTAGCTTTAAAGTTCCGCAATGCCACCCGCTCATCGTCCGAAATGTTACTTTTAGGTACCTTCGATCTACGCAACACGATGGCCACATCCTGACGTAAGGCATCTGCGTCATCCGTTGGTACTTTATTACGTACAATGGCTTCCTCTATACTGCTTATCACTTTCTCGTACGGTATCTTTTTGGGGGTAGTTGCAAAATTTAAACCCTTCTGCAAAACGGTGCGAGTAGCATAATGAATTCCAATCGTGTTAGTTTAAAAAGTTTATCGATATGAGTAATCGACGCGTCGATTTGAAATTTTCGCGGTTCGAAATTCGGCTGTCAACTGTCAAATGAATCCGATCCCGATGCCGACGGAACAACCGCGGTAGCCTCCCAGGTCGCCTTACTAAGGCATCCAACTTTTCCTAACGACTGCTATCAGAGGTTATAACTGGCCTTCCTTTAACTGCACCGGTCTACGAATCGGAACACAGACCAGTCCCAGCTTGCCCGGTCAAATTTATTTATCGCGCATTTTAAGTAAAACCAAAAAATGTTAGTTGTCACGGAAGTCGGGACGCCTGGCAGAGATGTGAAACATTGAAATATAATATAGACCTCGTCTAAAGATGGCTTCACATCAAAATCTTCTTGGTCTCAAAAAATAATCCTGGCTAAATTGAAACTGGAAAAAAACCATAAAAAGGACGTTGTTTTTTTTCTCGTTTCGAAACAATAAACAATGTATAAAGGCAGGCAAACAAGTTAGAAAATTTTGAAATTCGCGCAGTAGGTACATTAAACATTCGACTTTTATGAAAATCGAGTTCTGCGCATCCGCCATTTTTACCCGACTGCGCGACGCAAAGAAGGGTTATTTCTCAACTTGTTTGCCGGGACCTCTATTGTTATTCACATGTCGTATGTACAATATGTGTATACCTAAATAGAGGTAGGTGCATGCATAATATTGTACGTGTCTAATTAATTAATTACCAAATTCGTCTTACATAGTTTATACTTATTATAATATCAAAGAGTTGAGTTGGTTAATTGCCGTGAATTTTGGTTTTGTCTCCATAAATACTCAGACAAAATATCACTATTGGTCTTTGTTCCATTTAGTTCCGACTGTATTATTTTATGAGATACTAATTAGTTCCGACTTTATTATATGAGGTGAGAGCAGCGACCATTTTATACAAAATAATGTACTTAACTAAAATATAAATAACTGCTTTAGTTGAAATTCTTCCAAAATTTTAAGTATACCTACCCGGCGGGACTCAAACCCGCGACTACTAGTAACCCGAACCAACGCAATAGCCGCTACGCCTCGGGTAAGCCCCCCATCAAGCCGAAATTAAGACAGCACCTTAGTAAGGCCTCATAGCGGCATCTACCGGCGAACTTTACAGCTCAAACTCGGCTCGAATTATCTATAATAGGTAGGTACATAGAAATTATTACGCTGTGACGCATCCGAAAGATTTAAATATTATCTTTTTTTTTTCCTTTTATTAACTTAATAAAAACTTAAATAACATTGAAATTAAAGACATTTTTCGGTTTGAATCGCGTGGTTTTTATTACTTTTAGCATTGTTACAACGCTCAACGTTTCGAGACCTTTCCAGGTCTCTTCTTCAGGATAGACTCAAGAAGACTCTTCTATGCTTGCTACAATGCTAAAAGTAATAAAAACCACGCGATTCAAACCGAAAAATGTCTTTAATTTCAATACAACATCGCGAAAACAGAAGAAGAATTTAAATAACATTATTTTATTATACATAGCATTAAAAACCTCTAAGGTTTGTAGAACGCTAATACTGTGATCTGCGAAGATGTTACAAGTTACGAAATAAAAACATAGGTACCAAATACGGAAAATAAATAAAACAACACTAAGAAGATTATGATTGGCGAGATGCATATCTATCGCACCAATCCAAACCAAACATGTAAGTAGGTTGGTACCCAGGAAGTACCTGCATTAATAATAAGCCGGTTGATAAATAGTAAAAAGTAGGTGACAGAACATTTATTAATAATATTAGAAGAGGAGTTGGGTAGATACAAATTTTTTTTTAATTGATATATGATAAAAACGTTTCCAAATTATAAAGGTGGCGTAGACTAGTCAAGTAATGCAATTTTAGTTTTTCTTTAATAAATTTATCTCCCTTGCTTATAAACTATGACTAAGTTTATGCAACGTTTGTCTCTGTCTGTTAACTTTGAAACTTCATGTCACAGTAAGAGACAAACGTTACATAAAGTTATTAATCGTTTATAAGTAAGGGGGTATATCTACAATTAGGAAATACTATTTTTGAAGAAATGCTCACAAGAACA
Organism: Idaea biselata; assembly: GCA_958496205.1. Lineage (NCBI taxonomy): Eukaryota > Metazoa > Arthropoda > Insecta > Lepidoptera > Geometridae > Idaea > Idaea biselata. The sequence goes on from OY292396.1 coordinate 1,062,157, forward strand.
CGAGGAGGTGCTTTCTTACTTTTGACGTGGCGGAAGGCGGGTGGCTTACGTGGCGTACCTTAGTTATCTATTAGTAATTAATAGTAAAAATGTTTACAAACGTTAGTAAACATTTATTAAGAAATATACGATCACAATGTTAGAAAATGTTTTTATGTTAGACTGCGTCACACTTCTTTGATTATTTGGTTGTCTGATGAACTCTTCTGCCCGTTGTGAACATCACACAGCGCTATCTAGCTATTAAGCTCGTGTTATGGTGACTAGACAACGGATATAAGAAGATATTATACTTTTTAGGGTTCCGTACCCAAATGGCAAAAAATGGAACCCTTATAGATTCGTCATGTCTGTCTGTCCGTCCGTCCATATGTCACAGACACTTTTTTCCGAAACAATAAAACTATTCTGTTGAAACTTAGTAAGTAGATGTATTCTGTGAACCACATTAAGATTTTTACACAAAAATAATAATAAAAACAATATTTTTTTGGGGTTCCCCATACTTAGAATTGAAAATAAAAAATTAAAACATCAAACCCACGTGTGGGGATCTGTTGATAATGAATCGCATTAAAGCAAAGAGTGAACTAGTGGTCTTTAAGGCAGGCTCCAAAACATACAAAACGGTGCCGCCCGTTCTTCTTTGCGGCTCACCGCTGATACAGGTCCGGCGGTTTGATTGTCTGGGCCACTGGGTCACTGAGGACCTTAACGACAATGTGGATTTAGAGAGGGAGCGGAGAGCGCTGGCTGTGCGCTGTAATATGTTGGCTCGCAGATTCGCTTGTTGTAGTAACCAAGTCAAAATAACCTTATTTAATGCTTATTATCAAACGTTCTACACATGCAGTCTGTGGGTCAACTATACGAAAAGAGTGTACAAAGACCTCCAGGTACAGTACAACGACGCTTTCAGGGCGTTGATTGGACTACCTAGGTGATGCAGTCCCTCGCGCATGTTACGTAATACGTATCTCCTTTTTAGGGGGATTTCAGAGAGCACGGGCCAAAGCCAAGTGCGTTAGTGTTACAAATTAAATTTATACTGAGTTGTCGTTATTTAAAAATTTACGGGTGAGACGGCAGGTATTAAGGATGGCTGCTTTTTGTAATTGTATATATACTAAAGGATTAATATTTAATGTACTTAGGCCATTGTGAAGAGTTTTAGGTATGACACCAGTAGTAGAAACAATTATAGGTATAGTGCGTGTACTATGGACTTGCCACTGCGTTCTCAACTCTACTGACAGTTCTGTGTATTTAGCAATTTTTTCGGAGTGAGTGGTAACTAAATTATGGGTATTGCACACTGCAATATCTATGAGGTAAACGGATTTATTTTGTTTATCGAGAAGTGTTATATCAGGTCTATTATTGTGAATGGTTTTATCGGTTATGATGGTCCTGTCCCAGTAAAGTTTATAATTTGAGTTTTCTAGTACGGTGTCTAGTGTATATTTATAGTAAGCAACTTTTTCTTTTATTAACTTGTATTGAAAAGCGAACACCTCGCTTTTCAATACAAGTTAATAAAAGAAAAAGACTGTACAGGTGGACAGGTGGACTATACAGGCAACTTGATCGTGGCGGTGTTTATAGTTAGTTTGGGCTATTGATCTACATGCACCGGTGATGTGTTGGATGGTTTCTGGGGCAGAATGGCATCGTCTACAAGAGTCAGAGATGTTGGGTTGGCGATTTATAAACTTTTGATAGTTTGCGGTATCAATCACTTGATCTTGGATTCCGATCATAAACCCTTCGGTTTCCGGGAATAATTCACCACGTTGTAGCCATGCATTGGAAGCCTTTAAGTCAACGTGGGGTTGTTGAAGATCAAGCCGATGTCTACCGTGTAATGATTTATTTGTCCACAAAGCTATTTTATCTTTATCACTTACTAATGTTTCATTAGATTGTTCAGTTTCTGAGTTTAATGTATGTAATTTAAGCAGTGTAAAGTTCTGGTCCATCTGTATGATTACTTTATGTAAAATTGAGTTTTGTGCTTTTTCAGCGAAATATGCCTTTAAATTAGTTACCTGTTTGTTATGGAGGTTTGCGATATCAATAAAACCACGGCCACCTTCCTCTCTTGGCAGGGTCATTCTTTGGAAACAAGATCTCGGATGATGTTTACGATGGGCCGTCATGGATGTATTGATTATTCGCTGAAGCTTTATAAGATCTGACTTTGACCAGTTTACAATGCCAAAAGAATAAGTAAGAATAGAAACTGCATAGGTATTTATGGATTTAACTAAGTTTCGTGATAACAACTGTGATTTTAGTAAGATTGTGATTCTATGTTTAAACTTTTTAATTAACTGCTCTTTAGTATACTTTTGATTTATTTGTAGTGATTGCTGGAAGCCTAGATATTTGTAAGTGTCATTCTGTAACATTGAATCAATTGTTTGCCCAGCACTAAGTGTATAATGCTCATTGTCAATGAATTGGCCTTTGCGGTATGTTAATGTTTTACATTTATCTATGCCAAACGTCATATCTATATCATTAGAGAATTCCTGTGTTAAATCTGCAAGTTGGTGTAGGGATGTTGTTGAGTTGCTAAACAGTTTAATATCGTCCTTGTACATAAGGTGGGTTAATTTGATTTTGTCAGTGTTATTTGCATCTAATGGAAGTCCTTTAGCAGAATGGTTAAGTAAGTTTGACAATGGGTTTAGGGCAAGACAAAACCAAAGAGGGCTTAAGGCGTCTCCCTGAAAAATACCTCGTTTAATCAAAATCGGTTCAGAGTCTAAAGATTTCTTAATGTTTATCCTAGTTTCCCAATTCGGCATCGATTCTTTTAAGAAATCTATTATTATTGGGTGGATTTTATAATGTTCTAGTATGTATAGGAGCCAACTATGGGGTAAAGAATCGAACGCCTTTTGGTAATCAATATACATAGTGCATACGTCAGTTCTTTTATTGTGTTTCATAGCAATAGCATCGATTAGTAGTTGCTCCTTACAACCCTGGCTGAATTTCCTGCAACCTTTTTGCTCTTCAGCAAGAATATTATTTTGCATCAGATGATCGTACATGGCTCGAGATAAACATGAAGTAATAATTTTATATATTGTTTGTAAACAGGTGATAGGCCGATATTTGGATGGGTTTGAATGATCTTCTTGGTCTTTAGGTATCATATAAGTGATACCTTGTGTAATGAATTTTGGCATAGTGCTAGGGAATTTAATGAAATCATTAATATGTTTAAACAACGTTGGGTGTAATGAAGTTAATTTTTTATAGTAAAAGTTATGAATATGATCAGTGCCAGGAGATTTCCAGTTATGGATATGTTTTAACGCGTCAATAAAGATTTGTAATGGAATATGGTCGAATGACATCTGTGGTATTGCGTCTAGTCTTTGTCTGTCGGTTTGTATCCACTCAGCGTCTTTGTTATGTTGCGAAGGAATAGACCAAATATTAGACCAGTATTCGCGGAGCCGTTCGGGTGTTGGAGGAACCGTATTTCTATCTCTATTTTGTATATTGGCGGTATTTGATGATAGTTTTCTATAAAACTGTCTTTCGTTGCTTATGAATTTTGAATTTTGCTGTTTTCTTTTGGTACAGTTAATATATCTGCGTCGTCGGCTAGTGATGGCATTTAGTCTTTGTTTCATACTATCTAGGTATTGGCTATCTGTTTGATTGGGTTCTTCGTGGATGGAGTGTGTTTTAAATCTATTTTTACCCGACTGCGCGACGCAAAGAAGGGTTATGTTTTTATCAGTCTATGTATGTTTGTTTGTTTGTATGTTTGTTCCTTTGTGGCGGCTGGACCGATTTTGATGATTCGCACGTCAATCGATTCGTCTTAATCCTGGGAGTGTCACTGAAGACATGACATTTATCAAAATTCAAAATGGCGTCCACCAGCCGCCATATTGTAAAAAAGAAAAAAAGAAAAATTGTCTGACTATATCGAGTGGGGTATCGTCGAATAGGTATTTGAAAATCATTCTTAGGTTTCCTTGATCATTTTTCATTTAGTTCAACTGCTTGGGATCTACAACGACTTAAAGTTGGTTAAGAAAACAAAAGTTTACTGACTATATCAAGTGGGGTATCGTTGAATAGGTATTCAAAAATCATTGTTAGGTTTCTCTAACCATTTTTCATTAAATGTAACCATTTGGGATCTACAACGGTTTAAAGTTGGTTAGAAATCGTCCATACCTACCTTAGATTACCGCAGCTTACTGAATAATCCTCAACTTGTTATTAAGTTGACCACCAGCGGTGCCGTTTGTGAGGAAATTGTAATTTGTGATTAACATTTTATTTTAATTATTATTATTTCTTTATTTTTTTCTTTATATTTATTAGAATTTTGATTATTATTATTATTTGTAGTTTATATGTATTTTTAATTTTTATATGGGTTACCTACGGCCTGAAATAAATGAATTTTATTTTTATTTTATTTATATTAAGTTGAATCAATGAAATGATGCGATTGCGATTAAAATACAATAAAATTGATTTAATAATACGTCTTGCACCTAATGCTGGCTAAAAAGCGCAAAATAAATACATAAAAAAAAAATTAAAAAACCCGCCTGCTTAAAAAAACTTTATATAAAAACATATACAAAATAAAAACTGAAAACAAAAAAAAAACTTTAAATAAAAACATATATGTACATAATAAAAACTGAAAAGAAAATAAAACAAGTCCAGTAGTCACAGAACATAGCGACTTTAACAGTCGGGACCCATTGACTACCTAAAATCTAGCTCATAATATACCTTTTCAGTAATGGGTCCCGACTGTTAAAGTCGCTATGTTCTGTGACTACTGGACTTGTTTTATTTTCTTTTCAGTTTTTATTATGTACATATATGTTTTTATTTAAAGTTTTTTTTTTCTTTTCAGTTTTTATTTTGTATATGTTTTTATATAAAGTTTTTTTAAGCAGGCGGGTTTTTTAAATTTTTATTTATTAATATCTTCTATATGTGCAGTTAGTCTAAAGCTTCTATTGCCCCTAATGTATTGTGTCATCCTTCCTATATCTCGTCTAAGTTTATTAATTTTATTATCTAGTCGTTTTTGCCAATTCGGTTTCTTATTAATGTTATTGACTTGTTGATCGTTATTTTGTGTATTGTGGTGTGTTTTAATTTTGGTGCCGTTACATACAGCCGCAGTATAAGCTGCGCAATATACTATTGTTTGTGTTTTGATGAAATCATTGTGGTCGTTATCATATTCGGGAATTACTTTTGTATTGAGGTAGGAAATAATGTATGTAAACTTTTTTGTAATTGTTTGTTTTGGAATAAATGGCCTCTCTATCGGGTTACTATCTAGATATTGTTCGTATGTTTCTTTAAATGTGTCTAAAATTTTGAGGTCAAGATTTTCTTCAGTAAACTCTATAGGTATATAGGTTCAGTTAGTTCTTGAGTTTCATTCGTTAGAATAGGTTCATGCTCTAAAGGTTCGTAATTGTTAGAAGATTAATTTTGTGAGATTGTGTTATAAAGTGGAATTGTACTGAGTGTAGTATTATTTGAGGTCTGTAGTTCTTCTCTTACTTCCTGTCTGATTTGTTCTAGTCTATCGTTGCTTAATAATCTATTGTTAATTATAACCCTTCTTTGGTCGGAAATTCGTTGTTCGGAGACATGAGATATTTGTGGGAATTGTTCTGTTATTATAGTGTGTAGTGATTGTCGGTAAGCTGTTCTGTTTGTTTCAATTTCTGTAAGCTTATAGTAAACTTTCATAATAGCCTCATTGATTTCATTTGACCAACTCATGCGTGAACGATTTGACTGTTGTATCTGTGATGTAACAACGTGTGGTTCTTCAGATTGCAAACTCGTAGCTACTTCATCTTTTATTCTTTGTAGTATATTGTTTGAAATGAATTTATTTTTAATGATAACCCGCCGTTGATCATTTGAATTTTTTTTTTAATTACGAATTTTGTTCCAAAACATCTCCCATAGTTCCAATACATAATGTGCGCGAAAGGTGGAGCCCATGAAACGGTCTCACAGTAAGAGAATTCCTAGACAGAGCGTTCCCAACTAGAGAGTTCACAAACTCGTAGATTAGATGACTTGGCCCCGTTTCACGGGCTCCACCTGTCGTGCACATTATGTATTGGAACAATGGGAGATGTTTTTGAACAAAATTCGTAATTAAAAAAAATTGAAATGTGTATTTTTTCCTTTGAATTTTCACTCCATTTTCCCCATAAGCCTTATTTTTGACAAGTTGGTAGATTTTTATGCTACATCGAATACACCGTTGTAATAGGGGATGTCAAGAGCAGTTTTTAAGAGTATTTGAACTCCTCGATCACTATTAGTTTTTTTTTAGAATGATGTTTAGTTGGCCTTTCGGGCAACATTTTTTTATTTTCTTAACTTTGAGAGCCCATAACTAATTATTTTCTCATTATTTTGGACTAACAATGCCTTCGATAGATCAAGGATACATCTGGGACGCGTTGTCTATGAACTCTCTCACTGTAACCTGGCCAAACATTGACGGAAAATCGCGTTTGGTGCGATGCTTGCCTAATTACATATGGATTTTTTGACTTGACACCCTCAACGGGGACTGGAATTCTTGGAATTATTGCAAAATGATCGCGCTGGAGTGATGAGCGACGTGCTCATATTTCATGAAGATCGACTAGTAATATTTCAAAATGAGGGATGTCCGGCATACTATCGTCTCACAGTAAGAGAGTTCCTAGACTGAGCGTTCCCAACTAGAGAGTTCACAAACTCGTGGATTAGATGACTTGGCCCCGTTTCATGGGCTCCACCTGTCGCGCACATTATGTATTGGAACTATGGGAGATGTTTTTGAACAAAATTCGTAATTAAACAAAATAAAAATGTGTATTTTTTCCTTCGAATTTTCACTCCATTTTCCCCATAAGCCTTATTTTTGACAAGTTGGTAGATTTTTATGATACATGGAATACACCGTTGTAATAAGGGATGTCAAGAGCAGTTTTTAAGAGTATTTGAACTCCTCGATCATTATTAGTTTTTTTTTAGAATGATGTTTAGTTGACCTTTCGGGCAATATTTTTTTAGTTTCTTAACTTTGAGAGCCCATAACTAATTGTTTTGTCATTATTTTGGATTAACAATGCCTTCGATAGATCAAGGATACATCTGGTACCAAAATCGAATAAAAAGTTTAAGCGAAAACATGTTCAAAAAAAGTTGTAAGGGTAAAGAGGTAAAATTTGGGAAAAAAATAAAAAATCACAAAAATAAGCTTAAAAAAAATGTGAAGAGTTAGGGTTTTTTCCTTCAAATTGTATTTTACAAATAGGTCCAGCTACACGCCCACCAAGTTTGCCTAACCCTCCACCAAACATCCTGTATTTGATGTACATAACCATGCAAACTTCCAACGAAAATTGGTTTGTTTTGGTTTGAACGAGATCTAGTAGGTAGTTTTTTTTAATACGTCACAAATCGTAAATCGCAATTTACCTTTTATTCCAAGTGAAAAATCAAGTGCGCGAGTCCGACTCGCACTTGGCCGGTTTTTGTTGTTGTTAATATGTAGGTACAGATAGGTTATATACAGGGTGTTCCGAAGAGTGGTATTAAGCCAAAATGGGTTTGTTCTAGAGGTCTAGGCGAACAACTATTGTTCTACGACTTTTTGAAATTCGGACTTTTTTTTCGAATATTTGAAGTTGTATCACTGAAAAAAAAACAGCTGTTTTTGTAAATATAGGCTATTAATATTAAGATTGTTATGTAGTGGTCCAGAGCAAATAAAAGGGCACCTTGAGGCCAATGACCTCAAACTCTAAAAAAAGCATACTTTAAAAACTCAACAAATTTCGCGGGTAGGCGTAAAAACCGTTAGCAGCAAATTTTAAGAGCTCTTAATTAAAAATTTAATTTAAAATTAAATTACTTTTATATTTTTAATTTTAAATGTAGGTATATTTCGTCAGTGGAAAGGCGACATTGCTGAAGCGCCAAAACGGTATTTTTGGGAAATGAGGTTTAAAGTTTTTTTTTACGAAAAAAAAATCATATCTTTTTTTCCTTTAACCACAACGAGTTCATATTAATATATGTATATATTTATACTTGCGTTCGCAATTAGTAGCAATTAGTTTCTAGATCTATAGGTCCCCTGGTTCGTAAAATAAGTGTCGCTTAAGCAAAAATCACGTGGCTTATAATAAAATGTTGGTCAGGAAAATATTGCCAATCTACCATTATTGTCTCAAATTTAGTCGTTGCAATTTGCTAATTAATAGCTATAATCTTTAACCAAGTAAAGAAAAAATACTAATAAACTAGAAATGTATGAAGTTATGGAATGAAAAAATGCTAACTATTGCTACACGTAGTAAAACTTCGTAAAGAAAAATTGCTTAAGAAAGGAATAACTGCAAATGTAATTGAAGCAAATTATCTTAACACTTACAAACCGAGTCAAATATTAGATATTTGTAAAGTAATAAAATTGCTTATTTGATTTAAATTAGGAAATACTAAAATTGCAATGTCTTACTGACTAATTATTTTTACTGTGATTAGTTTACACAAGTGCAAAGCCACAAGTCCTGACCCATTTGTTCCAACATTTGAAAGCGAGACAACCGATGTCTGCGCTCATCCAGGGCAGGGCCGTAAGCGGCTGTCCGACCAAAATATGACCAGATGTCAGGACTTCCAAGTCATTCGGATCGGATCAGAGGATACGGGACAGAGCGGCAAACCTCGACGCGAAACAAAACGATCTAGCTAGCGTGGCGACAAAGGCTTCCGTTGTAAGAGCCGATACCACTTCCAGGTGAACGGCCTTAGTGGCCAGGCAGACAAAAACACACAAATACGCCTTCGTGTCCCTCTTGTTACGCTAGGTGATCGTTTTGACCCCAAAAAGTCCGGTACCGACCCCGTCGAACGGCCTAGCCGTCTGACAAACCCGGTCCGACGGAAGATATGTGGTTGCATTGTGGAGGCTTTTACCTTGTACCAAGCTAAACATCGAAATAGGACGCTGTGAACCACTCGTCGGGAAGACTAAATCCTAAATTCCCTATGTGAAATTCCAAGTAATGCCATACATCCCGCGTGTGCATTCTTCAAGTGTCTATCAGAGACTAAAAGCTCCACCTTGGTGAGCAAAAGTGGATGACGACTACCGAAGGGCAGGTCAGCATTCCTAAGTCGACCTCCAACGCGTAGCAGTCCACCTCCGTCCAGAAATGGGTTAAGCCAAAGCTTAAGGGAGACCGCTCCCTTAAGCTTTGCGCCTCCCGTGCGCAGAATCCTTAGTTCGTCCTCAAATCGTTCAGCCTGAACCAACCGGATCAAAAGCAAGAGCAAACTTCTGCGTTCTTCAACGCTCGCAATAGGCGACAGTTGCTTCTTGCTCGGCTGCCAGCAGTTATGTACAAATCTCCTGATCCAGTAGGTCACGCCTAATAGCTTGTTTAATTTGTTGTATCGAGCCGTCAACCAGTTCGGGTCTGGTTTCGGTTCATTCGTTAACGCAAGAACCTTCAGTCCGGGCAACAAGGATAGAGAGCCATCGATCACGTTAACTGGGCATGATGATTCGGGCTCCGTCAACCATTCCGGTCCCCACCAGAGTTTATGCTGCACCAATTTCAGTTCCTCGAGAGGCACAATCCGCGGGATTCCAGCTCGCAGGAACATGTTTCCAAATGAAGTCCAAACTGGCGTTCTGTACCTGACATATCCGGTTGGCCACCAATGTCTCCAGCGTGTGAGACGCTGCACGTAGCAACGCTAGGACTACCTACTTGAGTGCCGGACCATGCATAGACATATCGGATGTCCACCGTGGGCGACAGTTCCTTGTGCACATAGCGCAACAATCTCGACAGCAGTGAGCGGATAGCGATGAAGGGACTCGACTTCAGGCCGTACGTGTTAGTGTTGAGCTCATAAACGATCACCGGATCGTCAGGGTGCTCCCGCCAAAGTATCAATTGAAATCTCCTGTCGGCAGGATGTATATCTGTTTGACGGAACATCATCCGAATGTCCGCCCCGAACACCACGTGATACCTTCGGAGGTTCAAAATGATATCTCTATGCAATTTCGGACCGGAGTGGAGACATTGGTTCAAAGAGACTCCAGTCGACGACGACGGTGCCACTCCGTCAAACACCGTCTGCAATTTTCCAGTTGAGGCCTTCATCACCGCGTGATGAGGCAGAAAAAAGTGATCTGTCGTTGTTCAGTCGACAGTCGCCCGCGACATGTGGCCCAAGGACTCGTATTCGCGCATGAACTCGAAATACTTCTCCCGAAGTACCGGGTGGCACGACATTCGACGCTCCATGGCCAACAACCGTTTTTCTGCCAAGGCCCTCGATTCTCCCAGCAGCGGAGGGCAGTCAATAAAAGGCAGTCGGGTTTCGATCCTACCAGATGCCATCCTACGCATATAACGCTTAAAAAATGCCTCGCACTCCACATTACTAACATTTCCTAACTACCTCACATCTTTAAAATATACTTTTTAAATTTTTTGTAACTAGAATATGAATACTCTAGTTCAAAATAATATTTTCACTAACGTAGCGAGAGTAAGCAAACATAAGACAATAGAAATTACTTACAACTCCACGCTTCTGTTGTTATGTAGGGACTTTTGTGCAGGGACTTTTGCTAAAGCGCCAAATAATTTTGTACAATAGAAAGCAAAAACAGCTAATAGCCTACAATAAAGTAAACTACAGTCATCTAAAATTGCTAATATAGTTATGTTAACAAAATTGAAGAAAAGCAATTGTGCTTATACTACAGAAGATAATAAAATGTGGTAAAGAAAAAAACACTAAGGCGCTACGAAACCAATATTGTAGCTCTTAAGCGACCTTCGTTGCAAAAACACCGTAATAAGGTCGTTTTAGTCATTGATTTTTTATCAATTCTTCAATTTTTTGGAAAGCTTAAGCACCAAAAATATGCTCCGATTGACACGAAAACCGACATCAATCGACGCAGAAAAAAAATCCAATCCAATGATATAAAAAACTCATTTTGGCCCATGTGGCGCTTTAGCAAAGTAGCCTTTCCACTGACGATTTGTAAAATATAAATTACGCTACCTGCCATCAGTTGTTATCCACATAAAAGACCATTACACAACAACACAGTCATATTTATCTTTTACACTTATCACTACACTTTGGCACTGCGGAAATATGGAGAAAATGGACTTCCAAACTACGATTGCCGATATGATGGAGAGCTTCACTAAGCAGATGGCGGAGTTCGAGTCTCGGCTGCAGCAGAAGGAAGAAGCACCGACCGTCAGCAATCTGGCCGCTGATTTTTCTGCCTTCAAGGGTTTCATGCTGTCTTCACTGCGGGCCCTCCAGGTACAGGTGTCTAAGGTAGCTCACGCACAGGATCTTCTCGAGACGCACAGCAGAAGGAAAATACTGCTCCTCCATGGCGTCCCCGAAGGGAAGAAGGAGGACTCTGCCGTGGCCGCTGTGGGGGTGGTCGTCGAGAAGCTGCAGGTGACAGAGTTTGGTGCAAAGGACATCAGTCGGTGTCACCGTATGGGACGTCAGTCATCGGTTCGTCCACGCCCACTGTTGGTCAAGCTGCGTGATGTCTCAGTTCGGGACAGGGTGTGGTTTGCCAAGGCCAACCTCAAGGGTACTGGTATCACACTCTCTGAGTTCTTGACGAAGACTCGACACGAGCTCTTTATAAAGGCCAGAGAGCATTTTGGGATTTCCAAGTGTTGGACTCGGGAAGGCAAAATATTTGTGGGCGGCCCTGATTTCACAAATCATCGTATTGGCTCTGCTGCCGATCTCCAGCGTCTTCTTAATGCCCAGCAGAGGTTGCCGACGCCTAAGAAAACCGTTCCAGCCGCAGGGAGTAAATCTAAAATAAGTAAACGCAATACAAATAATTCAAATAAGTAGGTTAGTTTTTCGTACTGTATTATTTGCATTATTTAGGTAGGTACCATCTTTGTTTTGTTGTGATGATAAAGTAGGTAATGTTATTTATTATATTCTCTTGTCTTAATTTCTGTTCTCCTTTCTGTTTCAAGTTTTAATAGCCTTATTTCTTTAATACACAATACACCGTGAAGTAGGTGCAACACGTGACGGCATCGGAATGTTGACATGACACTGACAGCCGTGAGAGTACATATTAAGTGGTGCGATGTTCCGGTGCTGTTGGGTTCTGTTTTGTGTTTTGTAGCATTATTATATATTCTTTTTTTTTCTCCTTTCTTTTTGTTTTTCTTTTTGGTGTAATGCGGTGTGTTGTTCTTTAATTTTATTTATCTAAGTATGTGAGGTGCCTACCTGCATTTATTTATTTATATATAAAATTCGAGTTGTTAAATATTATAATGGTAAAACTATTTTTAATTTATCCTCTTTTAGACAACTGGCAGGTGGAAAATGTTTTTTTTAACAACCCCCCCCCCCCCCCCCCCCTGTTTGTTTTATCTTACTTAGTATTTGTATATATTTTATATATTATTGTATTACATACATATATTTATTAGTAATTAATTATTTAATAATACATTTGGTACATACCTAACCATTAATTTTGTTTATTATATGAATATATTAGCATGATTGACGATATTGATAGTGATGTTTTTCTGTCTTGTTCCGGTGAGTCGATGACGGCTAGTGATGATGAAAGTAGAATACCAACACTTGCCAAAACTCTCGACTTATCTTTTTCAGATTTCCCGAAAAATTTCAACGTAGTACACATAAACGCGCAGAGTATCCACGCACATTTTCCTGCCATGTTGACGTCATTTGACAATAAACATGTGCATGCCATCCTTGTTTCAGAGACCTTTCTCAAGCCCTGTATGCCGAGCACAACTTACTCCTTACCCGGTTATGATTTAATTAGAAACGACCGAACGGGGTCTGGTTGTGGTGGTGTTGCTATTTACCTAAAATCACATATTATTACTCAGTCATAAGTACATCACGGCAGCCACCGCCGGCTGATGCTGGTGAGCACCTATTCGTGGAAGTAACCCTATCACAAACAAAAGTTTTGCTGGGAGTATATTACAGTCCTAATAAGGGGGTAAATTACTTCGCTTCCTTCGAAAAGCTTCTGGAAGACCTTACCCCGTCTTACAATCACGCCATTATTATGGGTGATTCCAATACCTGCCCTACTAAACTCGATCACAGAACCCATAAATTACAGCAACTTGCTAATTCTTCTAATCTCTCTATTTTGCCTTTAAATTCTACTCATCACTTTCCAAATTGTACTCCCTCTCTTCTTGATCTCATGCTTGTCTCTTCCCCTAACAATGTGGCTAAACATGGTCAGTGCTCGGCTGATGCTTTCTCGTATCATGATCTGATTTTTCTCTCGTACAAACTGCGTCCTCCGAAACCTAAGCCTCAAATCCTGTTGTGTCGTAATTTTGGTGGAATGGATTTAGAGTCTCTCCGTAGTGATGCACGGGATATTGACTGGTGTGAAGTAACTGATGCTCAAAATGTCAATGATATGTTTGCTGCTTTTAACAAAGTTATCACTGGTCTGTATAATGACAAACATGCTCCTCTGCGTAGGATTAAAATCAAGCATCTTCCTTCGCCTTGGCTCACTGACGAAATCCGCTCTCTCATGCACAAGAAAAATGTGGCCAAAGGCAAATGGAAGCGTAATACGAATGCTGAGAATGAAAACAAATATCATAAATTACGCAATCAGTGTAACAGAGTGTGTAGAGATGCATTATGCCGATATATCCATGAGTCTGTGCAAGACGAAGACCCTTCAAAGGTGTGGAAGTTTCTTAGGTCTATGGGAGTTGGAAAATCACGTGCAAATTGTAAATTTTCTAATGATCTTGACATAAATCTCCTCAATCAACATTTTTGTAGTTCTTCCAATCTGAGTGATCTAACTAGATTAAATTCTCTTTCCTATCTCTCGTCAAAACCACTTCCTAGTACCTCTTCATTTTCTTTCTCTCAATTTACCGACGTCGACGTTAGGAGTGCTATAAAGTATATTTCCTCTAGTGCAGTAGGTACTGATGGTATCAGTCGTAATATGATCTTGCCAATAATCGATGAGATAGTTAACGTCATTTGTCTTATCTTTAATACTTCTGTATCCACAAACTCCTTTCCTGTGGCTTGGAAAGAAGCCCAGATAACTCCGCTGCCTAAAAAAGCTAACCCCTTATCCTTTTCACACGATATCTGCAAATCTTTCTTCATCCTACCATCTGTACGCTGATGATCTGCAGATTTATGCCCAAGCACCTCTGCTAATTTAGATTTGGCTATTAAGTTAGTAAATGATGACCTTACGAAAATTTGTGAGTGGAGCAAATCGTATGGTATTTCTGTAAATCCTACAAAGACACAAGCTATAATTATAGGTAGCAAAAGACTGACTGACAAAATAAATCGCACTTACTTACCACAGATTGTTTTGGATGGTACCCCTGTGCCTTTCAGCACTGAAGTTAGGAACCTTGGCATCACTATGGATAGGAATCTAACTTGGGACCCGCAGCTCGCTAGGTTGAGGCAAAGGATGTTCGCGTCCAACGCTTCGCTTAGAAGGTTGCGGAATTTCCTTCCTACTGCCACCAAAATTATGCTAGCACAATCTCTTTTGCTCCCTGTTCTCGACTACGCAGACGAATGCTTCCTCGATTTGAGTGAAGCACAACTAGAGAAGCTTGAGCGGCTCCAAAATCTCGCCATCCGCTTCATTTACGGTCTCCGTAAATATGACCATGTCTCGGAGTTCCGCGGAAAGCTTAAATGGTTGCCAATCCGTCTGCGTAGAGACTCTCATATTCTCTCTCTGCTTTATAGAATTATTTTTCTTCCCACTTCACCCTCTTATTTAAAATCCCGTTTCAAATTTAGTCACCCTCCTACTCAATTAGTCCGTTCTTCCAAAGCTCTTCTTCTAACGATCCCTGATCGCTCCTCTACTTTCTATCAAAATTCATTTACCGCTCGCGGTGTGCAACTGTGGAATGCTCTGCCTGCGTCTATCCGCCAATCCAAATCTTTGGCGATATTTAAATCCAGTGTTTTTAAAGACTCCGGGTAATAAACGCCATGATGTCATAATGTGCTAGGAGCCAGATGGGAAGAGTGTTCAACCTTGTCCAAACTGTTAGGTCGAACAAATAACTGTCTATTCTTTGTACTTTTCTATATTATATTTGTTTTGTATTGTATGATATTTTTTTATGTCCTTATGTATGGAATGTATGTTTGTATATATTTGGTATATATATTTAATAGTGTACATATTATTCTATGTATATGTGTATTTATATGTAGTTTATGTATTATTTATATTTGCTCCGTTCATTTTTCTATCACGTTAATAATTAACCCACCCATCCCCTAAAACAGTTCTTTTCCATTCAAAGGTTGCCTGGAAGAGATCGCTTTTAGCGATAAGGCCGCCCATTGTACCTATATAATTGTTAGTTTTAAGTTTAATTTGTGACAAAAATGTGTCCATTCTGGTTTTTCTGTCTTATTTTTAAAATTTTAATTTTAATATTATCTTTCTGTTTCTTTTGTACATTTTTTTTAATATGTTATATTTATATGTATTATTTGGTACAATAAAGCATTAATCAATCAATCAATCAATCAATCATTTGCGAAAAGTACTTCTAATTTCCAAAAGTTGTAGAACAAAAGTTGTTTGCCTAGACAACCCCCTTTCGCCTTAATTCTCGGAACACCGTGTATAGAAAACACCCAGAACCAGAAACAAATATTTTTGGTCATTATCAGAGATGGGCCGACTAGGGGTTCTGCCGACTAGCAGACTAGCCGACTAGTCGGTTCCAAAATTGCCGACTAGTCGGCAATGCAGATCATTATAATTCCGGGATATTTGGGTTAATCATGATCACTCGGCGATTATTGCTATTTTTGGATAAGTTTGCAATTCGAAAGTTGTAGCGAAACTTCGAAAAAATGGTTGAAATAAAAATAAAAGTTGGAAAAAAAAATGGAACTGAGGCATAGTTATGACATTTTAGATGTTTAGATGATGTATGTAAGATATGACGTGTTTTGTTTACGATTTTCCGACTACTCACCTTCTAAACTGTACTACTAATTGAATAAATATTGGTTTAATTGTATAATTTTTAGTTGCCGACTAGTCGGCTTTCCCGACTAGTCGGCGACTTGTCGGCCCATCTCTAGTCATTATTAATCCCATCAAAAACATGCTTGTAAAAAACGCATTCATGCGATTGCCTAGTTAATCAATTTATTTAAAATATATATTTTTTAAATATTGTTATGTATTTATTCAATTTTAACTGTTACAGGTTTACTTACTAGTTAGTTTAGCTAAACAATAATCTTTATTTGTATTTATTCAATTTTAACTGTTACAGGTTTACTTACTAGTTAGTTTAGCTAAACAATAATTATTAGTATTAGGCGCTTCGGCGACCGTTGCCGCGGCACGCTCGCTCCGCTCGCTCGCCAAAGCGCTGCGTGTAATCATGTTCTAACTAGTGTTGCAAAACAATCGATAGTTTCACTATCGATAGTTGACCTCGAAAAATATTCAGGATATCGATTGTTCTATCGATAGTATCGCCACGTGTAAATACTATCGATGCTATCGATAGTATTGAAACCATTTTATGGACAATACTATTGATAATGGCAATACTATCGACACTATCGATTTTGTTATGTCCGATACTATTGAAAGTATCGATACTATTGTAATTTCTGTTTTTTTTTCACCAAAAAAATCGATACTATCGATTCTATCGATAGTTTCTTTCTATCGATTTCCAGTGATTTTTCGATACTATCGTATATTAATTATATTATATTATAAAACTATCGATAGTATCGATACTATCGATAGTATCGATTATATTGGACATAAAACTATCAATAGTATCGATAATATCGCCGTAACCGATAGTATTGCTAATGAAGCGCTATCGATACTATCGATAGTATTTACACGTATCGATAATATCGATAGATTATCGATACTATTGATTTTGCCTAGACTATCGATAGCATATCGATAGTCTATCGATAGTGTGACTATCGATAGACAACACTAGTTCTAACATTAACCTAACCTAACCAAGTCGGGGTGCTCTGTTTAGTTTTTCCGTGCTTTAGATAGTTAGATAGCATCGGGATTTTAACTGTAAATATTTTAATATTAGATACCTATTCGAATACGTACCCCCCCAAACCCCCTGCTACCGACCAACTTTCTGAATTTAACACATTTGAAGGGTAAGGGGGAAGAAGGATCAAGGTCATAATGATATTGTTTTGAGAAAATGCAAAAAAACTGTCTTATTTTTAACCAGTAATCATTTAATTGAAATAAATGTATTGTCATAAATAGTGGTATTAGTCTTTCATTATACTTATACAAGTTAGGTGTACGCATTATTTCTAACTCTTAATACAACAAAATATAATTTATATGATAAATATTATTAAAAAAAAGGTCATAGTCACATGACTATGATCCCTTTTAAAGTTTTCTAATTATTCAAAATTTAAAGGTAATGTATCACAATGTATAAAAATACAAATAAAGATTATTGTTTAGCTAAATTAACTAGTAAGTAAACCTGTAACAGTTAAAATTGAATAAATACAAATAAAGATTATTGTTTAGCTAAACTAACTAGTAAGTAAACCTGTAACAGTTAAAATTGAATAAATACAAATAAAGATTATTGTTTAGCTAAACTAACTAGTAAGTAAACCTGTAACAGTTAAAATTGAATAAATACAAATAAAGATTATTGTTTAGCTAAACTAACTAGTAAGTAAACCTGTAACAGTTAAAATTGAATAAAAATAAACTGCATAAAAAGGATCTTATTCATGACTTTGATCCTTTATAATATATTTTTTTCAACTAAGTTTAATTGAATTAAGAATCAATATTTATATTGATTAGATTCAAGTTATTTGATCACATACAAACGTCTTAAAGTTATAGAATGAGTAAGAGCGGTGTTGGTCTAGTGGTAGATACCCCGACTTTCATTCCGAGGGTCGTGGGTTCGAACCCGGCCGCGCACCAATGTCTTTTTCTTTAAGAAAAAAGTTATGTGCACTAATAACATCGCTCTTACGGTGAAGGAAAACATCGTGAAGAAACCGACATGTCCTAGGACTCACCACGGTCCGAAGACATGGCTGTGTGTCTATGTATCATATGTATGTATTTACAAAAGAAAAATAAGTAAGTATTATATCCGTTGTCTAGTACCCATAGTACAAGCCTAGTGCTTAGTTTGGGACTAGATTGCGCTGTGTGTAACGTCGTGCAATATTTATTTACAAAAAAAACACACTCATTTTTATCACGTTTTCCTGCTTTTTGCTTATTAATATCCTTCCATCAGCATCAAAGAGAGCCCGCAAAATTTCCGCGAAAATCTAGCAAAAGTTTGACATTGACAGTAACTAATAATCGGCCAAAAAACGTCAAAAACGATCATAGTCAATTGACAATGCTCTTTTTCTTAATTATTGATTTGACTATGATCTTTTATTTAAAAAACGGGGGTTTTTTCTACTTCATTTTCCGTAGACAGTGACCTTTTTATCAAATTTCTGTCTTCACTACAACATAGTACACATGAATGGGAACAAGATGGCGTTATTATCTCAATTTACCTAAAAAATGACTTTGATCTTTCTTCCCCCTTACCCTTCATTTCCGATTGCTGCTTAGGAAATATATAGAATTGCTAGGAAATGTGTATAATAAAAATTATTTTACACTTTTCCTGTGGATTTTAGGCAATGTACACATTTCCTAGGAATTCTATATAATAACGCATTACATACATTTCCGGTAACATATACACTAAACACTCTGAATAAGAAGCTTCTATGCCTGCTAGAAGTGCCTTTTGATTTTTGATGATCGGTCAGTCAGTAAGTGACAAAATTAACTAAATTTTTAAACTTTGACTAGCTATAATTTTTAAACTACTGGTTAAAATTAAATGAAAATTGAAACATACCATCTTTTTACAATGCCTGCTCGGTTACGGAAAATTCAGGTTTCTAGTTTAATTCACAACGAAGTTATAGGAGGTCAAAAATAACCTGAAATGCTTCGAGAAAAGAATAGTACGGCCGTGCCGCTGTGTTGCTCGACTTGGCGGGGGCACGCGCGCCGTGCCCCCAGATACTTATCCCCAGCGGGAATCGAACTTGCAACCTTCTGCGTTGCATCCAGGGTTTCGCCTGGATACTGAGGCGGTCATAATATAGATAAATATGCCGAGTCGAACGTGTTAGCAAACCTTGAGAATTATTTTTTAACCCAGTTTGTCTCAATCCACCGTTAAAAGTTAGATGGGTTTCAATTTTTTGGGTGGTTACTTTATTTATATTACTCTTTGGTTAATTTAAGCATATTTAACAAAGAGCTCCAAAAATTAGTTTTTTGAGTATACAGAGATATATTAATACATTAATTTACCCTGTGTCTGTGACGACGTCATAGTCACTATCCTATTCATTCAATAAAACGCAACGATAGCGCGATCTAACTTATTCACTGGCGCCATCTAGTTTGTGTAAGAATGAACATCACTCGTATGATATTTCAGACTTGAAAATTTCAACCGTCTCTCTATCACGATCCATTGAGGTATAGCCTGGCGGGGCGACAGACAGACAGCAGACAAACAGTGGAGTTTTAGTCCGTTTTTACCCTTTGGGTACGGAACAAAAGCAAACACGATAGATGAGCGTTTGACCACTATCCCACTTGATAGATCTAAGATGTAGCACTCTATTCTAGAAGGAGGAGGACGGCAGAACAAGATCCAAACGTCTTCCCTAGTCGCTGCACCGGTCTACGAATCCGAACACGGACGAGTCCACATGCGACGCTACGACTTAGCCTGGTGGATGGTAACAAAACGCGGCCGAAACCCATTTTACTAGTACCTACTACCTTTTTAAGTATTCTGTGGTATAACAAAAATCTTCTGTGTCTCAAAAAATAATCATTCAAAAGATTAACCGGAAAACATGTTCATAGGACGTAGGACGTTGATTTTTTTCTCAATTTGGAAACAATAAACAATGTAGGTATTGTTATTCTTATGTATCAACAGTACCTATTTAAGTAGAGATGGGTACCTACATGTACCTACTTATAATATTATTATAATACGTGTGTAATTAATAAATAACCAAATTCACTTACATAGTTTTTCTATGCATATAAAATTTAATGTCCTGACTGATTGACTTACCTACAGTATATCAACCACAGACATACAATGTATGTCTGTGGTTGGATAGTGTTTGACAAATTTTGATAGTGTGTTCTTTTGTGGTGTGTAGGGATCTACTACTTTTTTGTTGCAAATACATAATATGCTACACATAAAAAAACACCAGAAACTAAATATTTATGGTTAGTATAAATAATTGTCCTCGGCGGGAATCGAACTCACAACCTTCTGCGTTTCATCTGGGGTTTCGCCCAGCGTGCTACAGAGGCGATTATATACCTAGATATGCCGAGAAGATCGTATTAGCAAACCTAGGGAATTATTTTTTAACCCAGTTTGTCTAACTCTACCCTTGTCTAAAAATGAAAACCCAAGTCTTAGGGTTTTCATTTTTAACCGACGTCAAAAAAAAGAGGTCTCAATTCAACCGTATTTTTTTTACTCTTTGCATAATAGACAAAGAGCGTCAATTTTTTTTTTATTTATTTATTGTATGACTGAGTTGTTTGTAGTTTATTACAATCTCATAGTCACTATCGTATTCATTCAATAGAACGCAACTATAGCGCGGTTTAACTTATTAACTGGCGCCATCTAGTTTGTGTAAGAATCAACATTACCGTATGCAACTTTTATCCTCGAAAATTTCGTCGTTAGATTGTGGAGTCTTAGTCCTCTTTCTAACCGACTTCCGAAAAAGGAGGAGGTTCTCAATTCGTCGGCTTTTTTTTAAATATGTTTTTTGATGTATGTTCTCCGATTACTCGCAGAAGCCTAGACCGATTTGAAAAAATCTTTTTTTATTTGAAAGGAGATATATCACAGTTGGTCTCATAAAAATTTGGTGAAGATCGGATGCGGATCTTCGGAGTGATGAACTGGACTGTTTTTTGATTTTGACCAGTAGAATAATGCCATAAGAATATGGTTTCAGATTCTCCACATCTGAAACTACCACAGTGATCATCACACTGTGATGAGAACATCACAGAACTCCTCAATGATTAAAGTTATGGACACAAATTTAATGATTTTAGTGGTAGTTAAAAGTTACACAAAAATGATGAAATAAAAAAATAATTTAAAAAATTTAAAAACCGACTTCAAAAAAAGCATAAAATAACCTCGCCTTGATACAGTGCCACTGACATATCTGTTATGTAGTCTGAAGTCAGGCAGTTTAACTGGGTGGGATGGATTTGTAGTTTGGCTGCCCGTCAGATTACATAACAGATAAGTCGGTGGCACTGTATCTAGGCGTGGTTGTTTTATGATTTTTCGGTTTTTAGTTTTTTTATTACACTTTGGGTATGGAACCCCAAAAGTAGCGTACCTCGTAGCTACGAAAACTGAGTAGCTTATTGGCCTAGCTGCACCAGCCGATCTCGAATGGTCATGCGGGTTAAGCAACGCTTGGCGCGGTCCTTACTTGGATATGTAGCAGATAATTTGTGTGGCAAAAAAACACTTTCTCAAACTCGTCCGTGCTTCGGAAGGAACGTTAAGCAGTTGTCTCCGGTTGTTATCTCTGATAGCAGTCCTTAGGTCAAGTTAAAGGCCTTAGGGCGACCTGAAGACTCTAACACTAGATGAGACACACCTTCTTCTCGGGAACGCGATGTTCCCGGTTTCATTCCTCTTGGGAGCCCTGGGACCTGGGTCCGCTAATACCCAAGTTATTTGGGGTCAGTGATTAAATAGATTTGGAAATATTTTTACGGCCGGCCGCCGTAAACACGTGTTTACACGTTTTTGCGCTAGATATCTTGTTCACACTTGTTTGCAAAAAAAAATAATAATAATTACGACTTACTCCCATCCACCCCGCTGGCTCTGCCCCGTCAACGGGGCAGGTGGGAAAAGTTGTGCCATCGACCCCGTTAGCGAGGACCTCGGTGTTCAGCGGGGTAGATGGCACAGATCTAGTGCCATGTACCCCGTTATTGCGGTTAACGGGGTAGATGGCACATACCTAGTGCCATGTACCCCGTTATTGCGGTTAACGGGGTAGATGGCACAGATCTAGTGCCATGTACCCCGTTATTGCGGTTAACGGGGTAGATGGCACAGATCTAGTGTCATGTACCCCGTTATTGCGGTTAACGGGGAAGATGGCACAGATTAAGTTTCATGTACCCCGTTACTGCATGTCACGGCGAGGATAGCACAAATCAAGGAGGATATACATACAAGTTACAAATTAAAGGCAATACCTATTACTTTGTCGGAAAAGGAATATTGGCAAATGAAATGGTTTGTAGGAGTGTGTCATAATCAGTTTTTATTGAGTAATAAAATATAAATATAATAATCAACAATATGTTTAGAAAGTAGGGGCATAGTCATGGCTAGTAAAGGACTTATTGCATGAACATATTTTTTCTAATATCTTTATCCAGGGAGAAAACAGTCGACTACGTTTGTAAAGTTTGTATGGAGAAAAGAGTAGGTAGACTGTCCCGTTAATTAAAAAAAAAAGTAGGTATTTGACAAAAAATCAACAACCTAAAACATTAACATTAAGTACCTATACAAATAAATCCTTTACCCTACTAATTACTTCTACGACTTTTAATATTAATTAAACAGTTTTGTTGATATATTGAACAGTTTTGTTGATATATTGAACAGTTTTGTTGATATTAATGCAACGATTTAATTAATGTTTAGAAAACTGTTTGATTAATGTTAATAAAGCTGGTTTGGTTACTAGTAACAAAACCTAGTTTGGTAATCAATAGCAAAATATTTTTTGCAGGAAAATGTAGATAGTTCAAGAAATCTGTCAGATAGTAACTATAATTAGTTTTTATTAAATGTAAACGCACCCGTTAACCAACACTTTACCCTACGCGTGATCCGCGGGCGTGAGGTGATCAGGCACGTTTACGAGAGAAAGGGGGAGCCTAGTTGTTATCCCTACACGGTTACCTATCTTCCTAATACTTTACCTAACTGTTCTCTATTTAGTTATCAACTGAATCTGGACCCTTAGTGTGTATGTGTAAGTGTGTGTACCTAGCCTTTTGAGTACCTAATTGGCCCTAACATAATGTAATTTACCTAAAACTGAAAAAGTTTCAAGTTGATTACATTATCTTATCCATTAATAAAAACTAATTATAGATACTTATCTGACAGATTTCGTGAACTATTTACATTTTTGTTTTATAATTAATGTAAAATAAAATTATCTTTTTCGATTTATAAATTCCTTATATCGTCCCTATAGAGCGAGACATCACCAAATCGAAAACCACTGTTCCGAGATATCGGCGTTCAAAGATTTTTAAAATTAAATTTGCCATAACTTTTGATTCGTATTACATATTATCATAAATTAAACTTTGTTTAAAAGGTATTACGCCTTAGTTTATGATCACATTTATTGAAATTCGATAAAGTATTAAATTGTATCAATTAGGGACAAAAGAAACAATTAGTTAATTCTTCCACAAAACTATTTTGAGTTTTTTACGAGTTAGTTAATTCTATCATGAAGTTAGTGACTTCTTACTCAGTATTTAGAAGCTTTAATTGAAACCAACTCGAGTTACTTGATATTGATCTTGTCTTTTCTATTATCGAGAATCAACCAACTGCATATTTCGATATGTTTTATTATTGTTTTCTAATATATAACGCGAATTTATAAAAACAATATACTTTTATAGTTAGTACTAGCTGTGCCCGCGACTTCGTCAGCGTTTTTCGGACTACCTACCCATCGCTGTGCAAAAGTCTACACTTGAACGGACGATCAGGGAAGTCTGTTGCTGAGCAGAAGAGAATCATGGCAGAGTCTATTTAAGTGTAGATTTTTCACAGCGCAGCGGTAGGTAACGTGTTGCATGCTTATTCACATTACTTATTATAAGAAGTAGCCTTTATCGAAAATATAAAAAAAATCAAAACCCGACTTCGAAAATAAGGTCAAAACAATAAAAATAAGCTCTCCTACATACAGTGCAACCGACTTATCTGTTATGTAAGCTAAAGTCGGGCAGCTTAACTACATGATATCTTTTTTTTTACGTGGGTAATGCGCCTTATGCACCGTCAGGCCACTCTCGTTGGGCTCCCTACCATAGGTTTATAATCCAAACCCCCATGGTGTCCCTCGCTCCACAAGGGTCGAGGCCAGTGAGAATTCCTCATGGACTACATCCCGACAACGGCGGCCTTTCCAAGCCTCATCTCTGCCTCTGCCCGATAGACAATCCCTCTCCATCTCCCCTCCCTCGGCACGATCACGCCATCGTCTCGAGGTCCCCAAAGCCGGTGATAAAGCCCCCCACCGAGTTCACCACCAGAGGCTGAAGTGATTTTTTATAGTGGTTGTCTTCCACGCGGCCCCTTTCTTGCGGAAAGGACCCCCGAGCCCGCTGACGCGGGATTACGGAGCCAGGCCAGGCAAACCCGGTTTCCCACGTCGTGCGCCTCTTAGCTTGCAGCTACTGAGTCCCCTCACAACGGCAAGGTGGGCGACCATCTGGAGGGTAAAACGTAACGTCGTGTCCGGGACTCGGGACTCGAACGCGCAGCCCTCGAATCGGAAACCATCACTCTGCTCGGCAGGCCACCGTTCGTTAAAAAAGGGAATGCGGTCTGTGATTCGAACGCGGAACCCTCGACTCGGAATCCACAACTGCCATCGTGCCACGTAAACTACATGCAATCTGCATCTACCCAGTAAAACTGCCCGATTACAGCTATATTTTTTAATCATTTTTATTGCATTTTCGACTGCTACTAAAAATTATCAAAATTGTAACCGTAACTTTAATCACTGAGGGACTTTTGAGAAGGTGGTTTCAGGGGGTCCATCAATTTGTACTTAGTTCTTTATAAGCCGATTCTATTGATGGAAGTCCAAAAATTAGTAATTTACAGCATTATGGGATGCTATTCTGCTTATCATTCCGAAGGTTCTCATCAGATCTTCAACAACAATTTATGGGACCAACTCGGGACTCTCACTTTCCAAATATTAAAAAAAGAATGTTCGAAACCGGACTTTATTTGCCGGAGTACGGTGTGAACATATTCACATACAAAAAGCCATCAATATGCGGGTAGAATTGAGCAGCTCCTCTTTTTTTTAAAGTCGGTTAAAACCAGCCATTATAAAAAAAATCCGTATGTCCGAAGGATCCGGATATGTGGAGAGACATAGGTATACGGTATTTTAGGAATTTCCTGCAAAAAAACTGGATATCCGGTTTTTTTTATTTTCGACCGGATATCCGGTTAATCATGTGTTGATTCCACACAACATACTTCTTCAATACAACATTCAAACTAACTAAGTAAAAGCAGAAAAATCACTTTATCCGGATAACCGGACAAAATATCCGGATAAAAAATAGCCTATATGTTAATCGGGATCTAAAGCTATCTGCATACCAAATTTGGTTAAAATCGGATAAGCCGTTTCTGAGATTAGCGGGCACAAAGGCACACACAAACAGACAAACAGACAAACAGACAAACAGACAACCAGAAAAATAGAAAAATAGGTTCTACTGCGTTAATAGATACCCCTACAACTTATCTTTTTTTTATATCTTCCAAAAACAGACACCGTTAAGTTACGATTTTATTATATGTATAGATAATAGATATAGATGAAGTGGTTAGATTAATTAAAATGTATAATAAAACCTAAATCTATCATGAAATATCAATAATATCAGAAAAATACAATTAATTAAAAATCTAACAAAATATTTGATTTTCACACAGTTAAAAAGGATCAGTTATTAAATAAGTTTAAAATTTAACTAAAACTTTGTTCAGGTCTACCTGTTCCATTACTTCTTTTTATCTCTGGCGATTTTTTTGGGATCTATTTGAAATTTTTAGATCAGGTTTCAACATCAGTATGATGATAAGGCTTAGTAACAATGTGGGCTAAGATGGAGTATTATTATCTAGACTAGAATACACCTATTAACTCGCAACTTTAAGATCCCAATTGTAGTCATGCCAACAGACGTAAACGCTTAATTTGGATGTACATTAATTTATTTGGTTGTAAGATATGATAATGACATTAGACAGTTCAGATACTCATACTGATAAAAAACCGACATGCTAGTGTGGGACCTATTATATTATTGTAATGACTAGCCATTCGTTAAAAAATTGACCGTCGAAGGGAGCCTTCTGGCTTTTCTTTCAATCGATACCAACGCCTCAAGATTCAACTGAGCGGTTCCGCTCAGTGAGAACGATTATACTCTATACAAATGATGGGAGTTGCGCTTTGTATAGATTCATGTCGGGATTCAATGTCCTATGTGGTACTTACTGCTCTGTTAGCTTACCTTTGTCAGCTCACTAGAGCCCCTTTGTCTGAAGTAAATGATTTCTCTTAGCGGAGAGCAGACATCTAGCCTGATCTCCGCTTAAAAAACAGACAGACACGCATCTTTGACTTCTCAGAGAAACCGACCTGATCAGGTCGATGTCCTATACTTAGACTTTCAAAAAGCGTTTGACAGGGTGGACAATGAAATTAACGCGATTAAACCCGCAGGATGTCTTTAATTGCAATACAACATCGCGAAAACAGAAGAAAAATCTAGAGTGGCCTATGATATAATATAATATACTGCTGGCAAAGTTGGTCGCCATAGGATTTGCACCAAAAATGTTTCCTTTACTGGGTGACTACCTCCGCGATCGCCAGTAGTATGTTAGACTTGGCTTATACGAGTCATTGTCTTACTATAATATGCGATCTCGCGTGAGTCAAGGATCAATACTTAATAGAAGAATAATGCTATCAAGCTGTATTCTAAAAGTTAAAAGTCATGGAAATGTCAAGAAACACGATAAACACTACGCTATCTGGAAAACCTCCAATAAACCTATTACGTCGACATCCGTATTGTCGGTCACTGATGAGAAATAACCTCATTCTTCTACGCTTCTAGTTATCTAATTAAGGAACCGATTGTTGAGAATATTTTCCATAAACTTGCAGATTGTTGCAGTGACTTAAATTTATTTGTATCGTAATATACGAAGTCAACACGACTTCCTTTTTCGACACTCGTTGCCGTTGACTAAATTTAGTGATTTCATTAAGCATTAATCCCGCTATTTTATTTTGGTTTGTACCAAGGAAGCCTTTTCTCTCCCACATCCTAGTAGACCAGAACTGGCCATGCCACTGGAAGCGCAAAGCTGCAAACAGAAAGTAATAAATTCGTTTTTTCCGTAGCAGTGTCGCTAAATATTCCTAAACTGCTAAGTCGAGTTCCAGAACAAGGAAAGTGGAGAGCAGCAAAAGTTCGACTCGATTGTCTTAGCCTAAACGTAGGTATCATAAAGATTTACTTGGTATTGGGTACAAAGAATATAGAATAAACTATTATTCTATATCCGGCTTACGTGATCGAATTGCGCTTTCCGCAGCGCACTCTTGTAAGTTTTAGTTTTACGTCCTTTTATTTTGTTTTTCGGTAAAGTCCTCACATTAAGGATTCAAGTTCTAACTTAAGGCCAATATGACTTTGTGTCCTAATATCTTATCACGTAGCATACCAAATGGTTGAACTTTTCTACAGTACCAGTAGTTGAGCAATCTTTAGTATGTCAACCATGGACAAGATACAAAAAACAATCGCAATCTATCTCGCTCGCAATACCTACTTCTCATGGCCATTACCTGGGTTATGTCACGGGAGTGAACTAACAATAACTTTCTTAAACAGTTAGTCAGAGCTACCAAGATGATGATACTGACATTAAACAGTGATCAGGATCAATCATCAACAGATAGTCGTGGAAATTAGCAGAGTGATTGTTAACATCTGAATCTGCTTCTCTTGTTCCACTTGGGATAGGTTTATGCACCTCACGTTTACTTTAACGTTTCAGTAGAATCTAAACTTTATATAGTTTAACTTTGAACTTATAATATTATTATATAGTACTAGCTGACCCGGCAAACGTTGTTTTGCCTTATAAATTATAGATAGTAGCCGATTCTCAGACCTACTGAATGCGCATGTGGAGTTTGGTGGAGATCGGTTCGTCCGTTTTGGAGGAGTACGGTAACTAACATTGTGACATGGAAATTTTATTTATAAGACTAGCTGACCCGGCAAACGTTGTTTTGGCTTATAAATTATAGATAGTAACCGATTCTCAGACCTACTGAATACGAAAATAAAATTTCATAAAAATCGGTCAAGCCGTTTCGGAGGAGTACGGTAACTAACACTGTGACATGGAAATTTTATATATAAGAAGATTTAGCAATATTAGGTGGTTAAGGTACGGAATTGCCGTTTATATGGAGATAATTGAGAAAATGCATTGTTCGCGAACAGAGCTAGAGTTTACTATCTCTCCGCAATATCCACCCCAGTAATAAAAGAACTAACTAAGTCGCCTGCGTTCCGAGTGAAATGTAACTAATTCTCAACAAGATGCTGATTATGTTGTGCAGAAATTGATTAAACCGACTTAGGTAATGAATTCTATCCTTCTAGGTTATGGTGTGTTTTTACTAGTATAGGGAAGAAATCACTAAATCGATCGGGTCCCGATCCCCGTAATGATAGAACTCACTAAGTCGTCTGTGTTTCATGCGGAATGTAACTAACTCACAACGAGATTCGCATTATGTTGTGCAAAAAATAATTAAATCAATTTGATGAATTCTCATCCTAATGGTTATTGTATGTTTTTAGGATGAAAGAAATCACTCAATCGATTTGATGACTTTTCGCTTTTATTAAAGTTAATAAAATCATAAAATATTGAGAGCTAGAAATCACTAACTCGAGTTAGTGATTTCTAGCTTTCATAAAATGTATCGAACCATTAATGCTAAAATTAACTAACTCGAGTAAGTTAATTCTCGACGTGTTATAGGGCTTCAGAACGCTGCTCTTAAATAGGGATAGAAATACCTAAGTCGAGTTAGTTTTCAGCTGTATTTAGTTTAAAAAAGTAAGAATTAATTAAGTCAACTTGGTTAATTATCATTTTATTTCTGCGATCAGTACTCAGAGTTGGTGAATTCTCACATTTTATAACTTCAAAACTAAAATACCTAAGATAAAATCGAAAATACAGAAACGTAGATAATAAAATAGGAATTTTAGTGGCATTCATAAGTCAAATCGGCACTTTTTCGATTTGGTGATGTCTCGCTCTATAGGGACGATATTTATTTCAACAATTATAATAATTATATACAATAATATATACTTACTTATCAAAATTATCTTTACAATCAACTTGTTAAGTTTATACGTAGGTACGGAATGTGTGTATAATTGTGTTTCTGCATCATTTGATTGTTTTCTAATGTAGACCTGGACCTGAAAAACAGACAATATGTAATTAGGTTTATTTTTTCGCTACAAATTCCAAAATGTCACAGTCTGAGGATGATCGTTAGTTTATCAATATTTATTTTCATTTTCTGGTAATTAAGAATGTGAATAAACTAAAAAAGTAAAGTGAATGAATATACATACATACCTAGGCCATTGAAACTTTTTAGCGAACAGACAAAGTTAGATCTTTATAATTAAATTAGAGAAAGATAAGTTAGGTACATACCTTTGAATTTCTCTATGTAGATAGATACATATGCCCCCCCACAACTTTAGATAGGTAGTCTTCAATGAGATTTGGGCTGGGGTCCGGCACTGACGCCGCTACAAATTCATTCATGTTCCTTAAAATGTCCACACGTTCAATGAAGTTTTTTAACGAGAACCATGTGTTTTTTGTGGTTTCACTAGGTATTATGTATTTTTCTGTCGCTTTTACTAAAATTATAACCGACGACGCCAAGATCAGACGGATGGCAAATGAAACAAGTTCGAACACGTTCGCTTCGCACACGCTCCAAGAGCTAGTGATGGGTCAACTCGAGTCAACTCGAGTTGCGATTAACTCGAGTCAACTCGAGTTAAATTCAATTCAATTCATTTATTTCAGATAATACATCCATATAAAAAAAAAAAACATTACAAATTACAAATAATTTATTTCTATCTTAATAATAAAATAAATTTTTAAATTAATGTCGAAAAATAATAAAATTAAGTTTTAAATGAATGTCAAATAATAATAAACCTTGCGAACTCGAGTTCAATAATAGTAGGGGAAGCAGGGTAACAATGGATAACTTTTTTTCTAAGGCTATAAATGAACGCAATTTGTGTATTTAAGAAGTTAAATTTGTATTCACACTATACAGAAATTATCAAGGTACAAATTAAGCATATAATTTAGACGCTAGCTACAATAATTAGGGCACCACAAGTATTTAAAAAAAAAAAGAAAAATTATCCATTGTTCCCCAGGTCTGGGTCACCTTGAATCATCGGCTGGGTGACAATGAACATACGGGTTACAATGAATTTTAAAAGAATTACAAGGGATGTAAAATAAAACAAACTGTTTTAATCTTGAATATTTATTATTACTCGTACTTTCTCTTTTTAATCATACTTAATAATAATAAAATAAAGCCCGCAGGGCACCTTGAGGCGAGGTGTCGGGGAGTAGCGACCCCGCGGCTTCCCGAGTGCTCTAGGGAGAAGTTACCGCTCCTCACCTCCGGCTTGTCTTAGTTGGCTGGTCGGAGTGAACATTGACGAGGAAGTGGTCCCCCGCCTCTGGCTTGCCTTCACCGGCTGGTCAGAGTGGAGTCGCGAGAGCAGAAATGCTCGGAGGATGGACACCTCACGTCAGTGATGAGTTGGCCCGCTCTCTGGCATCCCAGTGATGACTTAAAATCCAAGGAGGTATATCCATCCTTCAGCCTCTCACGTCCCTGTTGCTCCCTTGCTGTAATTCGCTCAGCTGATTAGGGGACCCAGTTTGTGAGTTGGCGAGTCTCCGTCTGCCATTTTTACGTGTTTATTGGACATTGTTACGGCAGGCGCCATAGTCACCATAGTTCCCCCAGTAGCTAATCCACTACCATCACATCACTATAGCCCATGTTGTTTTCATCCGTAGATTTCTCAATAGTTCTATCCGATCCGGTGGTTGTCCTTGGCTGCATTTTATAGTGCAGACAGGGATAATCGCCGGCTTGGTGGCCACTTCATTGTTTTCGAGTAAAGTTGTTATTGAAAAGGGCCTCTACGTGTTGGCTTCGGCTCCACGCACGCCTTCCAAAAGTCCGGGGCTCCATAGCCCCGTGATACTGGACATATAAAAAAAAATCTTATAGGAATCAACCTAACACTATAATTCGGTGTAAGCCTATCATTTTTTGATGGTAACGATATAAAGTTGCATATGGTAAACCTTTGCGTTTTGCTGCTGCATAAATTGACATACCATCGTCGGAAATTAGCTTGAGGGCCTGCTTTATAGTTTCCGCACTGTGGAGCCCTTTCGATGTTTTTCTAACGTTATTTCGAGGCATTTTGGTACCTAAAAATAAAAAATATGTTGATAAAATTATTACAAGAACGAGTCAAAGTTCATTGTACCCCGTGCATGTTTGTCATGGGGAACAATGAATAGCCTATCCATCGTTACCCAATGGCAGTTTAATCATTGTTACCCATCGACCGTTAGACAGTAAGTAAGTAGTAAAACGGAAAACATTAAGGTAAAACATTAATAATCCTACGGAAGCTATTAGAAAAATGAACATACAATTCAGAAACGTGTGAAACACTTTTCAAAAGGTCATAAAAAATATATTCGGTACTCACTTTTGGTCAGACCGCGACAGCGCGTCTCCCTCCTGTCGTATCTCGGTGCGGACTGGATTGAACGACCAGTTACACACTAGGCTCCGTTCAGTTGAGTTTATGTGCGTGAGCGACTGACACAGAGATACTTATTTAAACTTATTCATTGTTCCCCGTTATTCACTGTTACCCTGCTTCCCCTACTATTTTTAACAAATTTTAACCAAAAAACGCATAATTGGTGGTTATTTTATTTGATAAATTATTTTTTATTTCGGTCCTATTGCCTAATCTCGGTAAGGACCGAAGGATTAAAATGTAAAAAACCCGGCAAGTGCGAAACTCGCGCACGAAGGGTTCCGTACCACTATCACAATTGGGTACCGAACCCTAAAAATGTTTACCAATTTTAAAATTTGATAGGAAAATGTGACATATTTAGCTTCGATTCTTACTTCCATCATCCGACCACACCACTAAAAAAAAAAAAATTAAAAAAAAAAAAAACTTTGTCACTAAGACAATCTGAAACTTATAATTAAGAAACTCTTTGGTAAGTGAAGGCAGACTGGTATATTTGACAGATAGGGTAGCCATTTCCCCCCCGAAGGATTCCCGCCTTGTCGTGGCGGGGGGGCTTAGTAACCGTGGCTTGGTCACCCACGCTGAAGCGAAGAGGAACCCACCCGAGAAGGAGCCGCTTCAGCTTCGGCTTGCGGCTGGAGGAGGTTTCGGGGCCGCGGCAGGAGAGGAGTGTCGGTGTTTCGTTGCCGCTCTCCCTATCTGCCGCGGCCTCGGCGGGGCCGCCACCGTTAGATGGCGGACGCGGTGGGGCTGCAGGGGAGGAGGCGTGTCGGTGTGTCGTTGCCGCTCGCCCTATCCCCTGCAGCCGAAAAGTGGTCGGCGACGGGGCCACAGACCTCACCCGTCGCAGGGGAACCAGGGGTGTCCAGACATCCCTGGTTCCCCTAAACGGCTCTTGGCGGCGGACTCGGGGGAGTTCGTCGCCAAATATTGAGCCTGAGGTGGCGGCGGCGTGTCCACGCCGCCCCTCGTGAGGGTTTACCTCCTACGGAGGTTTTTGGAGAGGAGGCCGGACGCGGCCAACCGCTGTGGGGCAGACGGTAGTATGCGAGAGCGTTTCCCGTCTGTCCCCACACTTAGCGGAGAAGACGGACACCGAGGGGTTTAGTGGGTATACCCTGGCCGCACACCATCTTGGCCGGGGGGACCCCCACACACCGGGCCGCTCTCCCCCGGGAGCGGCCTGACGGTCTTAAGGAGATTCCCCTCGTAAAAAAAAAAAAAAAAAAAAAAAGGGTAGCCATTTTGAATTTCATGACCTACTCAATTCGATGTTTTTGAAACACGTTTGTTGTATGGGAGCCCCTCTTAAATATTTGTTTAATTTTGTTTTTAGTATTTATTTTGTTGTTGTAGCGGCAAACGAAATACATCTTCTGTGAAAATTTCAACCTTCTAGCTATTACGGTTCATGAGATACAGCCTGGTGACAGACGGACAGACGGACGGACAGACAGCGAAGTCTCAGTAATAGGGTCCCGTTTTTACCCTTTGGGTACGGAACCCTAAAAAACTACATGTCGTGGTTTCACATTGTGTAAGCCTCGTTCTTGCTGAAATATTGAAGTTGAAAAATTTTGATGCCGTGGGAATATTGTGATAAAAATGTATGTATGTAATAATTTAAGTCTCCAGCTAATTACATACTAAGTCTCATCAGAATCGGTTTGGTTTTTTTTGGCGTAAAGTGGCAAAGTTTATAAAATAATTAATTGGGTTACTCATGCCTATCAACTCGAGTTGCAACTTGAGTTAACTCGAGTTACGTGCATTTTAACTCGAGTTGACTCGAGTTACGTTTATTCCGAGTTGACCCATCACTACAAGAGACCGCGTTCGGGTGCGTTCGGTACCTTCTAACAAATTACGTTTCGTTACAAATAACAAAAGTTTGAATAGGTATAGTCATAAAAGTTATATATTTTTATTAATAGTTTGACTAAAAATTACTACACTAGTTAGATTGTTTCTTACCAATTATAGGATTAAATAATACACATACAGTTCGTTAAATTATAAATAGAGCGTTAATCTATTTCCAACGAATTGGTTAAATTATTTTTTTATAAATAGGTTTTGTTGCTTTCACCGTACCAGTCTACAAATTGAACTATTTCAGACTTATTTTCAGTTAATGGTTACTAATACTTAGTTTACTAGCCAGCAAACATTATTGTAAAACTCCTTTTGCATACCTAACTAAATTAGGTTTGTAGTATGCTCTCAAAGTATATTTAGTAATAATAACCAAAGTTTGCTTAAAATAAGCGTTAACAAAACAAGTTCGGTTAATCATTTTTTTCAGTGTATCCTCGCCGTGACATGCAGTAACGGGGTACATGAAACTTAATCTGTGCCATCTTCCCCGTTAACCGCAATAACGGGGTACATGGCACTAGATCTGTGCCATCTACCCACGTTAACCGCAAAAACGGGGTACATGGCACTAGATCTGTCCCATCTACCCCGCTGAACACCGAAGTCCACGCTAACGGGGTCGTTGGCACAACTTTTCCCACCTGCCCCGTTGACGGGGCAGAGCCAGCGGGATGGATGGGAGTAAGTCATAATTACACGTGTTGTCTTTAAAAAAGCTTCAAATTTGTATGGAGTCGTGGTCCATATGTGATGCACGCACGTACTAGAACGACCTCAAAATGACGCACATGTGGCGCAATCACTGTTAACGTGTTAAAATACACCTACTTACTATTGAGATTCCCATTGCATGATATTCGGTGTGAAACTTCGTGCGACTCAAGTTTAACCCTAATCGGTCAAGTGAACAGCAACTCAGCGCCATGCCAGCTGTTTTTCCAGTTTTCATTTTTAACCGACTTTAAAAAAGGCGGAGGTCTTAATTCAACCGTATATATTTTTTTACTCTTTGCATAATAGACAAAGAGCTTCAAAAATTAATTTGTTGTATAACTTTGTGCAATTTGTTGATATTACAAATCTATTCTGTGACGATGTCATAGTCACTATCCCATTTATGCAATAAAACATCGATAGCGTGATCTTACTTATTCACTGGCGCCATCTAGTTTGTGTAAGAATCAACATTGCCGTAAGCAACTTTATCCTTGAAAATTTCGTCGTTCGATAGATACACCTACTTACTATTCAGAGATTCCCATTGCATGATATTCGGTGTGAAACTTCGTGCGACTCAAGTCTAACTCGAATCGGTCAAGTGAACAGCAACTCAGCGCCAGCTGTCAAATCGTTAGAACTTTGTCCCCTGAATAACATCTTCGAATACGATTTGAGGTGTAAGCTTATCGAGATTTTAGTATAATAAATAAATATTGCACGACGTTACACACAGCGCAATCTAGCCCCAAACTAAGCACGGCTTGTAGTACTATGGGACTAGACAACGGATATACTACATATTATACTTTTTTTTGTTGTAAATACATACATAATGATACCTACATAGAAAACACCCAGACCAGATACAAATATTCATTTTTAAGCATTAATACTTGCACCCGGCGGGAATCAAACGCGCAACCTCCTGCATTGCAGTTGGGCCTTCCCCCAACGCGCCACTGAGGTCTTTAATAATTTGATAATATATCCCAAAAATACGATTATTGAACGATTTCGTTCAAAAAAAGCGGCTATATACTAAATAACGAGATTTTTGTAAGTTAGACCGTATAAGCGTAAAGAGTTATGATTGGTTTATAAATAAAAGGGTTAAATTACAACGTTTGGACAAATTGGCTGCCTCCACACACACCTTATGTATGCTACGTATACGTAGTATATCCTTTGTCTAGTCACCGTGACACAAGCTTAGTCGCTTACCATGGGGCTAGATGGCGCTGTGTGTTGTTGGCAAAATTTATTTATTTTTATTTATTTATTATTAACTTATGTAGGTACCTATAGTGAAAAACTCATCTCTTGCTCATCACTTAGAATGGAAATAAATAAATATTTTTTGTGTACCTTGTGTTATACTTATGTGTTATGGTGACTAGATAACGGATATACTTATCCTACGTTTTATACTTTTTTTGTTGTTGGAAATACATAGGTACATACTACATAGAAAACATTAGAAAACAACTAGGGAGGCTACCGCGGATGTATCGTCGCTTTCAACTCGACGGGCGGCGACTCGGGAACCCCGGTCCGATATACAAACATATCAACATTCAACATTACGGCAAAAAAAGTTGTCATAATATATTACAAATTTATATATTAAAAGGTATTGAAAAAACAATTGTTATTTTAATTTGTTAAAAAATGTAAATTACTTCCATTTAAAAGTATTTAGAATATATTTCATTCTAATCATTAAATATCAGTAAATAAGTGTCTCGAAACTAAGTGTGAAACGGAACGCTTTTGACCAGCTGTTTGCTGTCAACTGTCATTTTGACAGCGAGTCGACTGTCGAGTTAAAAGCGACATCCGCGGTAGCCTCCCAGAACCAGAAACAAATGTTTACGGTTGGTATAATTACTTGTCCCCGGCGGAAATCGAACCCGCAACCGGGGTTTCGGCCGGTGTGCTACAGAAGTGGTTATACAGGATGTCCCACGGCGATGCCACACGGAGGGAAAGTACCTTAAATATTAAAGATAGGATATTTTACTGAAAGAAGACATCGTTTTATTTTTAATAATAAGTAGAACTGCATTCACAATTTTTTTAAAAATCGCCTACCTCAACCGGGAATCGAACCCTCCAAATGTGATAGAAAAATTACATGTATTTTATAAGGGCTACTCATAAGCATTATTGTTTCCTAAATAACCTAGCATCTTAAATGAAAGGAAGATCATGAAATTTGACATTTTATTTAAAATTTTGTTCAGGGTTTCCTCTGACTTCCCTACGCCATGCTTCCAACAATTAACATTATCATTTCAAAGTATTTACAAACCACTTCACTTGAGATACAAGATTTCCGTGGTATAAGTACATGATAATAATAAAACGATACATAAAGTGTAGTAGGTATTCTTCATGAGCTCACAATTACCATGCAACTGGCTGATATTAGTAAAAATAAATTATTCGAAAATGGAACACGTAAATTTTCAAGCGTCTGTTCTTCTTTGTTTATTGTGAGTTTCATTTTCGTTTATTAGCATTTTTTGTGTTAATTTACTTACGCAGCGTCCTACGTAGACGATTGGATGCGAATGCGATTGCGATCCGATCCGATCCGGTGCGGTGCGGTGTGACGCGGCGACTCTGTCCTACGTGCGCGCGTGTCGGCGGCGCGGCGTCGCTAGGGTTGCCAACAGTTTTTTCGAAAAATATAGTATTTGTGGCTAAAAAATATAGTACAAAAATTAGAGCGGTGTTTTGTCGAATATTTCGAAAAAAATACGTATTTTTTGGACTGAACCTTTTTTTCACACTTTCAATAAATACTCTTTCTTTCTTGAATATAAAAAAATGTTCCCGACATTCAATCTTTAAATTATGAGCACCTTTTTTATGGCTTTTCCTTTTTTCCCTCTACATACTCGTAGAAAACAGTCCTCTGTAAATGCAGAGAGGAGGAATTTATAAAAGAAACAACTTTTTACAAATGATGCCAGAAATATAGTATTTTGGCGTACTATATGTGCTTTCAAAAATATATACTACGCTGAGCTGAAATATAGTACAATACTATATATTATAGTACGGTTGGCAATCCTAGGCATCGCATCTAGTTCGGACGCAAATGTCAAGTCGACAGATCGCGGTCGCATCAATCCGTACCGCGCCGTACGCACGTAGGCCACTTCAATGGCTATCGACTGTTTGTTTTTTCCGCACCGCATCGGATCGGATCGCGTTCGCATCCACGTATCCACGTAGTACGCTGCGTTACCATTACTTACAGTGTGCAGGAGTTACAAAATGAACATAGATGTATTATTTCAAACATCCACCATGCAAAAATAAGTAAATCGACAGGGAGATAAATTATTAAAAGAGTGAGAATTTGTATACAACATAACGGATCACATTTTGAGCATTTGCTAAATTTTTTTTTTAATAAAATGTCAAATTTCATGATCTTCCTTTCATTTAAGATGCTAGGTTATTTAGGAAACAATAATGCTTATGAGTAGCCCTTATAAAATACATGTAATTTTTCTATCACATTTGGAGGGTTCGATTCCCGGTTGAGGTAGGCGATTTTTTAAAAAAATCTGTGAATGCAGTTCTACTTATTATTAAAAATAAAACGATGTCTTCTTTCAGTAAAATATCTTTAATATTTAAGGTACTTTCCCTCCGTGTGGCATCGCCGTGGGACACCCTGTATAGGTAGATATCCCGAAACGACCGTGTTAGCAAATCTTGGGAATTATTTTTTAACCCACCTTTAGTTATGGGTTTCAATATTAAAGGAATTTACTCTTTGCTTAACTAATCATGCGAATTATGCAAAGAGATTCAAAAATTACATCAATATTCCAAATTTTAATATCTCAATATTATTTTTAACCTTTAATGTAACTATCTTACATTAATACAATCTTGACTAGTTAGTAGTCTAGTCGCTAACATAGTGATTCAATGAAACGTAACGATAGCGCGATGTAACTTTTTCGCTGGCGCCATCTAGTTTGTGTAAGAATAAATATTACCGTACACAACGGTCACTATCACGGTTCATGAGATACACCCTGGCGAATGGCGATAGACAGACAGACCGACAACAGAAGTATAAGTGTTCGGTGCCGACAACAGTGGAGTCTGTCCGTTGTTACCCGTTGTTACACTTGTTGGGTAATTTAAAAAAATGTATATAGGTAGGTACCCTAGTTTTCAAACTTAGAGTGATTCTACATTTAACATTTTTCTTTTAATCATGTACTACTTAGATAAAACGTTTTAAATATCGAAACATAGGTGATTTTACGCTCGTTTCTATGGAGCACTCAGTTTTGTGATTACCATACTAAAAATTCACGGTCCCATATACACACATCAACATCGTCTAGGGATATTTTATATAAAGTTCTTAAACTTAAAAAATACTGGCCGATTTAAAAATATTTTAATGGAACCTTATTGTGTAGGCCTTATAGTATGATTCCAAATTTGAATTTTAAAAAATTAATTAAAAACATAAGATTAGCGCGGCAATTATTGTAGCGAGTTCGAAGGTTTAAATTTACTTAACGCAGTTTTAAGCATTTTGTTTAAACAAATTGAAGTTTTAATATTTTTTTTGATTAATTACAATTTAATACAACTGTATGCATCATGCAGCGGCGTCATTTAACAAGAAACGAAATGTTAAGGGCAGTAGAAATGCTCCAAGCTGGGGCTACTCAACGGAGTATTGCCGAGGAGATTGGAACAAGACAAAACGTGATATCAAGATTGTGGTCACGTTATCGTGCTACTGGTGAAGTGGCTGAAAGGCATCCAGGCGGAAAGCGGATAACTACCCAAAGACAAGACCGATTTTTGCAAGTGGCCGCGAGAAGACAACCAAATGTTACGGCCATGCAGTTGGTTCAAACGCTCCAGTCAGACCACCAGGTGCTTGTCAGTGATCAAACTGTGAGGAGAAGACTGCACGAGGCTAACCTTCATTCTCGCAGGCCGCTTCGTACTCTAGCACTACGCAGAGGAAATCGTGGACGAAGATTACAGTGGGCTAGAGAACATTTGCCTTGGGAAGATATCGAGTGGTCGGTAGTGTTGTTTACCGATGAGTCCCGATTCGGATTTCATCCTGATTCACGTAGAGTACGCGTATGGCGAGCTTCTGGTCGTGACAACCGTCTGCAACACCCTCAGGAGGTCCATCCATACCATGGCGGAACAATTATGGTTTGGGCGGGAATTCGTATTGGTGGAAGAACAGACCTCGTTTGGATCAGAAACACTATGACTGCCGAAAAATACCGTAATCAGGTGCTAGCACCAATAATCTATCCCCATCGACTGCAAATTGGCCAAGTTTTCACGCTCATGCACGACAACGCCCGTCCGCACACTGCGCGAGTGGTGACCAGCTGGCTAGAGGAGCACGACGTGTCGGTCTTAGACTGGCCCGCGCAGTCACCAGACCTAAACCCCATAGAGCACGCGTGGGATATGCTTCAAAGAAGGGCTTTGAGGAATTTGCCTCCAAATGTTGCGACTGAAGAGCAACTTTTTTTGCATCTTAGCAGGACCT
This sequence comes from Idaea biselata, assembly GCA_958496205.1. Classification (NCBI taxonomy): domain Eukaryota; kingdom Metazoa; phylum Arthropoda; class Insecta; order Lepidoptera; family Geometridae; genus Idaea; species Idaea biselata. Next base: position 1,102,413 of record OY292396.1, read on the forward strand.
GGGACAATATTCCGCAGCAAGATATTGACAACCTGATTCAAAGCATGAAAAACCGTTGCAGGGCCGTGATTAACGTCATGGGTGGTTTCACTGACTACTAATTTTAACTTCAAATAAAAAAAACCTAATAATTTCGTTTCACTTTATTTTTTTCCTTAGATAGACATTTTATCTTAAATTTAACATTATTTCACTTTTTGCGTTTTTTTAAATAAAAAAATATTTAAGCATAAAACAATATTTTGTTGTATTCTAAATCATAGTCTGATAAGTAGGCTTTACAAAAATATATACATGTTGTTTGTTAGTAAACACAATTTTTGAGTAAATTGAGAAATTCTGAATATCCCTAGACGGTGTTGATGTGTGTAGTTGAAACAAAAGAACATTTTGACAAACGGGTACCTATACTTACATTTAGGTATAGGGCTTATTCCCAATCGGGCCATTCTTTTTTCCTATTGGGGCCAAAACAAATTTTCGAATACCTAATCTTTTTTCCTCAACGGGCCAAAATGTTTCAAGTACAAACAGCAAGAAAACATTTTTTTTGGCCCATTGTTACCCATTGGGTATGGAACCCCAAAAGTAGCGTAGGTACCTCGTATCTACGGTATCTGATGTGCTCATTGGCACAGCTGCACCAGCCGATCTCGAAATGGTCGTGCGGGTTAAGCAACGCTTGGTGCGGTCACTACTTGGATGGGTGACCGATATTTGTGTGGCAAAAAAAACACTTTTTCAACCTTCTCCTCGACCTTTCGGAAGGCACGTTAAGCAGTTGGTCCCGGTTGTTATCTCTGATGGCAGTCGTTAGGTCAAGTTAGAGGCCTTAGGGGGACCTGACAACTCTTACACCAAGTGAGCCACACCACTACTATAGTTACACTTAAAGAAGAAGACGGTAACTATGACCTATACTACTAATATTTTAAAGCTAAAATTTGTGAGTCAATCACATGAAAACCGCTGAACCGATTACCATGAACCTCGGTATGTAGATGGCTGGAGACCTGGAATAACACATAGGCTACTTTTTATCCGGATATTCCCGCGGGATCGGGACCGCGGGTGAAACCGCGGTTTAAAATACACCATCATTTTCGGCTTTAAACGCGTTGCTTTTGTTTAATATTTTATACAAGCTACGTCCTGCGCCTTAACCCACATAAGTCCCGATCCCGGGATATCGGGAACAAAAGTAGCCTATGTTACTCAGGGTAAATGTAGCTTCTCTTGGTGAAATAATTTTTTGAATACAGTAGTTTTTGAGTTGATTCGTTACAAACATACAGACACACATAAACACAAAAACACAAATCTTTCCTTTTTATAATATTAGCGTAGAAGAAATTTTTAACGTCCGAACGTTTCGAGGTCTTTACCGACCTCTTGCTCATAGGTAGACAGCTTCGGGTGTTGAAACGCGATTAAAAAAACATAATCCTGTAGAATTAAAAAAAAATGTTCATAGGTATTTATATGTTTATTCATATTAAAATGTTTGTTCATTTGTATATTTATATAACACTTTGAATCGTCAGTAATCTATGTGTCTTCGGAACGCGACCTCCAATGAGAAGAAGACACAATAAACTCATGGAGTTTTTTTGCAGTGTTCATGATTATTTATTTTATTGTATACTGAGGAACTCTTCTGCTCATTATTCGGAAATAAATAAATATTTCTTGTAAACATCACACAGCGCCATCTAGCGCTCGGATAACATTTACCTAATGTGAATACCAACATCCTACTAATATTATAAATGTGAAAGTTTGTGAGGATGTTTGTTACTCTTTCACGCAAAAACTACTGAACCGATTGCGATGAACTTGGAATATAGATAGCTGGACACCTAGAATAACACATAGGCTACTTTTTATCCCGTAATTCCCGCGGGATCGAGACTTACGCGGGTAATATTGTGTACTAGCCGCGGGGCGCAGCTAGTACACAATATTATTCATCGAGAGACGCCCAAACCAGAAACTAATATTGATTTTTAAAGGTAGGTCTAGGTACCTACTTATTTCCGGGGTAATCGAAATCGCAATCTTCTGCATTACAGCCGGGGGATCGCCCGTCACGCCACAGAATCGCTCTATCTATAGGTACCATTTTTAATTTACTCACAAAAAGTGTAAAACTCATAACCCTTCTTTGCGTAGCCCAGTCGGGTAAAAAATCCATCTTCCGAAGGGCCCAGTGCTCCAGTGCAGTGAACCTACGAAAATTTGTATCAAATCGCTTTTAACCCCACACTTAGAACACCAAAGTATTTAGAGACACGTGTAAATAAAATTAGGAGAGTTAGTGCCGTATGCGACCGCTCTCCTTGAGATGCAGAATCGAATAACGGATTGTAATTAGGAACTACCCTCAAGTTGAGATTGAGCTGGATTATTTGATTTAGAACTCGTTGAAAACTGGTAATACTGAAGTGACAAGATCTTACTTTACCTACTCTATCGTAAAATACAGAGTAAGTCTTGTTCAGAAAATAAAATAAACTTTACACAAAGCTACCGACTTATCTATATCTACAATCTGGATCTAATTAGTAAAACTGCCCGACTTCAGATTACATATCAGACTAGTCCAGAGTCCCGTGGTCTCACCCGCATAAGTCCAGATCCCGCGGGATTTTCCAAAAACCCTCTCTTAGTAGATAATAGTAGTGGATAATAAAGACTCTACAAATTTCATGTCCTAAAAAAATAATGGACCTAGTCTGGTTGGCGAATGGGAATTAGAATAAGTAAAATAAAAAATTAAAACCTACCTAATACTTGTGGGAACAGTGTCGGCTTAGTGGGAGAAATCTCGACTTTGATCATAAGGTCGCGAAATGTAGTATCGCATACGGTTTTCTTCAAAAAATTAAATTAATTACGGATTAAACACTTTCACTGAGCTGCAAAGTGGGTGGGTGCTTGGTAGGTACCTACTGTAACGTAAAAAAATGACAATTGCATTCTGAAGACATTGTGCACAGGTAAGATTCCTCGTTGTAAAAGACGTTGGTGAAAAGAGTGATGTGATGGCGTCTCCTTTTCTGCCACCTCTGTAGTTTCAGGTACAATAATGGTTCAGAATTTATCTAAGTTTTTGACTTTTTTAACATTTTAATGGGTAGGTAATTTATGTATGACGATGTCTTATTTTCTTTATATTACCCCTGTATAGAGAAGTCGAGTAATGACTTTATGATGAATAAACAGTGTTCATTTTAGGGTTCCGTTCCGAATTGTGATAGTAATACGGAACCCTTCGTGCGGCTCCTTCCCCGACCCCCAAAGTCTTTTGTTCTCGAAAAATAAACTTTCATACATTAGTTCCCTCTACCCCCAAAACAATTAAAATAAAAATACAAAATATTATTTTTTGTTCCCAACACCGCCAAGCACAAAATTTAGGTATGGTTAGCAAGAAAAGTTTCTGAATTAAAGATTATAGTTGTTGGACTAAAATTATTTATTTTGTAGATAGGTGCCCATATACATACAGTGTTCAGTACAGTACAGTACAGTTATCATGTAAAACAATCACAGATAATCAATCAAACTTAATAAAAACTAAGTAAAAAAATAGACTTATCTAAAGTTAAAACCATTAAAAGAATGACTTTTCAATTATCTATCACAGTTATAATCAACCTTAATAATGTCTAACCGTATTTAAGTAACGTAATTATGCTACTCAAATATCTTATCTTACAAAATCAAAATCAAAAATCATTAATTCATTTAGAACGTATGTTATACACACATACGTACGTTTTGAAACGTCGAGATTGTATTTTACTGTGGTTTCGGAATGCGCCCTCCGATGAGAAGAAACCACAAGAAACTCATGGGGTTTTTTTTTCACTTATTTTTTTTTATCATGTTTTATATTACAATAGTCATAATACATATATTTGTAATTTGAACAGAAGCAGTTAACAATCATGTCCATGGATTCTTTTCATTAAAATATTTTGACGTGCTATAGTATGCCTTATTACACAATTTAAGTTTAATATATTTTTTGAATCTTGTAATGGACATGTCACATACGTCCTTAGGTAGTTTATTATAATAAAGTACACTTGTGCTACAGAACGACTTACTTATTTTCTGGAGCCTACTGTAGGGCACAGTCAGATCATCCTTGTGTCTTAAATTAACCTTACGGACATCACTGTATTTGTGAAATTTACTTAATTTATTCTTATGTCCGTATAGCAGATTTTCATAAATGTATTGAGAGTAAACAGTACAATCATAATATTTGAAACATACACTCTTAAAATTAAATGATTTAAAAATCAGTGTAAATAAGTCCTTTTGATTTGCTTAAAAACTAAAATTAAAATGTATAACAATCAAAGACATCATAAAAATTAATCATTTATTCAATAAAACACAACACACAAATAGATAAAAAAAATTAAAAACACTTAATACTAGATATTTATGCAACAACCTTAAAAATAAAATAGTATACAGGGTGTTTGGTGGAGGGTTAGACAAACTTGGTAGGCGTGTAGCTGGACCTATTTGTAAAATACAATTTGAAGGAAAAGACCCTAACTCTTTACATTTTTTTTAAAGATTATTTTTGTTTTTTTTATTTTTTTTCCAAATTTTACCTCTTTACCCTTACAACTTTAATTTGAACATGTTTTCGCTTCAACTTTTTATTCGATTTTGGTCCCAGATGTATCCTTGATCTATCGAAGACATTGTTAATCCAAAATAATGACAAAATAATTAGTTTGGGCTCTCAAAGTTAAGAAAATAAAAAAATGTTGCCCGAAAGGTCAACTAAACATAATTCTAAAAAAAAAACTAATAGTGATCGAGGAGTTCAAATACTTTTAAAAACTGCTCTTGACATCCCTTATTACAACGGTGTACTCCATGTAGCATAAAAATCTACCAACTTGTCAAAAATAAGGCTTATGGGGAAAATATGGGGGGCGGTTCCTAAAACAATCATAGTCTAATTTAGTATGGTTTAATAAGGTATTAAATATAATTTTATTTGCTATGGTTTAATTAGATATTAATAAATCTGAAAAATGTAGTAATAGAGAGAGAGGTTGCATCCTTCTCCGGTCCGGAAGTAATATTTACATGCTGATGAGTGATGGATGACTTATAAATAACGTAAGCTATATTTTTTTAAATAATTAACGGGGTGGAAAACGTTACGGCTTATTATACGAATTCAATTCACAATCGTCTTAAGCGACGAGATCAAATTTTTAAGTTCGTGGGGGCGGGAGCGGTCATAAGTAGTCATTGTATAGTCACATAATTTTAAGAAATTAAACTCTGTTTTGTTGACGGTACCCTGTAGAACTCTTGGCGGTCGTGAGAATTAAATGGTATACCTAATTAAAAGCCTTGGGGGTAGTGGTAATAAAATTATGGGGGTCGGGGAAGGAGCCCTTCGTGCGCGAGTCTCGCACTTGGCCGGGTTTATTTTTCTTAATTTTGAAGTTTAGAAACAAAACAAGGATTTTGTGTTTAGCGGGTATAGGGTATAGGTATAGTGACCCTACCACAACTCTTGCCTGAATCATCATCATCATTTCAGCTGTAAGAAGTCCACTGCTGGACATAAGCCTCCCTCATAGATCTCCAGATGCTTCGGTCATAAGCGGCCTGCATCCACCGTGAACCCGCGGCGCTTGCCTGAATACCCAGGTGGAACTTAAGACAACTTTATTTCATAATTTACTTAGTTTTATGACAATTCACATGGGGTAAGCAGAACTAGCAGATAATAAATATTCATTAGAAACATCGCAAACGAAACTGCGGACACATTTGTAAAATTGTAGCCGTAATAAAAGTGCGCTTCGTCGGACCACTAATGTGTCTCTTCTCTTGCACACGTGAAAACTTTAACTAAAATATTTTACGATTTTTTGTTCATAGTTCATATTTAATATTACAAATGTGGAAGTTTGTTAGTGTTAGTATGTGTGAGTTGTTATTTCTGAACTTATTGTTATTTTTCATATTTTTCTGTCATTTATCTCTCAAAATAAATATTTTTGACAATGTCAAATTTCTTACTTTATTCGCAAATGATAAAAATCAGCTGTTTTAGGGTTCCGTAGCCAAAGGGTAAAAACGGGACCCTATTACTGAGACTTCGCTGTCTGTCTGTTGGTCCGTCTGTCACCAGGCTGTATCTCATGAACCGTAATAGCTAGACGGTTGAAATTTTCACAGAAGATGTGTTTCGGTATTTTGAACAATTTGACCCTCAAGTTTAATTTCAGCTACTTCACGATAAGTTCACGAAGTGATAATTTGTATTTGTAAGTAAGATTTTGCCTTAGTCGACTGCTATTAAATGCGTAAGGTTGGTGATTGGTTTGTAAGGAAGGGGGTAAGTAGTTGGATTTGTTGGTTGGTTTCGATTGGTTGGTTGGTTTTCGTTTGGTAGTTGGCTTGGTTCGATTATCACCGGGTGCCAGTATTTACTTAAAACTAAATATTTGTTTCTGGTCTAGGTGGTTTCTATGTACCATAAATGTATTTAGGTACAAACTTTTTTTTAAAGTAAGTATAATATTACGTATATCCGTTGTCTAGTACTCATAGTACAAACCTAGCGCTTAGTTTGGGGTAGATTGCGTTGTGTGCACTGGTTGTGTGCAACGTCGTGCAATATTTAAAAGTAAAAAAAAATACAATACAAGATAAAAAATATACAGTGTGTTTAGGAAACTGTCTTATTATTTAAGCTGAATGCACTATCCCCCTTCCTTATAAACGATGATTGACAGATAACTAAGTTATGTAACGTTTGTCTCTGTCTCTCAACTTTGAAACTTCATGCCGCAGTGAAAGACTAACAATACATAGTTTTAAATGCGTCTGTTAATCACCGTTTTTTTATTTCATTTATTTATCTATTTTTATTTTTTTATATATACCAATACAAACTTATTTGAATAGATAGACAGACAGACAGAGTTACTTTCGCGCTTGTAATGCTAGTAAGGATTATTATAGTACAGATTATTGCTCCAGTTCCACTATTGTTCAATAATCAATATTTTATGCGACAATGTACCTATCACATTAATAGGTTGCAAAAAAAATAAAAAACTATGAGTTTCTTGTGTCTTCTTCTTATTAGAGGTCGCGTTCCGAAGACAGTAGATTAGATAATTATAATAACTGCCATTTAAAGAAAAAAAAACTTCCATTTCTAAGAGATATCTTGCTAATATCCGAATGAATAAACGTATTTTGATTTCATTTTAGTAAAGGGGTAGGTATTTGTTAGCCAACTTTGGGAAATATTTTTTAACCCAGCTTGCAGGTAATTAATTAATAATTCCCTTTCAATAATTTATTATTATGGATTTCGGTTTATACTCTTTGAATACAAAGAGTTAAAAAAATTATTTAATGTTTTTCTGCGCTTAACCTCTACCTATATACTTAATGCTAAACATAAAACAATTACTGCTAACTAGCTGCTAACGTAGCTTAAGCATAGTGAAGTGACGTATATAATACAGTTAGTAAATTTTCGGTTACCTACATAGTCACTATTATATCATTCAATAAAACACAACGATAGCGTGATCTAACTTGTTCACTGGCGCCATCTAGTATACATGTAGAAAAATGAACATTACCATAGACAACTTCATAATTTAAACGAATTTAAACGTTTGTTTGGTTGGTTATTTGCGCAAAAACGGCTGAATGGATTTGACTGAAATTAGGGGCCAAGATAGTTAACAACCTGCACTAATACAAAGGATACTTTTTGTTCCGGTATCTTTACGAGAACGAGAAATACACGGGTAAACGTGCAGGGCAAAGCTAGTTTTTAATATTTCGGAGCTCGAACTTAATGAGGATTTGTAGGTTTTGTTCGTTAGCCGCTTTGTTTTAGCTGTTTTTATTGAATTTTAAAACGAAAATGTTTTCGGTTAGTTGCAGGTTTTAATTTAGTCGCTACAAACTGTGTTATTAATTCTGGAGGTGTCAGGTATTGTGCTTAATTAGCGTACAGTAGGTAAAAGACAATTAGTTAAACATGGTTTAAAAAGATACACTTTTGGTTTATTTTGTACAGTTAATTAGCGCTCTGTTAGCCTTATTAATAAACGTGTAGTTTAAGTTCGGAGTAATTTTATCACTTTTTGTTTCTGTCAAAGACAAAGCATGTTCTTACTACTCCGACCTTACTCCAAGTTTACTTATAAGGCTATGTGTGTTTAGTTAGTATAAGGGTTAGTATCAAGTGGCCGAAAACGGAAGAAATCTTTGCGTCAACTTGACTTAAAATCATGACATTACAGACTAGTTGCAAGTTAAACTGCATTATTTTATGTCAAATTATTCTTTTAGTCAAGTATTCGAGTGTATTTTTCTGGTGTATCTATCTATCTACCTATCTAGTTGGTCCTATTTTAATTTAATTGAATTTTTATTTTAATTAGATCTGATGGAAACTTCCCGAAATATGACCAGAATAGCATCCCAGAATGCTGTAAACTACTAATTTTTGTGTTATAGCTAGAATCGGCTCCTAAAGAATTAGCGAACGCCTATTAAATAAAAAAAATAATTAAAAATTTAAAAAAATCCCGACTTAAAAACTCTTCCAAGTTAAAATAAAACTAAACTTTAAAAAGGCAAAAATAATAAGCAGAAAACAAATTTAATGTCTCTGAGTAGGTACGTGGTACCTTACGTCCCCGCGTCGGGGGACGCGGGAATGTGTCACAAAAGTTGATGGTAACCTACCCATGCCTATAGTACCTATCTAACGTTACCGCGCCCCCCGACGCGGGAACGTAAGGTACCACATACCTACTCAGAGACATGAAATTTGTTTTCTGCTTATTATTTTTGCCTTTTTAAAGTTTAGTTTTATTTTAACTTAAAAGATTTTTTAAGTCCACTTCTCATGTTTTTTAAATGTCATGGGGTTTTTTAAATTTTTAATTAAGTATTTTTTTTATTTCACCCTTTTTGTAAGAGCGATTTGGATTAAACAAGCATATTGTTGTCACAACCGTCCTCTCATTTGATACCCCACTCGGGTATATTTGAAAACATTCGGTTTTTATTTCCGAGTTTGACCCTACATATACTTTGAACGGCTGAGCCGATTTTGATTAAACATTTATATTCTTATCACAAAAGTCATTCTCTTCTATTTGATACCCCACTCGGGCATATTTGAAAACATTCGGAACGGATTTTGGTCAAACATAGCTAAGAACACTCGCGCAAAAGTCACATATCAACCAAAAAAAACTTCATTGAAATCGGTTCATCCGTTCGTGAGCTACGATGCCACAGACAGACAGACAGACACGTCAAACTTATAACACCCCTCTTTTTCCGTCGGGGGTTAAAAATTAAAAGCAACAAAAACCACACGAACGCAAAGTTGTACTATTCCTTATTCTGTGGTTCATCTTTAACTTTAACTCGACTAACTTTATAAAATACAAGCTTAACTCCAAACTCACTTATTATAAATTCATTCATATTCTCGCGGCTAAGTTTAAAATTGAATTTCTAAGGAAGGTAACATAAAAACAGTAACATAACCTGAAGATAATAACGAAATACACACACATATTATTTAAAGTTTCCAGTTTAAAAAATTCAGTTTTTATTCTAAAGTACTAGAAGAGTAGCGTGAATTCACCCGCGTAGTTGAGAAGAGTAGCGTGAATTCACCCGCGTAGTTGAGAAGAGTAGCGTGAATTCACCCGCGTAGTTGAGAAGAGTAGCGTGAATTCACCCGCGTAGTTGAGAAGAGTAGCGTGAATTCACCCGCGTAGTTGAGAAGAGTAGCGTGAATTCACCCGCGTAGTTGCCGATCCCGCGGAATTCTCGGGATAAAAAGTGCCGAGTGTTATATATTCTAGGTCTCCAGCTATCTTTATCCGAAGTTTCATGGAAATCGGTTCAGTAGTTTTAGCGTGAACGAGTAACAGAGTCACATACATACATAAAGACATTACATAGTTTATTTTGAATGCAAACTCTCGCGTTTAACCCCCTTACTTATAAACGATGACTAACTTTATGTAACGTTTGTCTTTAACTGTGACATGAAGTTTCGAAGTTGACAGACAGAGACAAATGTTACATAAAGTTAGTCATCGTTTATAAGTAAGGGGGTGTAATATTTAAGTAGGATAGGATACTAGCAGAGCCTCGCGGTTTCACTCGCGATTTGCCTAAAAAAAAATCTTAGTTCATTCTTCTTCTTTCCAAGAACACACTCACAATTTCGTGTTTCTAGGATTAGCAGTTTGAGCTCTGCGTTAATAAATATGTCAGTCAGGACATTGTATAGGCCCCTCGTCCCCTTGCGACCAAAACCATTGTAACATGGTTGAAACGTCGAGGTAAGAAAATAAATAATAATACGCGATAAAGACACGGGAAAATGTAACCATTTTAACAAATCGTGTGAATTTAAAAAGTTTATTGTATAGACACTTTAAAAATAAAAAACCAAGATTTGAGTATCATTCAGGCATTTTGCGATTTATACATAATGCGACTGAGCCTAACGACGCTATCAACAAAGCTAGTGAAACATGTTCTAATTAATAAACCAATTCTGTAGCAATAAATTAGTTTAGGACGCCGCGTGTAAACTGCCGTAGGTTTAAAACTATGGATCTCTGACAGACCAAATACCGATTTTGGCAAAATGCCACTAGATACTTCCCAACGTTTTAATTCAAAAATCTTTTACGAAAGTTATTTACTCAAGCTTTTTTGTATCAGTTAAAACAGCATGACTTATATGTAGGTTAATTAAACTGATTTATTAAAGAAATTGATAAATAGGGTAAAGGCGGGTAGCCCCGGACGGCGGGTAACCCCGGACGTTTAAATGTCCAAAAAACTAAGTGCGTTGAATAGGTATAGATTAGAATGTGGGCCTTGTAAAAACAATAGCAAACTAGTAGTGACATGACGAGCGTGACAGTTTTTGACTGTTTTTTTTAAAATAAGTTAAGAACGTGGCCACTAGTTTACATCTCATTTGTTTTATATTATTCCCAATAAAAAGTAATTTACGCTGTAAAAATAAAAAAAAATGTTTCTCCGTTTTATTTCATTTTTAACCCCCGACGGAAAAAAGGGGTGTTATAAGTTTGACGTGTCTGTCTGTCTGTCTGTCTGTCTGTGTGTGTATCTGTCTGTGGCATCGTAGCTCACGAACGGATGAACCGATTTCGATGTAGTTTTTTTTTGGTTGATAGATGACTTTTGCGCGAGTGTTCTTATCTATGTCTAATCAAAATCGGCTCAGTCGTTCATAATATATGTGGGTTGAAGCTCGGCAATAAAAACCGAATGTTTTCAAATATGGCCGAGCGGGGTATCAAATGAAAGGACTTAATTTTTGTGACAACAATATGCATGTTTAAACAAAATCGCTGTTATAAAAAGGGTGAAATAAAAAAATTAAATTAAAAATTTAAAAAACCCCCGACTTAAAAAATGTTCCACGTTAAAACAAAACTAAACTTTAAAAAGGCAAAAATAATAAGCCGAAAACAAATTTCGTTAGATACTATAAGCACGGCAACTTCTGTGACACATTCCCGCGTCCCCCGACGCGGGAACGCAAGGTACCTACCACATACCTACTCAGAGACATAAAATTTGTTTTCGGCTTATTATTTTTGCCTTTTTAAAGTTTAGTTTTGTTTTAACGTGGAACATTTTTTAAGTCGGGGGTTTTTTTAATTTTTGAATGAATATTTTGGAAAACCTCGTGGTGGGGACCCTATAAAAGTAAAATCTTAATCCGAATAATATCGATATTAAGGTAGAAAACAATTTTTTTCATAATTTATTTTGGTATTAAGTTTGTATGGAAATGGTAACAGTCGCAGCGTCCAAAGAAATCTGTTGTTTCAAATATGTTGCCAAAGAATTAAATTCTAGATTATTCGAGAATCAGATTCTTTCGGAACCCAAAACCATTTACGTAAATAATTTAATATTTTTGATCTCTCGAATTATTTCAATAACTCGTAACAAAGGCCCAAATATGCAGAGCGCTCGAAACTTCTTCAACTTTTCACTGAATACTTCATCAGAGGTTTACAGAATGTTGTATGTAGGTAGGTAGGTTAGGTACCTATAATTGGAAAATATTCGGCTTTTTTAAATAATCGGTAAGGAGTTAAAATAAATAAAAGATATTGCTGGAAATTGGTGGCGAGGTAGCTTAGAACCAAGACAAAGGATTTCTACTTTGTTTTTACTTGCCTCTAAAGGGGAACAAAGTTCGCCGGGTAAGCCAGTGATACATACATAGTTACATACATACATATTTTGTAGTTTTTGGCAAAATAGAAGACACAACTTCTTTCAGTATTTTTCGCTTTTTCTTATAGTTAGCGAAATTGTCATGAAGACCAGTCTAAATTACTCATACCTAACGAATTTTGTTTCCAAATCTGTCACGTATATTTTCACCAAAAACATCAACTTACTAACCCTAACCCAACTTTCTTCCAAAGCGATTCGATAAAAAAAACTATAAAAAGAACCAAAATCACCGGATGAACCAAGATTATGATATAAAAAAAGCTGAACTTGTAGCGTGAAAACTAAAATGGTTGAGAAAAGGACCGAGCGGAAATTAGTACGGAATGAAAGAACCGTTGGGGTCGCAAATCAGGAGACGCTATCGAATACTAATGATCAATTGTGATGGAAGACATCTTTGGGTGCTTTTGTGAAGCTTACGTCTACGTGGCTACCGAATCGATCAATACGTCTAGCTGGGATACAATACCGGACTCCGGGGTCCGATACGTTGGCCGGTGCAGCCATTTAGGAAGACGTGTTGGATATTGTTCCACTGCTGTCTTTCTTTTTCTAGATGTTTCATCTTAGACCATAATGTCACTTACTATCAGATGAGATAGTGGTTGATTTATAAGGATAATTGGTTATTAATTGTTTAATTTTTATCCCGTTATTTCTGCGGGATTGTGACTTGACCGCGGGGTGCAGTTAGTTCGCTATAAAAAACACTACCTTGCTAATGCAAGGTAGGTAGTGGTTTTTCACTCAAATATGCTTACGATTACGTTTGACTACAAAACTGTATGTAAACTGAAACTAAAAACTACTGTAAACTGTATTTTAGAATCTTATATCAAAAATGTAGGTACCCAAACAAAAAACTCATACATTTATTCGAACAGTTCTTTGTTTACATTTATGATCCAAGATTTGGAACTTGAGTATAGGTATACTTACCTACATAGACAATAGCTACTGATCATCTTCCGAATTTGATGACAATCGTACAATCTTATATTGATGACAGTCGTAAAAAGCCAGTATAGAAACTTGTCAAAATTAGCGCAATTGTGCGCGTATTCCTAGGAAAAAGAATTTGGATTTTTTACGGTACAAAATATCCTGCGCCATACTTGGTTGATCTCTTTTGTTTGATTTGTTCGGGCTACATACCTACGTACACTTGAGCCATTTCATTCTGCGGCATTTTATTAAAAACAACAAAAATATGACGATATGATCCAATCCAATAAAATGTTACACATTCACCTGTAGATATTTTATTTCCTTACGTCCCTAAACTGAAGGCCCTTTTCGAAGAACAGTTTTAAACGAATTCACATTGAATATATCTTATCTCTCCATCAGCTGTGGACAGCGACTAATGGCAAGTCGATCCAAAGTTTAATGTAGCTATTAATATTCTAATTATTTAGCGACAGCGAAAATCTACTTCAGCGATTTTTATGGGAAAACGGACTTCGTCTACGTAGTCTTGTTTTCCGAATAAAACCAAAAACTAACTAAACATTTTTACCTGATTTTTTAAAGAATATTTTATCGATAAAAAATGTTTATTAAACCATGTTTCGTGCCTATATTTGAAAAACATGTTTATTAAAATACAACACTAAACTTGTTTTCACTATTCAACTACAAAAATGACTACTATTTGATAACACAGAAAGGAATCTAGACAAGGTTGATATAAGATTTAATTAGTTATTTCAAAAAATGCTGCACCTGCCAGGACTTGAACCTGAACCCTTTACAATTCCGATGTAATGCGCTACCGGTTGTGCCACAGGAAATTAAGATGCTTCCGGATTGAATTCTTTCGTGTTTGCGACTGAAGCACGTAGCGACAATTTCCAAGTGTAGGAAAGCACTATTTAAGTTTTCCAAATGTACAAAAACACTATTTAGTTTTCCAAGTGTAAAACAATATCAAGTAACAGTCCCCATTGCCCGTACCTACCTGACACTGTAACAATTTTACGTTAGTCGTAAAATAGAGCTCGAATACAGAAGTTATATCATTTTATATCGTTTCTTTTGTATATTTAACGCGTTCTATTCCTCAGATGTGTTCGTATAACATTTTGTAGGACATACGACATAAAAATACTCTTCCTATAACACCCTTCATCACATCGCATTCGTCATCGTCTTCCAATAACATATTAATTAAAATATTATAGTATCTTTCTTCAGCTACATTTTGGTATTGTAGAAAGGTTTTGTTAAGCGAGCGAGCGAAGCGAGCAAATCGTCTCTCTGCTTCAACTCTGGCAAAATTTGCTTTTGTGTATGCTATGTACCTATTTTGTTCCTTCTCCTCTACAGGCAACAGATTTTGATGAAACTTGGTACCTATACAAGTTCAACAACCATTACCGTTCTATATAATTATATGTCAGTGCTCCTGCGTCCCTGGCACTCACGGCGGAGGGAGGATACCGAGGGGTTTTAGTGGGTAAACCTCTGACTGCCCACCACCTTAGGTCAGAGGGAGCCCCACACAGCCCAACCGCTCCCCCCGGGGCGGTAGGAAGTTTCATAAGGAGAATTACACCTCAAAAAAAAAGGCCTGTAATATTATTAATCATGTACCTACCAAAAATGTTTTAATCTTTAACTATTAGCTCAAAGATCGCGACCACAATTCTTTTTGATCCAGCGGTTTGTAAGGCTTCTCCATTTATTACGGTCTGCAGCCATTCAAAAAACCTCCTCAAACCGGGATGAGCTCTGGGTTTCAGCTGGTCAGACCATTTCATAGGGGATCTTCCACGTCCCTCTCGACGTGCGTCCACCTTGCCGTGGTGAGAGGGCTCAGTAACCGCCCACCATAGCAATCCAGCTATGTTGGGCGGTGAAGCGAAGAGGCGCACCGGGCGGGTATACTTCGCACACACTCTTTTGGTGTGTGCGGAGTATACCCGCCCTAATTGGAGGCCTTGCCTTAATTGGCCGGGCACGTGGGTGGAGGACTCCCGCGCGACCCGCGGTGGGTGATGGGGGCCTTGTCTTTACCGGCCGGGCCCGGCAGAGCACACTGCCTCACCAAAGCGGCAGAGCACACTGCCTGACCAAAGCGGCAGAGGACACTGCCTTACCAAACCTGAGAGGGGGAACGGGCCCGCGAGTTGCTCCCCGGCACTCATGGGCCCAGATTCCACAAAACGTGCGGGCAACGGAGGTTGCCGCCCCAACCCGGCTCTTGGCGGCTGACTCGGGGGGGTCAGTCGCCAACCAATGAGCCCGACATGGCGGCGGCGTGTCAACGCCGCCTCTCGCGAGGGTTGGCCCTTTTAAGGGCCAGAGAGGAGGCCTGAAAAGGCCACCCGCAGTTGGGGCTGACGGAATTTTTGCTACCGCAGTTACCGTTGGCCCCGACACTTTGCGGAGCGTAGGACACCGTGGGTTTTTAGTGGGTATACCTCGGCCACCCCCATCTCGGCCGGGGGGACCCCCACTCACCGGACCGCTCTCCCCCGAGGGTGGCCTGATGGTCTTAATCAGATTTTCCCACGTAAAAAAAAAAAAAAAGGGATCTTCCACGTGACCTTTTGCCCTCTACCGCGTTTACGTTTGATTAGTGGTCACGATCTTCAGACATGGAGGATCGACCAGAAAGAGCGAGATGAACTCAAAATAAACGTAACCGTAATAATAATGAAAACGGTAAAAACGTTCATAACGAAACGAGAATACCATACCTATAAAGAAAACCGAACTCACAAAATATAAAGCGATGAAAGTCCATCAGACGGCGTCTTGCCGCAGACAATTCTAGCAGAACAACCTTATTTGGTCCTTAACTATAAAATTTCATGTGAGTAGAAAAAGGAGCAATTCAATTCCCGATACAAAACGTTTTATTCCGAGGACAGAGTATCGTTGTTAGGGCACAATATCAGAAATGACGCGGGTTACAGAAACGAACAATTTTGTGGCTTTCTTACCACTACTATTTGTTAAAATGAATAAATATTGCAAGACGTTACACACAGAGCAATCTAGCTCCAAACTAAGCAATAAGGTTTTTTACTGTGACATACTAGACAACGGATAAACTTACATTTTATACTTTTTTTCGTAAAAACATAAATATAGAAAACACCCAAAACGGTTACTATGGTCAGCATAAATATTGCAATATTGTGTCCAGCAGGAATCAAACCCAAATACTTCTCGAAATTGAAAATTGGTTTTAATCCTGATTTCGAGGTCTGTAAAGGTCTCGAAACGTTGAGCGTTGAAACAATGTCAAAAGTAATAGGTAAACACCACGCGATTAAAACCGAAAAATAAGCTTAATAATTTTAACTGCAAAATAGCCATTTCAAGTTATTTTTGCGTGCACTCCAGTAGAATGTTTGAACCGTCAGAGAACCTATTCGTATACAAAAGGCTAATAATTAATAAATGAATGCGCGTTTCGCTCACTCACATACACAACGAGCGAGAGCGAGCATGGGGCACTCGAACTTTCATTTATACTGTCAAAAACACGTTTCCAGGTTTTTGAATTCAGTCACTACTAGTTCCAATAGTAGGGGCCTTACTAACAGTAGAGGAAATAAGGGCCCGCTCGGGGCCCGATACCGCCGTACAAAACATTCGGTGTGATTGCCTCTCCACGCTTAAACTACACACAATATGTCTACTCTATGCCGTACACATTATACTTTATACTTAGTACGTAATACAGTTAGAGTGAGACGTTACCCTCAGGCTTCAGGACTTGTTACTTTGCGTATATTGGCATTAATATAAGATTGGTATCTATCCAAACGTTGTCTTATTTTTGTATAGGCACAGAGTCCCTTCTTCTTATCGTGTCGATTTCGTTTTCATATATTCATATACAATATCCAGCTCAATAGGTGGCAGCGGCTACAGTGCCGTCTGTTGCGTCGTAGAGGTCTTGGGTAGTGCAGGAGGCAGTACTTGAAGGGCACACCACCAAGTGAGACATTGAGGCACAGAGTTAAAGGTATAGAAGACGCTATTCCTGGTCACGGTAACGGAAGAGTAGCTGTCGCGGGGTGTCGTTGGAAGGAAGTGGCTCAGGATCGGGCTATTTGCTTTCGAGGAACGAGTGGTGAGCGGCTTTATTGCTCCGGTACCAGTCTGGACAATCTGGGAGTGTCACTTTGGCACGTTCCTCATAGAGAACAAAACTAGCGTTTGGGGACATGATCTGTCTAAAACAGATCCCTGACGATTGTTCCTGTGAGTAGCCTGACGGTACAGCGGACCGCAGCGCACCGTTTATACTCAAAGTGGTCATAGTTGGGGACACTATAACATATATAAATAGTGTTAGTCGTCCGCGGGCCCTCGTTCAGCAGTGGACTGATAAGGACTGAGATGATGATTATGACAGAAGATGAATATACGAGCACTAGAATTGGATGGCTTATGCCCAAACGGATAACAAACATAATATAAAATCCATTGTTTTGTTTCCATACCTTGAGTTCCGATCGGGTCAAATCAAAATTGGGTAGGTAGTAATTTAGATGTGAAAATATTTTCATACTTCATTTCCTCTTCGTACCAAAACGATTTTGGTTTAATATAAAACGAATAGTTCTAAATTATAATGCTGTAGGTAGGTATCAACTTCTATAAGATGGGAAATGCGACCTAGCTCATTATTTTTATAACTAGACTAGGGTCTGCAGAAACCTAGTTGCTATGTTGTTAGCGAGCCTCCGCACACTGGCGACTTTAGTCGAACCATTTAAGATATTCAACATAAGTATAAGTTGCTACTATAGTTATATATCATCTCATGAGAAGCTCATTGGCCTAGCTCTACCTGCCGATCATGAACGATCGTGTCGGTTAAGCAACGCTTAGCGTGGACATTACTTGGATGGGTGGCTAATAATATGTGTGGCAAAAATTCATTTTCTCGAGCTCCTCCGTGCTTCGGAAGGCACGTTAAGCAGTTGGTTCCGGTTGTTATCTCGGATAGCAGTCGTGAGGTCAGGTTAGAGGCCTTAGGGCGACCTGAAAACTCTAACACCAGGCGAGTCATACCATTATTCGAAAACCACTGTTTCTAAAAACCTGTTTGAAAGTACCTATGTGAACTCAAAAAACTTGACAGAAGTTTTTAGGGCTTTTGATATTAGGTACAAGTTGTTCTATTTAAGTTTAAGTATGCAAACATAAAACTGGACTGACTAAAGCAATAGACAATCTGACTCGCATCGGACTGAGTTTTTTAAGCATAACTTTCTTTATGCGGAGCGGTGTTGGTCTAGTGGTAGATACCCCGGCTTTCATTCTGAGAGTCGTGGGTTCGAATCCAGACCGACCGCACACCAATGTCTTTTTCTTTAAGAAAAAGGTATGTGCGCTAATAACATCGCTCTTACGGTGAAGGAAAAACATCGTGAGGAAACCAACATGTCCTAGGACTCACCACGGTCCGAAGACATGGGATATTCAGTGTTTTCTATGTATCATATGTATGTATTTACAAAAAAAAAAGTATAATATGTAGTATATCCATTGTCTAGTATCCATAGTACAAGCCTAGTGCTTAGTTTGGGGCTAGATTGCGCTGTGTGTAACGTCGTGCAATATAATTTATTTATTTATTCTTTATTATTCTATTACCTCACTATAATAGTCTCAACTTGGTACCAGATGAGATAGATTTACTGATCGTCGCGGTCTTAATATCTCATTCATGGAGATATTGGGCGAAAGAAGGCCCAATATCTTTATGGACAAACAAGGGGAGTATCACACCTCTCCTTCATCCTTGCAGAGGGTTAAAAAGTTTCAAGTCTGCAGTTTACCTAACCGCAAATGAAGTAAAACATAATTGCCAAGTGATCAGATTCTCAATTCATTTTATTTTAAAAGTATTTTTTTCCGTTTAATTAGATCGAGTGCCTCCGTGGGAAGTTTAAAGGAATAAATTGACAATTTCTAAACTTGAGAAAAGTTAGGTCCTTGGCTTTCTATTCTTACAAAAAAAATAAACTCTAGGTAAGTATCGGTCTATGATTTTTATTTCTTATTTTTTTACCCATGCAGTGCAGGTAAATGCATTTACCCTGTGGCTACATTATAATAATGCTTATAAACATTATAAGCGCGAAAGTAACTCTTTCTGCCTGTCTTAAAATAAATTTGTAAAAAAAATCACTATCACATCCACAAACACGCAACCCGCCCAACCCCAATATGAGTAAGGAAGCTCAACCAACCAATATAACATTTCCTTCCCACACTCTTGATTTATTTTTAAGCTATTTATCGCGGGCTTTGAACGCGGCCACCGAATAAAGAAATTCCGTAACGAAAATAAAACCTAACACCCCCCACTCCGTCTACCATGTTGTCTAAGAAAAAAATATGCTACGCAATAGCTTTACCGTGGCAGTCCCCGAGTGACGTTTTTTTATTTTTATTTTAGTCCGGACTATGTTGAAAAATTCACCCTCCTACCTACTAGGTTAAAAGCTACGGTGGCCCATAAGGTATTTAACACTCAAACAAAGCGCCCAGTCACCAAACTTTAACAGAACTCAAATCACAAACACAGGTACAGTCGTCACCGTAACGCAATTAGAACTAAACGTAACCTAGCAATTCCTCGAAGTTTATTATGAGAAAAGTTGGACCAGAATGGTTCTTGACACCGAACACAAATACTTACCGGTGTTAGTCGAGTTGAGACTGTGAAATGCACTACCCAACTTTAGACTTAATTACTAGGCTTTTGTTTGGACGCTTGCCCTCTACTCTACCTGGCGCGGTTTAAGTAAAGTGGGAGAGCGATGATGAAGGTGTTTTGTTCAGATGCGTTTTGAAGTAAATTTTGGTTTAACACTTTTGATGGTGATTGTACTTTTTTTCTAAATAAAGGATAATCATAATATCGCATATAATTACAAATAATGCATACAAGGTTATTGCATTGAAATTAATAGTTATTGGTTATGCAAGGCTGCAAAGTTGGTTTTTGTATTTACTTACTTTCACTAGTACCTACTTGTATTTAAACCTGAGCTAGTGAAGTATCCTAGGATTAAACCACGAGCGCAGCGAGTGGTTCGTGATGATAAAAAAAGGAATGAGATCTGCGCATTTTTATTGGACTTGCTTTAGAAAAAAAAGTATGGAAAAGACAGATTTGAATTTTGAAAATTCTTTCCACGCTAGCGCGGAAAATGCGATCTAATGACAAACAGATTCTTTCCGAGGTTGTGAGGTGAAAAGACATTTTTCGGTTTTAACCACGTGATGTTCATTACTTTTAACATTGTTTCAACGCTCAACGTTTCGAGACCTTTACAGGTCCTTTCTTTAGGATTGACAAATCTGAACCGTCCCATCGTCTCCGTCTTGATTGGATTGATTAGGATTTTTGTAAATTAGTTGTCTATTACCCATAGTACAAGCCTAGTGCTTAGTTTGGGGGCTCGATTGCGCTGTGTGCAACGTCGTGCAATATTTATTTATTTATTTAAGAGGAGTATATACGCCAACGACCTTGAAACTGAAAATCCCTGTCGGGCTCATCGAAAATTGTTGATTATTTCATGACGGAATATCGTAGAACTTTTTTTTGTGCTCAGATTGTAGGTGACATTGTTTCCTACATTTTGGTGTAGTTTTAAGACAAGAACCTCCTATTGGTGCAAAGCCTATCCAAATTTTAGACAAAAAATGTCTGATTTGGCTAAAATGTCGATAGGCTTCAATACGTTTCGACATATTTGTATGGAAACTGCACTAAAATATCGGAAACAATGTCGCCTACAATCTGTACACAAAAAAAAGTTCTACGACATTCCGTCACGAAATAATCAACAATTTTTGATGCGCCCGACATGGATTTTCAGTTTTTCAGAATAAGGCCCTTAAAGAATAGCAATAAAATAGTAAACGTATTATGTTAGAGCGACGGAACGAACGTGCCTACCGGTTGGTACGCCGTACAGCTCCGGTCCGTATTTTCAGTGCTTGTGCTTAATCGCTGCGGCAATTAAGGCCGCCAATGAGCGCTCATTACTCACACAACGAGCCTTGAGCGGTTTTAATGCCCATTTTAATGACATTCCCTCTTAAACTTCGATTATTTTATTGGTTTGGTTGGTTTTAGGAACGAACGTGCCCTTTATTCGCAAACATTTGGTTAGAAATACCTTGTTGGTTTGCCGTTTTCCAATGGACAAAAAAAACTTATTGGAAAAGATGTTTCAGTGGTGCAAAACTTATTTTCATTACTATATTAGGTTTTTTGATAGGCTTCCATTTGCTCTCACCCCACCTTATGGGAAGCGCAGCGATCCTTTGGTGAAATAATTTTTGAAATCAGTGTAATATAATAGTAGTTTCAAACAAACAAATGAATAAAATTAATCTTTTCTCTTTTTAATATTAGTATAGACGTATAAAATATAGTAGGAGATACAGGCTGTTGGAGTTTATGAATCAGCTGCTTATATACATTGTTCAGCAAGACCAGGCGAACAAGTTTTTCTTTTTTAAAAAATGTTGAGTTTATGTTTTACTGAAAAAACAACTGTGTATGAAAACAAAAGCAATGAACATTTAGAACATAGTATGTACTACAAACCAAATAAAAGGACAATTTAAGGTCAACAACCCCCGACTCTTAGAAAGAGACGATGATCTAGTAAACTTTAAACTCAAATATTTCGAAAACTTTTTCGAATTTCCAGAAGCCGTAGTACAAAAAGTAGTTCGCCTAGACGTGTAGAACAACGCATATAAGCTGTTGCTCCATAACCTTCGACACCCTGTATAGTATCTATTGTTCAATACACAACAAATAAGTACTAGGTTTCCGAGTCGAGTCGATATTTCTTTTATTTCCTACAATAGACACTGGATAACAGTTCTGGGAACAATCTCGGAGAAGTTAAACTTAAAAACGTCTCGCAATCTTGTGCTTGAAAAACTAGAAGCAGTTGTTTAGTACAGTACAAATTATTTATAGAACTGTTACATGAACAGTTCGGGAAGTACTTTTTTTAACTTATGTGATGGGTTTTTAATAACTAATAATTAACACGTTCCTATTTTGGGAGAGTTAACTCTCCACCGCCAACTAAACTCAGTTGGTTTAGCTTATCTCAGCAGTGTTTCAAACAAGCGAGCGAAGCTAGCACAGAGGCTAGTTTGCGGTGGACGCACATTTTTGGATAACAATACCTATTCGTTGGCCAAAGCACAGAATACCAGTACCAGTACCAGTAGCCAAAGCTGCAGACAGCCCTTTGGTCACCAGAAGCTAAAACTAATAATTTTGAAATATTTTTAGGTGGTCTTACTAAGTATAGCAGACGGTGGATGTGAATCGGCTTTAAAGCCTGCTCATATGTCATTCAAAGCTTGCTCCATTATCCCGTAGGTAGGTACCCAGTGCCCTATAATCAAACACAAGTCGCGACATCAAATGTCTCGATCGCACTAACGTTGTTTTGAATGGTCATCATAAAGTTACGTCACAAAAATGGACCGCCTCAGAAATGTAATTTTTAACCAAAATTACTTAAATTAACTAAAAATAATACATTTGGCATTTGAATTACTAATTTATGTTAAGCGACGACAAACACAGACTAAGAGCAGTACAAATTATTTATAGAACTGTTACATGAACAGTTCGGGAAGTACTTTTTTTAACTTATGTGATGGGTTTTAAATAACTAATAATTAACACGTTCCTATTTTGGGAGAGTTAACTCTCCACCGCCAACTAAACTCAGTTGGTTTAGCTTATCTCAGCAGTGTTTCAAACAAGCGAGCGAAGCTAGCACAGAGGCTAGTTTGCGGTGGACGCACATTTTTGGATAACAATACCTATTCGTTGGCCAAAGCACAGAATACCAGTACCAGTACCAGTAGCCAAAGCTGCAGACAGCCCTTTGGTCACCAGAAGCTAAAACTAATAATTTTGAAATATTTTTAGGTGGTCTTACTAAGTATAGCAGACGGTGGATGTGAATCGGCTTTAAAGCCTGCTCATATGTCATTCAAAGCTTGCTCCATTATCCCGTAGGTAGGTACCCAGTGCCCTATAATCAAACACAAGTCGCGACATCAAATGTCTCGATCGCACTAACGTTGTTTTGAATGGTCATCATAAAGTTACGTCACAAAAATGGACCGCCTCAGAAATGTAATTTTTAACCAAAATTACTTAAATTAACTAAAAATAATACATTTGGCATTTGAATTACTAATTTATGTTAAGCGACGACAAACACAGACTAAGAGCCACTTAATTACGGCAAGAAATTTGCGAGTGTCAGTAGATGCAAGACTCAGGCTTTGCTTCGTTTGGATAGGCTATGGTTACAACGGAAAATGTAGCTGTGTTTTTATCAAACGTTCCTAAACCATTGATTCGAGGACAACGTATATCGAAAATTCCCTAATGATCAATACAATGCTGCACCTATGCAGCAGCATTTTAGGCGTAGGACGATAGTAGATTAAGTCCCGCCTAGTCATCTTCAGTGCCTGCCTGCCTAGTCCACGTTTTGAGATCGGACGAAGCGACTCCCACGGATAATTTTATGAAAAACATTATATACCTAATTGACACCTAAACGCCTAAAACTAATAAATTTTAGGCAAATAAATAATGCTTTGTTGCATTTTCGCCGACTTTAATTGTCATCTTCATACATAGAAAAATTTAACTGATTGACCAGGGTAAACCAGTATAAATTTGGAGGATGTGTTGTTTACTGGATTCACTGGTTGGATTCACTACATATTATTTAAGACGACCAGTACTCTATGAGGAAGCTCCTGAAGTCTAGGAAAACGACTAATGGCCGCTCTACTTGGAAATAAAAAAAAGGAATCCCTAAAGGTCGCCAGCGAATAGCGACCCTAAGGAAACAAGTCTCATTCCTACATCTCCCCTTACAGCGCTAACTCGTGAAAAACATCTTGGTCGTTCATTAGTCATGCAAATTACGAGCCGCGGCCGCGCCCCCGCCGCCCGGCCCACTGATACAATTATTACAACCGAGTAATATGCTAACTACCCTCTGTTCGTTATGGCCTTCTGTATTTTACACCTTTTTCCTTTCCCGGTACTAAATTATGCGGCTTTTGTTGTATTCTTGGGTAGGTTGGAGTTGGTAACTTGAGTTGCGATGAAGATACGTTGTTCATTTTGATTTGAATATGTTGAATTGGTAGGTACTATACTATTATATACTATGTACAGAAGACTTCGTTTATAATGACTTGAAATCAAAGGGTAGTAATAAACACGTCATACTAAGCGGACGTCATACACAGCATGTTTTAAGAATAAGATCTTGATTTGGATTAACACATAGGCTACTTTTTATCATATTATCTACTACTAGCGGTGCCCCGTGGTTTCACTCGTGTAAGTCCCGATCCCGCAGTAATATTGGGATATACGGATGCTGTATATCATACTTATATTATCGTATGTAATTAAACGAATATGTTTGATACTCCTTCACGCAAAAACTACTCAACCGATTGCGATAAAACTTGGAATACAGATAGCTGATGATCTAGCCTGACACGTAGGCTACTTTACACCCCGATATTTACACAAGTTCGGGCCTTACGCAGGTGAAACCGCGAGACGTTGTCAGTTTAAAATAAACCAATTATGTTACTCAAATCTTATTTCACAGAAGGTAGAGAATAGAGATAGATTTAATAAGTTCCTGAAAACGCAGCGGGAATATAATAATGCTTTGTTTATAAACAATTCTGAAGGCATCGTCATTACTGGATTTCAAATTAAATTTTGAGCTCCAAACAATCTTGGTAGGTAATTAACGAAATGACGTTTATTGAAATTCTTCCGGAGAAGTTCCCGCGAAACTTCTGAATAATATGAATGAAATTAACAATCTAAAGATTTTCAGGAATTATAAATATTTTTTAATATTTATTATCTACGAATTGCATTTAAATTCAAAGACCTACTAATTGATTGATTGACTGATTGAATGACTGAACAGTGTGCTCCGAGAAGAGGGTATTAATCCGAAAGGGGGTTGTTCTAGATATCTAGGCGAATAACTTTTGTTCTACGACTTTTGGATTTTCTAACTTGTTTTTGAAAATTTTGAACTTGTTTTACTGATAAAAAAAACAGCTGTTTTTTAAAATAAATGCAAAATGTTTAGATTGTAGTAGTCCAAACTAAATTAATGACACTATAAGGTCAATGACCTCAAACTGCTAATTTTCACGTTAACTTTAAACACAATTTTTTTGAAAAATACCTTGATTTTCCAAAAGTTATAGGTAGAACAAAAGTTGTTCGCTTTTACCTCTAGGACAACCCCCTTTCGTACCTCTAGATCAGCCTTCCGGCGTAATACCTCCTCCTAGGAACATCCTGTACTATATCAAACTAATTAAACATCTTTATAGGTATCTATAGATAGGTTATTCACTAAGGAAGAATTTCGGAAAATCCCGATCGGGGCTTAGACGGGTGAAACCGCGGGCCGCTGCTAGTTTGTCATAAAATAATAAATATTCAAAACAGAAGGTTTTACCTCGTTAGGTTGAATAAAAAGTTTTCTTTCGTGTCTAAATTTAATTTTATCGAGAGCTCAGCGGTCGATTGTGGAAGACTTTACGCAATTAAATTTGAATTCAATTACCTAACTCAACACTTTCTTGTGAGAACATTGTAATATTTCAAGATTGATCCCAACCTTCTTCTTCTTCTTTTCGTGTAGTGGTGTGGCTCACCTGATGTTAGAGTTTTCAGGTCGCCCTAAGGCCTCTAAATTGACCTAACGACTGCTATCAGAGAAAACAACCTCGACCAATTGCTTAACTTGCCTTCTGAAGCACAGAGGAACTCGAGAATATGTTTTTTGCCCAAATTAACGGTCAACCATCCAAGTTTGAAGTAGATACTGACTGCGCCAGGGGTGCTTATTCCACACGACCATTCAAGATCGGCAGGTGTACTACCAGAGATAGGTAGAGACCTGAAGAATGAGATAGGCTAAATTTTATACCGATATTCTCACGAGATCGGAACTTATGCGGGTGAAACCGAGGACCGTAGCTAGTAAAATATAAAGCCACGTATCTTTTTTCAATATTGCGCCGTCGAAAAACGAAATATTGCCTTCTACGTAATCAAAATTGGACATTTTAATTAAAAATTTCGAACACCTACAATGGCTGCAGAATTATTCGGAGGCATTCTTTTTGTGGGCTCAAATTACATTCATTAATTAAATTACAATTTTCTGTACAGACTCTACCTGTGTCGATTTCGTTGATTAACTATATAAATATAAGAATAAATAATATACGTAATAAATAAATATTGCAGGGCATTGCACCCATCGCCATGTAGCCCCAAACTAAGAAACTGGGCTGTACCTACTATGGATACTAGACAAAGGATATACCTACTACATATTATACTTTTTCTTTTTTGAAATCACAAAAACAAACATTTATGGTCAGAATAAATACTTGTACCTACCCCAAGGAAATCGAACTTGTAACCTTCTGCGTTGCAACCGGGGCGGGGGTTCGCCCGACGCGCCACAGAGGCCGTCAGATTTTCTCGAAACCAGTTCATCAAATTAGGTACCAATTAATAATTTTACAAAAAGTTACTAACACTTCCAAACACTTTAGCGACACTTTGTACTTTTCCAGTTTCGTTACTTTTTATCAATGTCCTGCGTTGTTAATTAAAATAAAAATGTGTTTAATTTAGATCCAACATGGCGAAAACAGAAGACTAATCTACACCAAAAAAAATGGTCAACCGTTTTCGACAAAAATCTAACAATACTAATCATTATTCAGACGTTTTAGTTACATAGCCAGCTCAAAGAAATCTGCTATACGCGGTACCTACAGGTTTTCCTGAGCGTGATTAGTACAGAGGAGTCTACATTCCGACCGCGTGTCGATAATCAAGAAAGTTGGCCGAGACGAGTCAGGGCGACGTGACACCCATTCCGGCAATATGCCACGTGACATAGAATAGGTAAGGGACAGAGGGAACACGGAAATAACACTGCATAGCTACGGAAGTTTTTATTAAGCTATTGCATAGCTTTTATCGCGGGCTTTGAGCGCGGCCACCGAATCAAGAAATTCCGTAACGAAAATAAAACCTAACACCCTCCACTCCGCCGGCAACATGGTTGCCATGGTACAAAATAAATAAATAATTATAATTGCATAAGTTGATATTTTTATTTACGTTTATGAGAGTGTGTTTTTTGTAGTTCAATAAGAAATAGTTGTAGTTCTAAATTACTCGAGGGAAAGAGAAAGCAAGAGGGCCCAAGATAGGCAGAGGTGGACGTGGTTCAACGACTTAAAGGACTGGACTGGCCTCAACTACCAACAACTCAAAACTGCAGATAAGGATCGGAAATAATTTCGCTAATTGACCACCGGCCATACAAAATGGCACCAGATAATGATGAAGAAAGTTTTTTTTTAAATTGCCACGGAATTGAGACTTACGAAGGTGAAACCGTGGAACTCTACTAGATTTTTAAATGATAGATGAGCGTTTGACCATTGTCTTATCGAAATAATGATCTAAGATGTACACGCTCAAGTAGAAGAAGGAAGACAGCCTGACTATGAAAGATAAATTAAGTTAAAGTTTTTACTGTATATTCCCGAAACTAGTCCTAGCCTACTGGGTCTTTTTGCGTGACAATGTAGGGAGAGAAAATGTTACCAACATTGTAACAAATATTTTATACTTACTCTATGCTCGACGACCTCGGTGGCGCGTCGTGCGAAAGCGCGACTGCAATGCAGGAGGTTGCGGGTTCGATTCCCGCCGGGTGCAAGTATTTATGCTTAAAAATAAATAATTGTGTCTGGTCTGGGTGTCCCTCTATGTATAATATGTATGTATTTACAAAAGAAAAATAAATATAAGTATTATATCCGTTGTCTAGTCACCGTAACACAAGCTTAGTCGCTTACCACGGGGCTAGATGGCGCTGTGTGTTGTTCACAGAATTTATTATTATTATATTATTACTATTATGCTGCCTCAAAACCACTGCAAATATCTAGAAGCTGCATTTAAACTTTAAGATTGACGAGTGCGTATCAAATTCAGGATTTATTAGTGAAATCCCAGCACCCGGTCAAACTTAGTTTAAGGCCTCTCTAACTTCCCGGAGTTTCAACTTGACTGGCCTTTTCGATATCCGAGGCTTTACTTGTTACAGGCTGTCCAAACTTACAATTTAGGGTAAAGACAAATATTTAGTTAAAATTATCTGTTAGGACATGTTTTGTGGCTCGTGGAGTTTGAATAATTAATGAATCGCTTAGTAACTGTATTTTAATAGTGAACATTTACTACTTACCTACGTAAATTATGTGGAATTAGCTGTGTAGTGTGTTTAGCGGTTTCACCCGCATGTGTTCCGATCCTGCCCTTTCTTATAAGATGCGTACATCACATCACACAAAAGAACACGCTCTCCAAATTTCAGCTCTTTACTACTATCAGCAGTTTAGGCTGTGCGTTGGTCCATCAATTACATAGTCAGGACAAAGCATTTTATAGAATCGATTAATGATATTGATAAAGAAAAGAACAAACATATTATGTAGGTACATCCTCACAAATTTAAGCTTTTATACATTAAGTAGATAGAATATTCGATCAAAAATCTTTAATTCCTCATTCAGAATGGTGATTTAACTTTAAATTTCAGTGTATTTAGTCTACTTTTGTGTTTTATAATGAACGTTGGCACTCTGCTGTATCTGTTTTTAATCAGAACGTGTAAATACGGAGTCGGAACGGCTCTCCAGAGACTCCGATACCGATGAGCCAAACTTGTTTTATTTACATAATACTTTATTTTAAATAGACTCGCCCGCAAGCTTGGTTTCCTGAGAAAAGAAGTAAAGTAACTCATGATTTAAAAACGTATCTTTACGTTCTTTGTATGTACGTACGTTCTTTATAGACTTCTCTGTAATTTTATCGATAATTATGCGAACAAGAAAATTATGTATTCCGTTATGATCAAGAAGAATTTTATATGAATATCTTTATAGATGTGGCGACATTGCGAAATTTACTAAATTTTGGTCCTAATCTATTTTTTTTGCATCAAAAATCATACTGCTTAGGACCAAAACTGGGACCGACAACTTCAAGCTTTATAAGTGCTCATGCTAAACTTTCAAAATAAAATAATCATTATAGGTAATGAATTAATGATAGAAATAATTTACTTTCGAAATTGCTACAATTTTCCAGTACTCAATTTTAAAGATTGTATCATTGAACGATTATTAATTAACATTGCATAGTTGTTCTCATTCTCACTACAAAATATTGAAAAATAAATAAAACCACTATAAAGCATAAGCAAAAATAATAATTTAAATTTTATGTATAAGTACATGATAAGTACCTACTTGCCATGTATTTCAATCTACCTATTTTGCGTAGGTATTTAATATCTACATAACAAAAATAAAAAATGTTAATAATACTAACGTTACATAAATAAAAAAGTTTATGCCACACAGCAAATAAATAAATTTTAATTCTAGTTTATTATATATATGAGGAATTTCACTTCAACTATTTTCCACTCTTATTTCAATATTATTGGTGTAAATTCTGTAATCTATTTACAGTGGCTGAACCGTAAAAAATGCTCAGGTGAGTGAGTTTGAATACTTGCTTGCATAGCTGCATTGCATTTGAATGAATTCCAATTGAGTGACCACGCTGGCCACAAGCGAAAATCACAAAACTAATTCGTATTGTTAAACTAAATGTAAACGTGTTTGATAGAATGAAAATTGTCTATAAAATTAAAAGAAAATATACGATTACCAACCATGTTAGTTGAAACATGGTTGTTTTCACTTCAAATAATTAGGTACCTAGTTTTAAAACGGGGTATTCACCATGTTTTTTCTTACTGTGTTTTGCTCACGAGACTCATTTACAAGCCAGTGGTACGTACAAAACATATTATGTAATCCCATAGTGTAATGAGCCAGCAACTAAATCTATAT
Organism: Idaea biselata; assembly: GCA_958496205.1. Lineage (NCBI taxonomy): Eukaryota > Metazoa > Arthropoda > Insecta > Lepidoptera > Geometridae > Idaea > Idaea biselata. Next base: position 1,132,836 of record OY292396.1, read on the forward strand.
CTATAAAATGCTTTGTCCTGACTGACTGATGGATCAACGCACAGCCTAAACTGCTGTAAAGAGCTGAAATTTGGACAGTATGTTCATGTAAGCCTCCGATAAAAAGGGTTTCAAAATTCCCAATGAATCAGGCCATACGCGCGTGCATCTGCCGGCCACAGCTACAAGAGATACATAAAAATACAGATAAGTAAACGTGTTAGATGGAAAAAAAACTAAAAACAAAACCCCGTAACTGTCTTGTGGACCTTGTGGTTGTCTTTCATCAGAGGGTGCGTTAATAAACCACACATCCTAACTATGATGACCTCTGACGACCTCAGTGGCGCGTCGTGCGAAAGCACGGCTGCAATGCAGAAGGTTGCGGGTTTAATTCCCGCCGGGTGCAAGTATTTATGCTTAAAAATAAATATTTGTGTCTGGTCTGGATGTCCCTCTATGTATAATATGTATGTATTTACAAAAAGAAAAATAAATATAAGTATTATATCCGTTGTCTAGTCACCGTAACACAAGCTTAGTCGCTTACCACGGGGCTAGATGGCGCTGTGTGTTGTTCACAGAAATTATTTATTTATTATTTATTTATTTATTATGATCTTAATACGATACAAAGTGATCTAGTTTTACTTTCCTTTTACTGTGTGTTTAAGCCGTTTCCCTACGATGTTTTCCTTCAAAGTAATAGCGATGGTAATAGCGCACTTAAATTTATCTCAATGAAAAAGACATTGGTGCGGGGTCGGCCAGGATTCGAAACCACGACCTTCGGAATGAAAGTCGCGATATCTACCACTATCATATGGTGTTCCTTCCTATTATAGCCTTGCCGAAATAGCCGCTCGGCATAAACCCGGCGGCGCGGCGCTGCCGCCGGCATTGTGTTAGAGCCTTAAGTGATCTATGCAGATAAAGTTTAAATGCCTATTGTATATATTTTGAAGTTCACTATCAGCTGTTGCAAGTAACCTATAAATCTCTATAGAAATTCTTCCTTAAAATGTGGCTTAAACAACCTGTCCCACACTAGGTAACATCTGGCGCTCGTACATGAGGCCATTTGCTGACATTTATATACAAGAAACACTAAATATAATTTATTGAACATCCACATTTTTAAATAGCCACGTGCCTGGGATATTAACTGACATTCTGTGACCTTTCCTCTGACCCTCGTTACCTAAGGGCGCGATGAATCATGTTTATATTTTATGTCTTTAAGCCTTTATTGATAAAATTTCTTACAACATTTTTACGGTCTATTTCAAAAGTGATTGACGCTATTATTCCAAAGATATTGGGGTTATTGTGAAATTTTGTATCGTTGGAGATGGAGAGCTGACCTTAACTGATTTGATTGAGCTATAAAATAAAACTTTGTAACAGATAAAATGAAATATGGGGTAAAAGATGGAAGTATCAATGATTTTTTTATTAAAGACTAGCAATGCCGTACACAAATAACGTCCGTTTTACAGGTTCCGTTTAAACGTATAAGTTATTAGCATATGTAGTTGTATGAGCGAGTTCACACAGAATTACAGTATTCTGGATTACCAATCTGACAAAATAAGCAGCAATCCTTTTTACAAAACGGATCCTGTAATATCGGACGTTATTATGTGAACGCGCCCTTCATCGTAATTTTGTAAGGCCATAGAATCCATAGATTGACAATTCAAGTATTAAAATTACAAAATTCGCATAAAATTTAGTCGTTTTGTGTGAAGAAGTAACAAACATACTTACTTATCTATACATAGTTACTTACTAACACACAAACTTTAACATTTATAATATTAGTAGGGTTTAAATTTATTTCGTATGCATAGACGCAAATGAGAGTGAAAATATTCATTAGAATCCAAGGATAGCGTCCCATATTCCGTTTCCATGATATAATGCGTACGACAGGTTAATTTTCTACTAGAACAAACTTGTAAAAACTCCGCGAAGTCCTCGCGCTTTCAAATACCTTTGATCTGACATCAAACAGTCTAATTTTGACAAATAAAAAATCTTTATTTAATTTTCAAGTTTCTCTATATTATTGAACCTAATCCTTTGAGACTACGTAAAGTGATATGCGTAAGAAAAATATAAAAAATGTTTCACTAAGAATTAAAATAAAAACTACCAGAACTCTAAATTGAAGGTAGCTTTAACGTGGTAACATCATCAATAATGTAAACTAATGGAAAAATATGGTTTCCAAAACGAAGATGGGAGGGATGAGCTCTCTAACATAAGCGACTGGCCAGATATTGCTATGGGCCGGGGTGTGTAGAGTAACAAAAGTGGGACCTTTGCCCAGCAGTGGGACGAAAATAGATAATTAATAAAAATAATAATAATTGTTAATAATATTTTTTTAATTTTCTCTAATTTAAGAACATAACCTTGAAAATAAACTCATCAAGTTCATCCACATAATATAATACTTTCTATAATAAATCTTTGTTCTGTTGAAGACGCAGTGTTAAAACAACACTCACTTCCACTCCCACATATCCACTTTCAATCAAAGAGGGAGTGATTCTTGAGATCAACAGTCAATCCATCAAAACCTCAACATTAACGATGGGCTTTTATTTTGGAATTGTCATATTTGTGAAACTTAATTATGTTGCGTGTTAATTGTTTTATTATAATCAATTTAGTTCTGCGAAAGATAACAAACTAGTGTCGAGAAAATAAGAGAAAACAGTGCCGAACACGAAATAGTAACTTTACTAAAGGTCCCATGGAGTTTCAATAAAATATGTCTGCATTTATGTTGCATTTCGCCTTGTTGACTTCTCTAAAATGATTTCATATAACATTATTAGGTACACATTATTTCTGGTAGACAGCCGATGGCATGAAATGTGATGAAAGAAATTGAACTAAGATTAACGATTCGAAATCTTCAACACTTCAAAATATGAACAGCCTAGGTCTCACGCAACAATCAGCTGATAAACCTAAACACTTTGCTCGTCTAAACGTGTTACCTACACACTGAGTAAGCCGTAGATTAGGAACCAAGCACCCGGAAAAGAACGCTATAAAATCTTTGATCTTTGCTCTGAAAATATCGTCTGAAAACGCGCGAATGTTTAGGGAATTTTCCGCGAGTTTAGTAATTTGTTTGTTTCTAAAACACGTCATACTGAGTGAGTCCATTATGTTGTTTAGCGACGCGGAATGGAACATAGTTTCTCAACCTTATTTCGTCCATTGTCCACTTTGAGAATAAAAAAAAATATTGCACGGCGTTACACACAGCGCAATCTAGCCCCAAACTAAGCACTAGGCTAGAAAATGTTCTTTTTTAGAACGCATTCTTGAGAGTATTTTAAATATTACGAATTGAACAACTATTTTCACGATTTTTATGACTGCAAACATGTCATCTACACTAATATTATAAAGAGGGAAGATTTGTATTTGTGTGTGTGTCGGTATGTTTGTCATGAATAAACTCAAAAACTACTGTGCTGATTTTAAAAATACTTTCACCAAAAGATAGCTACATTATCGAGGAGTAACATAGGCTACTTATGATTCCGATATTCCCAAGGGATCGGGGCTTACGCGGGTGAAACCGAGGGACGCAGCTAGTTTGACAATAAAGTCAAAGAAAATAAATGTATTTCTCCTTTCCTCCTCTTCTTCTCCTCTCCTATCCTTGGAGTTTAAAATGAAGAGTTTATGTTAGATTTTCATTCGCAAGGTAGTAAACTTGTAGCAGTTTTCACAACAACTACAAGTTTACACAACAACAAAAAATATTATCGGTATTTTATGAATATATACAAAACATACAATTAATTTAAATTCGAATGATCAAAAAACGCTCTAGATTTGTTGACGTACCTATATTTTGCTGACTTTCGAAGGCAGTGACACAATTTATTATCTTGTCTTTTTTTCGATCTGCCTACTTCCGTTCCACAATAAAATTCTTAGTTCAAGGAAGCACTAAGCTCAACACTCAATACTCAAATATTTTGTTTACTCAAGAAAATTTATATCCAAAAAACATGATCATTTTGTAACGTCTTAAAATTAGGAGCTTAGTGTGGTTTCGGAATGCGCCCTTCGATGAAAATACTTTACAACACCCGCAAGGGGCGTTATGCCCAAGTTGAGAACCTGTCAGATAGACTTTTAACAAATGAAGTGTGCCTGGCGCCGCGTGTGGGGGAACGTCACTAACGTCACATCTAATGTTCCACTCGGATTCATCCTATTTGACGGCTTAAGTGCGACCCAGATTGGTATTCACGCCAAACGGGCGCGGGTGGTGGCGCGGCGGATGAGACTAAATGGGAACCTCTGTTTCAGTTAAGACACGTAATCGGTCAAAACTAATTTAGACTGAAAAGTCGGTCAAAATTAGCATTTTTTATAACATGTAGGTCAGGATTTGGCCACTAATTATAACACTTGATGATAAATGTTGATGTAATCTAAGATGAAGAACGTTTACCTACGGAGCGATAGTACCTACCAGTTCACTGATTATAGACCCCCAAATATTGACCTAGCTAGAAAATACAGTGTCAGGCAATTGATTCCTTATCTTAATATATCTTATATAATATCTTGCAGTGAGAAAGAGGAATGTTGATGCCACTACTCCTGACCAAAAAGTTCACAGTTTCTTTCAACGGCACATTTGTGTGGATTATTATCAGGTAGGTATATTATTATTATTAAGAGCCTGAACTGTCCCACTGCAGGGCAAAGGCCTCTCTACCTTCCTTCCATTTGATTCGGTCGTAGGTAGGTATACTTACAACTAAATCTAATTTTGACTGACGCCCCTAGTCAAACTATTTTAACTACCGTATCTGTGTCTCGTCGGTTCTAAGGTAAAAATAACCTATGTCTATAAAGTGTTTTAACTGATAAAAGTCCCTTTACTTTTCACTGAAATTACAGTCTAGTTTTGACTGAACACGTTGGCCAAACGAACATTTTGACTGATTTCTGATACGTTTGTATGGAGAAAAAAAATAATTCCTTTCTCCATACAAACGTAGTTGACTATTTCCTAGGATTACGTTTATTACGTACGTTTGTACCTTCTGCCTATGGTAATAAGAATATGAAAAAAAAACATAGGGACTTGGTCATGGCAGATATAGGTTTATGGCATAGGCATATTTGCTCTAAAGTCTTTATTCAGGGAGAAAACAGACGACTACGTTTGCATGGAGAAAGACTAGGTATAGGCAGATAATAATATCCTAAGTTTGATGGCATAAACATAATATTTGCTGTAAAGTCTTTATTCAGGCAGAAAACAGGAGACTTCGTTTGTATGGAGAAAGACTAATAATTTTCTCTTATGAACGTGGCGACTGTTACCATTTCCATACAAACTTAATACTAAAATAAATTATGAAAAATTTAGTTTTCTACTTTTGACGACCTCGGTGGCGCGTCGTGCGAAAGCGCGACTGCAATGCAGGAGGTTGCGGGTTCGATTCCCGCCGGGTGAAAGTATTTATATGCTTAAAAAATAAATATTTGTGTCTGGTCTGGGTGTCCCTCTATGTATAATATGTATGTATTTACAAAAGAAAAATAAATATAAGTATTATATCCGTTGTCTAGTCACCGTAACACAAGCTTAGTCGCTTACCACGGGGCTAGATGGCGCTGTGTGTTGTTCGGAGAATTTATTTATTTAATATCGATATTATTCGGATTAAGATTTTATTTTTATAGGGCCCCACGTTCTTAAGAAAGCGGCGACAGTATTTTACGCTGTAAAAATGAAATAAAAATGTTTCTCCGTTTTATTTCATTTCGAATGAATATTTTGGAAAACTTTGTGGTAAAAGTAAAATCTTAATCCGAATAATATCGATATTAAGGTAGAAAACTATTTTTTTCATAATTTACTTTGGTATTAAGTTTGTATGGAAATGGTAACAGTCGCCGCGTTCTTTTAAGAGCATTGACTGTGACATTTCAAAGAGCCAGTGCCTAGAGTCGCGAGAAATTTGATGACTTGTATAATCGTCGAGTTGTTTATATTCCCCAGATTAACGAGAGTCTCCCGATCAAAATGGGATAATTAAGAAACAGTATTAAATATCTTAATAGTAGTTGTTATCTACTTTCTTATTACTGTAGCTTGTTGGAGCGGTGTTGGTCTAGTGGTAGATACCCCGGCTTTCATTCTGAGAGTCGTGGGTTCGAATCCAGACCGACCGCGCACCAATGTCTTTTTCTTTAAGAAAAAGGTATGTGCGCTAATAACATCGCTCTTACGGTGAAGGAAAAACATCGTGAGGAAACCAACATGTCCTAGGACTCACCACGGTCCGAAGACATGGGATATTCAGTGTTTTCTATGTATCATATGTATGTATTTACAAAAAAAAAAAGTATAATATGTAGTATATCCGTTGTCTAGTACCCATAGTACAAGCCTAGTGCTTAGTTTGGGGCTAGATTGCGCTGTGTGTAACGTCGTGCAATATTTATTATTTATTATCGTGCAATATTTAGCTAATTACTTCGTAATATCGACCCACGCGCTTTATAATTCTCAGTTTATTTGGAGAAGTAATGACTCGTCTTAAAGCTATAAGTATGAATTTAAGATTAAATGAATCGTTAAATATTAAGCTAATTAAAAAATGAATGGAGTTTCTAGACCTTTAGTAGGTGCTTACGATGTAATGGTTATTACAATGTTTAAGAACAAAAATTCGGCTGAATAAAAATGTTAATTTTTCAAGTGAGCTGAAAGTTTTGTGAAATTTTAAGAGTTGGTAATAAAATTTGGAAGAAATAGAAAACTCCTAAGATTTTATTTTTTAATGTAACTTACTCTTGAGGGAAAAATTGTGTGTTCAAAATTTAATGCTCCCACCGGGACTTGAACCCACGAACTCTCATTCTCTAACCGGGCGGGCTTTTTCTTCTCGTATAGTGTTGTGGCTCACCTAGTGTTAGAGTTTTCAGGTCGCCCTAAGGCCTCTAACTAGACCTAACGAGTACCAACTGCTTTACGTGCCTTCCGAAGCACGGGCCGGGCTTCACTATCCGGGCGACTGCGCCCAACTGCGCCAAATGAGCTCAAGCTATAGGGTTGAACACAAAAACTCTTAACAACATGAAAATAACCCTTGCCGGGCGAGTGCGCTAACCATTTGCCACACGGGAATCCTTCCATCTACGCGTCTGCCCGTTGTTCATCGTATTAAAATTTTACTTTTTATTTTGACCCCAAAAAATCTTAATGATTTTGCTATTTGGAATGTTATTTATTTTAAGATCTACTTCATGCTCTGAAAAAATGGATTAAAGGGGAATAAAATATCCATAGATCCACTTGTGGATCCTCGTTGGTGGATCCTAGTAGAATGAGGCTTATTTTATTGATAAGTAGGTACCAAATAAACAAATCTATTACTATAAAATGCTTTGTCGTGACTGACTGATAGATCAACGCATAGCCTGATCTGATGATATAAGAGATCTGAAATTGGCTAGTGTGTTCTATATAGGCATCTGATTAGAAAGGGTTTTTCGAAAGTCCCACCGGATCGGGACACGCGAATAAAACCGCGTGGGCCACTAATTCTAAAATAAAGATCAGTAGGTTAGGATGCCATAATATTAAGATGCCGTCTAAGATGGCACACCTTCAAAAAGTCAATCAGGTTCGGTTATGCAAACTAAGTGAGCTTCAACTGACATGTTATCAAATATTTATGAACAACCAACCCCATCCCCGAGGGGTATATATTGGAAACGTTTTACACCTTCTACCATTAGCATCTCAGGTGTTGAACAGATAACAATATGGTAAGAAGTATTTAATTGTTAGATAAGTTTTATTTTATAATGTATTTTTTTTTTCATTTATTTTAAGCTCATCTGGTGCAGTCAAAAGACTGGAACTGTTGCAGATTCGGGATATTTTGGAAAAAAAATAAACTATAAATCTTTTTACCGCTTTCAATAAAGGATTGAACGAAGTTCTGAATAAAATAATTATTAAATCATTTGATTCTTTGATCTGGTGATCAAATCATATAATTTATAGAGCTTAGATCATAATGAGGTCTTTTTTATGGCCCAAGTAATATATTTTTTTCAACGTGAGGTATTTTACAAACTAAAAGGGCTAAGTGCTTGCGAGGTCTGTTCGCAGAACACGCAACCTCGCAAGCTAGTGCTTGCCGCCATAGTAGGCAAAGTACCCCACCAATAAAAAAACCCCACCATGAAAAAAAACTATAATATCAAATTTTTAAGATATACCAAGTAGCAGAGGTCGGCTTGTAGAGGAAAAGCAACATACTGACAGACGGAAGAAAATTTAGCCAGACATAAAGCAGAGAAGCTTCGCCTGCTTCGCTCGCTCGGTCAATTTCCATTTAAATCGGTAGATATTATTAATGTAGATATATCTTCTTCTAATTTTTATCCACCAGAGGGCCCACCTATCAAAATCTATCTTCGTGTTCGGTATGCTGCTAGTAGCTTCGTTAGGCCACATCGGAGGGCAACCTTCGTACCAAGAGCTGAACCCACAAGTCTACTGTGGAAGGACCTTGGCCAGGGCTTTAGCGCTGCTGTGTTACGATGATATGAATCCGGAGAAGCGGTCTGACAGTGGAACCATGTACAGTAAGTTGTTTGAATTATCTAAGCAATAGGACATTGGAACTAGGGAATGCAATCCCGATCTCGCGGGATCCCGATCTCGTGAGATCCCGTGTAATTTTTCGGGATCAATCCCGAAGCATAATATGACGAGATCCCGTTCGAGATTGACGGGATTGGGCGGCAATGGTCAGCGATGCTACACACGTCCAAAAGGGCATTCTCAGCAGCTGGGTACATTGCAACGGACATTAGATGCCGGTTGGCAGATTTTTTAAAGAATTTTTAAGAAACTACACACAACTTAGGCCTTTGTTTTAAATAAATTCACTACCACAATTCTCATTGTTCAAATAATTCTGTCATGTATTTTTTTTAAACTACTCGGGATACCGAAAATTCCGGGATCCTGCGGGATTGATTGATTCTAATCCCGCGAGAACTCGAACTTACGATCTCGAGTCGGGATTGCATTCCCTAATTGGAACGTGTTGATGGACGCGTGGTCCTCTGTTTTCATTTTCGTGAAACCTTAAGTGAAGTTACATTGCGTGTAAATTGTTTATTTTCAGTAATTTGGTTTCGTGAAAGATAACGAGTGTAGTGAAAATAAAATCTCGAAAGAAAATTTAATACTTTTCGTTGATCGCTAGAGCTCACTCTATCAAATTATGAATTAAAATATGAATTGAGCATCTCACAATTATTGTCACCCAGAAAGAGATACCTACACAATTTATATTTAAATTTAATCGCCGAGTTATTCCCAAAAAAAATCAGTAACCTTGTTGTTTGGGATGATCGATGTTTTCAAGAAATCAAATCAAGTTACGCATTATTTTTTTGTGTTTAGAAAACACGCTTTTTGTTTCAAAATTAAGGGCTCTTTGCGGGACTTGACCTTCCTTACACTAGTTTGAAGCGCTAACCATCTGCGCCAAGCGAGCTCAAGCGACAGGGTTAAATATAAGAAACGTATTCCTATTTCTGCGTTAGGTTCGTGTTGTTAATTAATTTATTTTCTATTTCTCCCTTAGACACAGTCCTCTCCCCGTATTACAAGAACCAAGAACCCCACACCTGGCCATGGATGCCGTCCTACAAAGCCATGGGCATGAGCAGCCACAGAGGGAAGCGACTTGTCGTCAACGAGTGCTGCGACAAACCCTGCAGTTTGAACGAACTGCTGTCTTATTGTTAGACTTAGGACTTGTTACAAATAAAAGACTACCCTCTTTAATCTATTAACGAAGTCTAGTAAATTATGCTGACCTATAGGTACTTACAAAATAAGAAATTTATGGTTGGTTTCTTTAGAAAATGGCTTCTTTTTTGCTTCTGTTTTCGCGATGTTGGATTGAAATTAAACTTTTTTTCGGTTTTAATCGCATTGCTTTGATTGTTTACAGCATTTTTTCAATGCCCGACGACGTTTCGATTTCGAGGTCAGACCTCATGCTTATTTCGTAAGCATGAGGCCTTGTTTTTTTTTTTTCAAATTAACAGTTTTACTCCTAAAAAGTGTACTTTTAGTTACTTAAATCTCTAAATATGTTTTTTTAAAGCTAAGCTTTTTTCAATAGTTCTTTTAAGGCACTGGGTGGTTTACTCAGTGATAAGCTATTGAGACATATATTTAATTTATATGTAGGTAGGTATTATTTATTTATATTAATTTTATATACTGTATCTACATACACAGAGCAAAGGGAGCAAAAAAGAGTACTACCAGTAAGTATCGTACTTCATGGATGGGTATACCACAATCAAAAGTGCTACTTTTACCTTCTTAATTATTTAAAAAAAATAATTCCAATCTTAGTGTGGATTCCGTGTGTCAAATGTTTATACAGAGCTTAACAGGGTTTGTAAGTAAATGAAGTAACTTAATTATTTTGTTGAAGATGTTTATTATTATGTAAAATAACTTCCTAAGTACCTTATGGATATATTACTATTCTATAGTTGGATGGAGTTTAGTACAACAATTTTCCGAATAGCATAGAATAAAATAACATACCTAGATAGGATATTGCAGAGCGTTCATTGTAACTTGACCAAAAGTACAAGTAGGACAGATAAATAAACCCCCTTACTTATAAAAGATAATTAACAGCTGCATAAACTATAATATTGATTGTCTTTTACTGTGACATGATGTCTCAAAGTTGGCAGACCGAAACAAACGTTACAGTAGTCATCTTCAACTTAGTCATCTGTTAATTATCGGTTATTATAAGTAAGTGAGGGGGTTAATGTGAAAAGTATTTTATATGTCGTGTTAGTACCTACTGTTTTTATTAACATTTTCATTGTTATAATATTTAAGTCCGTTTGTTTTTTGAATAAAGTATAATGATGCAAGTTAGTCTTCTCTCTGAGCGATGTTCCCAGTTGCACACCTGTCGAGAGCCCGGGATCTGTTTAAACCCCAAATTATTTAATAATTAAAAGTTACAGTACCAAACAATTAAATATCTATATTCTATACTAAAACTACACAAAACACACATAAATACTTACATAGAAAAATTAAATCAAAAATTGTAACACAAATTAAATCTCATACAAATAAATACCCATTCAATTTTTTTATTGTATCCTGCGCTATCAACCAAGAATACAAAAAAAATGACTAGGTAATATTACCACCCCGACCCCAAATTATATGGGGTCGGCACAGAGGTAATTCTTCAATGACCATACGTTGTGCAAATGGATATGGCAATATTTTTACGGTCGGCCTCCCTAGGAGAGTTGGTGTCTATGTAAACCTTTGAAATGTCTTTAATTTTTATTATTTTAAGGAGAGATCTCTCATATTTTATTCCAAAACAGTCTAATTCTGTCGGCGCTAAGTGTGAATTCGAGAGTGGTTGCAATATGGCCCTGTATGCATTTGCTGAATTCAGAATTCAAGTCAAGACCACTCTAGGCGTTTGCCACCGACAGCCAGTGCATTCGGCTTAGCATTGAGTTTCTTTACTTAGTCTAGATTGTATAGACGAGCGATTTTTTACTGTATCCTATAATCACAGTATCCCATTAATCACTCCAAATCTAAACTAGTGGATGGGAATACATTAAATCATCTAGTGGCGCCAATCGCAAAAATAAGTGCAAACGTCCTTTTTAACCTAGATAAACCTAAAACTTTTTGTTCTCGAAATGTTTTTAAAACTTATGTGTTTTAGCCCTAGAGCCCTAGAGAAAATGACAAGGAAATAACCTTCATCTGTAAAACATTTCAACTGTCTAGCTATCACGGTTCATGAGATACAGCACGGACAGACGAACAGTGTATATCAGAGAGACAGCGGAATCTTAGTAATAGGGTCCCGTTTTCACACTTCGGGTACGGAACCCTAAAAATACACATTCCATTCTCAAATAAAACTTATACAAGTAGAATATATTAACAAATCATCAATGAAATTAATAAATAATTCACATTCAAAAACTTACATTATTACAAATAGTTTTCGATAATAAATTGATTATTGAAAGCATTCCCTATAACAATTAATATCAGCAACACGACAAAGTCAACTTTGTTCAATTAGTATTAATTAATTCGAAAGGCCGAACGCTCCAATAATATTTTAAAAGCACGTCCGAGTGTGTACTTTAACCATTTTAACCAATATCCGTGCCATACACAAGGATACTCAATAGTTGGAGTACTTAACATAATTACTAGGTATATTTTAATTTTAAAATTTAATTATTCAGATGGGCTTTTAAAAGTTTTATAGGTAATAAAAATCTAAAATAAAAAAACCATTGAGGTTTGTAACTAAGTATTTATACCTTGGTTTCTTAACCGACTTCTAAACAAGGAAGAGGTTTTCAATCTAAAATCTAAATCTATAATCGACTGTATATTTTTTAAATTTCGACTATGATTTTGACGTGACTATGAAATCGTGGTCTGAAATAAAAAACTAAAATAATTAGAATTTAATATAAAAAAAATATTATGTACCTAATTCTAATCTACGGCGTATATCATATTATCGCTAAAATAGGGCTATAATTTTTTTATATCCCAAAAATTTACGTGTTGCTACGAAGATCCGAAATATCGAACTTGTAGTTTTCGAGTCTAGAGTGAATAGATTTCTTTTACGCAAGCCTGTTACATCGTCGACCTCATCATCGTTTCCCATAAAGATGAGATTAGTGAGGGCAAATGCTAGCCTATCTCATAAAAAATGTGTTAATTTTCTTTTAAGCACAAGATAAACTGTTAATTTTAGACGTTTTCAACGGTCTTGGTCGCGAGAGGACTCCCGTGACCAATACCATAGTCCACGTAACATGGTCGAAACATCGAGATAAGAAAATTAAAAAATAACGCGATTAAGAGCCAGGAAATATAAAATTATGAATATTATTATAAAACGGGGTATTTACCATATTTAGATTTGTTTTTTCTCGGAGCTCGATATTTCGCCAGTAAATTCAACTGGTTTGTTCACGAGACGAAAATCGAAATCTAATCATGGTAAATACCCCGTTATATTAAAAATATTTCTTCTTTCTTTCTTCTTCTTTCATGTAAGTTTAAAATCGTATAAAATTATGAGTTTCAATCGTGTTTCTTTAAAAAGTTAATAAGATAAACTGTGTTGTAAATACGTAAAAATAGGATCTATTTATAGGCTACTAACAGTCTTCCAACGAACTTTGCAGAACTCGCCCGTTTGCGAAGCGTTAACAATAACAAGACAGTTCAAGTTTTCTTTTTAAAGTACACTCCTGTGTAAGATGTCGTCCTCGACATACAAATTAGACCTTTTGAGTATTCTCACTGTAGATATTATTACGCTGTGTAAAAATAGCGAATGGTGAAACATTTTCATTGGATACTGAAGGCTTTTAGACTTTATTACTGGAACTTTTTTTCTATTTGCGTTATTTTAAAAGCTTCTAATACGCTAGGGGACATTTTTTTGACGAGTAACAATCAACTTACGTGTCGCTGCAACATTGAAAGTTAAAAAGCCTGCAACATGGGTTTTAACATTTTGCGACGAATTTCCTCGTGTTCATGAGTTGTGAGAATGCCGAGGAACATGTTCCGCAACATATATTGCTGCAATGGTTCCCTAATCAGGCTTTTAAGTTCTTTTTAGGTAAATACCTAGTGACAATATGGAGTACGTAGAATAGAATTTCGGGGGCCGATGGGAACAAATAGCGAAGCGTTTCGAAGCAACCGATGGTAGTTGGAAGTCCGTTAACATTAAGCTACAAATACACGTAAATTTGTCCTAAAAAATTGAAGAATATGTTGCGGAATTCTTTGCAACCAGGGACGAAATATCCCAAATACCTATTCGTTACAAACAAACAAATAAATCTTTCCTCTTTATAATATTAGATTATCTCTGCCCGCGTTGTTCGAACGCGTAGGTCGATGTGTTTTATAGCTTATATCAGCGAAACAAGATTTTTGATTGAAGAGACAGGTAATAAGTAGATAGGACACGGCCGATAGCCGCCACTCTAGTTCCCTTTAGACCTGACAACACTTCTACCACCGACTTACTACACTTGCGATAAAACATGGAGTTTGAAGTTCTATTCAAATGATGTGGTATAAATAGGCTGTTCGAACTAAAGTAGGTATTGTCGAAATAAAGACAAATCAAAGTTTCAGTAAAATCAAAAAATGAAAATTAGAATAAAAAAAACCAAAGCGTAGGTAGGGACATGGTCGGTCATGGCTGATATAGATTTAATGGCATAAACATCATTTTCTCTAATGTATTTTCTCTATATCCAGGGAGGAAACAGTTGACTACGTTTGTATGGAAAAAAGAGTAGGTAGACTTTCCCCTTAATTCTTCGTCTTTTCACGTAGTGATCTGGCTCACCTAACGTTAGAGTTTTATGGTCAACTTACGGGTTTTAACTAATCCAAAACTGCTAATAGTCATAACAACCGAAACCCAACTGCTGCTACCACAACGCGGGAAGAACTTAAGGTATGCTAGTCTCCCTTAGATCCCTTAGTCGCCTTTTACAACACCCACGGGAGGAGATGGTGTACCCTATTCGAAGCTACACAAAATGCCATATCCATTAGTCATTTATTATTCCAACGTCAAGCAATATCGGGTTTCGAGATACGATGCACGACCACTCGACTAATCTGTCTCCCCCTGCTGACGTCTTGTGCCTAAGTGCATGTCCCTTCTAGCAAATTACTTACTCTATGTCAGTTGCATTTCAAAGGCAACTGACTATTCATTTAACTGTGAAATGTTCAGACACTTAGGAGGGTAGTCTTCTGAAATTTAATGTCCAGTTTTTAATAAGGTCAATGTGTGTTTCGGATATTGACACTGATTCTTGAAATATGCTATACTAGCTGCGTCTCGCGGTTTAACCCGCGTAAGTCCCGATCCCGTGGGATTATCGGGATTAGCCTATGCCTATGTTACTCAGGGTGAATGTAGCTTTCTAATGGTGAAAGAATTTTTAAAAATCGGTCCAGTCGTTTTTGAGTTTATTCATTACAAACATACAAATCAAATCAAATCAAAGTATTTTTATTCATTCGGATATTACAATATAAAACAGACGCACACACACACAAAAATACAAATCTTTTATCTTTATTATCCCGCCATTAGCGGTAGGGGTGCCCTTTCGATCGCATAATTTTTTTTTCATAATGTTGTTTGGCATAAAAGTTTCAGCATAAAGTTTTCTCGCATAAATAGTGATCGGCATAATGTTATAATCGCAGAATGGTTTCATTGGCATAACGTTAACTTTCTCTAATCTTCTTTATCATAATTTTGAACAGCATAAATGTATAGGACATAATTGTTATACGCCTAAAGATGATTTATCATAAAACACAAAACGCATAATGGAGGTATCCATAACCGCTAAAGTCATAAACATACATGATAATAAATTGGACTAAGTCTATTTAACAAATGAAAAGACACAATGGTAATAGTCATCTTTAATCAAACTTTAGGTGAGAAGATTGGTGGCGAACTTACGTTTCCCCATACGTAATACTGACCAAACCACGTCGCTATATCGTCTGTAACAATCAATGAAGAGTAAAAGTTTTAAAGAACTTCATTCACTGAATTCTGTCATATTAACGGGCGTTTTACCCAAACTAGGAGTACGCAGAAAACTATACAGAGCACCCCGACTAGGATAGGTTAGGTTCATATTAGAACATGATTACGCACGCCTAATATTATAAATAAACAAGGTGTGGTGTATCAAAATTGAATTTTATATGCAATTCATAGCAAAGTTTGTGAACTACTACATAATATGAAATGATATTCTAAATTTTAATATGATATTAATTTTAACTCATTTTACATTTGTTAACATTATGGTTTTTTATGCTTATGACTTGTAATCTTTATGCCATAAGGTGAGATGCCAATAAATGTTATGATTAGTAATCGTTATTCTAAAAACATTTATGCAAGAACATTTTATGCTAATATATCATTATTATAAACGAAGTTATGCGAAATTAAATTATGCCTAATGATTTATTCTAAATGAACGTTATGCGAAAAGAAGAGTATGCCAAAAAACGTTATGCAACCTTACATTATGCCTCTTAAATTTATGCAACCCAATATGGACCCAGCGGTAGAGGAGGTGGACCGTGGAGTTTTAGTGGGTTGGAGTCCCACATAACTGCACTACCTCCCCGTGGTAGTGCAGTATGCGCGCGCATTTCTCCACGTAAAAAAAAAAAAAAAAAAAAAAAAAAAAGGTAATAGGTATAAATCTCCATACCAACATGCATCTAAATCGGTTCAGACTTTTTTCTTTCATGAGAACCTCTCCTGACTATAGCGAACACAACAAAAAAAGAATAAGCTTAATCGGTCCAGCCATTCACGCGTGATTCCGCCGTGACCAAGAGAAAAGGGAATTCATGTTTAAAAGCTTTTTAGGGTTCCGTAGCCAAATGGCAAAAAACGGAACCCTTATAGATTCGTCATGTCTGTCTGTCTGTCCGTTTGTCCGTCTGTCCGTCCGTCCGTATGTCACAGCCACTTTTCTCCGAAACTATAAGAACTATATACTGTTGAAACTTGGTAAGTAGATGTATTCTGTGAACCGCATTAAGATTTTCACACAAAAATAAAAAAAAAAGATAAATTTTTGGGGTTCCCCATACTAAGAACTGAAACCCAAAAATGTTTTTTTCATTAAACCTATACATGTGGGGTATCTATGGTCTTCAAAAATGATATTAAGGTTTCTAATATCATTTTTTTCTAAACTGAATAGTTTGCGCGAGAGACCAACGAAAATTGGTTAGAACGGATCTAGTTAGTAGTTTTTTTTTAAAACGTCATAAATCGTAAACCGCAATTTACCTTTCAAAACAAAATTTGTTGTATAAATAATGGTACGGAACTCTTCGTGCGCGAGTTCGACTCGCACTTGACCGGTTTTATTTATTTTATATAGGTAATGGAAGATGTATACCTAAATAGATACATTAGAATATGGATCCACAAGAGACCTATGTTTTATTATTTTGTGTATCCATAGAAAATAAAAGACTTAAAATAAAAATAGGTTACGAATAAAAATGTGTCGAACCTTTGTTCCAACAATTGATTACGTAGTTTCTGCTGTCAATGTTCCCTTGAGGGAGGTGTGACGATCACCAATAAAAGGGTTACCAACGTGTTCTCATTATTACGTATTCCAAGTACGAATACCTACCAATAAGCTAACGAAAAGATGCCTAGATATATTTTAAAGGAAAAATACATCTATACAAAAAACCAGCCAAGTGCAAGTCGGTCTCGCGCATGAAGGGTTCCGTATCAGTATTATCACAAAATAAATTAAGTTTGTCGTATAGGAGCAGGTTTGATGAAAAAAAAAACGTGTCGCGCTCGGGGACTGCCGCGGTAAACCTATAGCATAGCATTTTTTCA
This sequence comes from Idaea biselata, assembly GCA_958496205.1. Taxonomy (NCBI): domain Eukaryota; kingdom Metazoa; phylum Arthropoda; class Insecta; order Lepidoptera; family Geometridae; genus Idaea; species Idaea biselata. The sequence continues at coordinate 1,150,415 of OY292396.1, forward strand.
ATATAATTATTTTGTACCATGTTGCCATGGTACCATAGGCGGAGTGCGGGGTGTTAGGTTTTATTTTCATTACGGAATTTCTTGATTAGGTGGCCGCGCTCAAAACCCGCGATAAAAGCTATGCAATGGCTTAAAATTTTGAGTTTTAGTTCTAAGTATGGAGAACCCCCAACATTTATTGTTTATTTTAATTTTTGTGTGAAAATCTTAATGCGGTTCACAGAATACATCTACTTACCAAGTTTCCACGGTAAAATTCTTATGGTTTCGAAAAAAAGTGGCTGTTACATACGGACGGACAGATAGACAGACAGACAGATATGACGAATCCATAAGGGTTCCGATCATTTGCCATTTGGCTAGGGAACCCTAAAAAGGACTTTTAAAAAATATATAAAAGAGGTACAATGTAAACTCGTATTTTATATCTCTTCATAATATATATAGACCAATAATTGATTGTACCGAAACTTAAATTAAATAAGTATTTGTATACAACGGGGCAATGCAGCCAGTATTCTGGGCACTTTTCCCTCCACCAAGATTTTAGATGACTTAGATTTAGTTTAGTTTTTTAGTTTAGTTTTATTTTAATCAGTTTTAGTTTTAATTTAGTTTTTAATATTAATAAAATTATGTTTTATAAGTGTTTTTGATTGATTAAAATTAAAAATATTAAAGTCCTTACTTATACAAATATTACACAGAAAAACTTAAATTTAGTGTAGCACAATGGGCGGCCTTATCGCCTAAGGGCGAAGCCTAAACCAACCAACCATGAGTATACCAACTGGGTAGAGATAGGTTGATATCTCAGCTGTGTAAGTACTCGTAGCTCATAAAATGTTACACCTCACCTCACCTCAAAACGACAACGACGACATCTCAAATCTGAAGGCACCATACTTAAATCTCTTCAGGATATGTGACATCGTGTTTTATTACCGACAGCTCGATAGGTCGATGTTCGTATTTTTATGGACGACGTAAAAATATAAATGTTTCATACAAAACGTTGTAAGATAACTTTATTTGTACAACACGTAAGAGAGTATTATATAACCGACTTACAAAAAGGAGGTTATCAATTTGGATGTAGGTATGTTTTTCTATATCATTTCGCCGTACTTTGGCGATTTATATGAAATCCGATTTCGATAAAAAATATATATTTGGAAGGTGAGAGTCCCGAGTTGGTCCCATAAAATCTTGGTGAAGATCTGTTGAGAACCTTCGGAATGATGAGCATAATAGCATTCCAGAGCGCAACATTTCTCAGAAAACTACTCTAAATTAAATTAGAAACCGTTACGATTAAAGTAACGGTTTCTAATTTAATGTTTTTTAGTGGCAGTCGAAAGTGCACTAAAAAGAAGAAAAAAAATATTAATTCAAAAAATTCAGACGAAGAAAAAAATACATTATATCGAATTTAAAACACTGCAATAAACCCGGTAACACTCCACTTACCGTCTATCTCTGAAGAACCATCGGACATTCAGTACCTGGTACCAATATGGGTACGTAAGCATTATCCCGGAGCTGAAACTATAAGATCCAGCAAAGAATGACTGTCAGTTTGGCAAGGTCTAGTGACACGGAAGGGGCGGGAAGGAAGCCCCTGAGGCTTGTACCTGCCATATTAACTGCCGAACTTACATGCCACCGTTTTATTAGATGGTTTTATTTGTAACTATTAGTTTTAGGACTTATATTGGTTTTCGCGATGTTGTATTAAATTTAAAGATATTTTTCGGTTTTAATCGCGTGGTTTTTATGACTTTTAGCAATGTTTTAACGTTCAACGTTTCGAGACCTTTACAGCCGAATACAGAAACGCCACTTAAAATTTGAGGCGTACCTACTTAAATAATTGAGAATCTTCTAAATTTAAAAATAGTATAGCAATTTTGAATTTGACGTGCTTCGTTTTTTAAGTACCTAGAACTCAAATTTTGAGTTGCGTTTCTGAATTCGGCCAATCTCTCTTGATGATCTCTTCCTTAGGTCAAACCTGATCAGTTGCGTTTTTTGTAGTTTATTACTACTGAACTGATTACGATGAAATTCGATATGTAGGTACAGTGAACCCTTGAATTATACATAAAGCTCTTTGGTATTTAAAACCATTAATTCAATCCCCTCAAAGCAGTAGTTAAGAAACTTTGTGCAAATAAATAATTCATTTTCAACAAAACTGACGGCCGATACACAATTTCGTTGACCAAACCCCTTTTACAAAATTCAATGTCCGTCTTAATCAATCATCAATAATTTTAATATCTCTTAGTGGGAACAATAAATCAGTTATCTCAGAATAACTAAGCAAACGTAAGCAACGGTCTGTAATTCAATAACAAACAAAGGCTGTATACTTGGATACCCACTGCTCCCTTGGGTCTATCAATCTCGAACGAGTGTCCTGTCATAACTCGCCTTCGTTTGATTAATTTTGGTATCCCAACTAAAGCATAATAAGGTTGACTGTTCATTAGAATAGAAGAAAATAAACAAATAATAAATACAACAATAGTAATTTAATACTATTTAATTAGCTTTTTTACTCTAGTAATTATTTGTTACTAGGGTATTTTTTCTTTAGATGCTTGCAACATTTAACTTGTTATGTTCACAGTATAAGGTTATAATTTAGAACAAAAGTTTATTAAAAATAATTGTAATCGGCTTTGTTAGCTTTATTAATAAAATAAAATACAATATTTATCTTTACGTTTTACGTTTCTTTATCAAATTAAATTATAATAACTAGAATTTGATACTCTATTAGTATTTCTTACGAAATATTCTAGACTTTGAGTGGAATCGTAAAAGAGGTGAGTCGTCCTTTTAGTTCTTTGGTACAATGAACTTTTTCCACATCACCAATTTAAAAACGGTATTCAGTATAAACGTATTTAGGTAGGTACGGTTAGTATCAAAAGTCCATGGCCACATTTAGATTTATCAAAATCGCTATAAATCTTAATAAAATTGTGGGGTGTAAAAACAGGATAGACATTCTGGAAATAACAAGTAAAGTTTGTAAAATGTAGAAAAAAAAACGTGAGAGGTGTCAAAGGACACCCGGATGGACGAAACTCCAAGTGAAAAAAAAGGGTATCCGTTACAACTTTTTATCCGTCTAAATCCCTTTTTTTTTTTTTTTTTTTTTTTTTTTTTTTTTTTTTAACGTGGGAAAATCTTATTAAGACCATCAGGCCGGGGGGAGAGCGGCCCGGTGAGTGGGGGTCCCCCCGGCCGAAGATGGTAGGTGGCCGGGGTATACCCACTAAAAACCCACGGTGTCCGTCTTTCCGCTATTTGTTGGGGCTGACGGGAAGTGGCTTCCGCAATGCAGCCGTAGGCCCCAACAGCGGCCGGCCTCGTCAGGCCTCCTCTTAAAAACCCCTAAGAGGGGAAAAAACCCTCGCGAGAGGCGGCGCGGACACGCCGCCGCCGTCTCGGGCTCATTTTGACGACGGGCTCCCCCGAGCACCGTCGTCAGAGCAGGGAATTAGGGCGGCAACCAGTCGTTGCGCACCCTGGGCCGAGCGCGTCTGGGACGCAAAGTACCGCGCGAGATTTCGCGGCCTCTCTCGGCCTCTTCTTTTGTGGCCATGACAAGCTCGCAGAATTGGCGCAGAGCTTGCCATGCCGCGTCGTCGCCGATGATCGCCGCGATTACGGCCGGCAACGCCAAGTTTGGGCCTAAGACCCGAACTAGGTCCCCCCTGGGTGCAGCCCAAGCCGGGCAAACCTCCAAGGTGTGTTGAGCGGTGTCCAGACTGCTGGGGCAGTGGTGACACCGCTCATCACCCTTTGGATGCGACACAAGTACTTTCCGAACTTGTCTTGGGACAAGACGTCCGAAGAGGGCGTCAAAACGCCATCTGTGGTCTAGGACCAACCCCAGATATTTAAACGAAGACCCGATTTCGACTCGCACCCCTCCGATGGTGATATGGAAGTCTGGTGGCAGTCGAACTCTTGGCCCCCTAAAACACATGGCCTCCGTTTTGTTCAGCGCAACGTTCAAACGCCGAATTCGGGCGACGACGTGCGCTGTGCCGGCTGTGGCCAGTATGGAGGCCTGGCGGCAGTTCCTCCCGCGGGCTGTGACCAGGGTGTCGTTGGCGTAGCACGCCACCGATACGCCGTGAAGAAGGGCGCCACGCAACACCCAGTCATAGCCCAAGTTCCATAGGAGCGGTCCGAGAACCGACCCCTGTGGAACGCCGCAGGTCATACTCCAGGTCTGTGGGCCGGCCTGTGTGTCGAACGACACTGTCCTGTCGGACAGGTAGGCCTCTACCACCCTCTGGAGGTATTCCGGAACCCGGTGATACCGGAGGGCCTCCCTAATGCAGGTCCAGGGGAGAGTGTTGAAGGCGTTGGCGATATCGAGAGATACCGCCAACAGCACATCTCCCTCGGACACTGCCTCCTCCGCCAGGGCCTTCACGCGGAGGATCGCCCCCACCGTGGACCGCTCCCTCCTGAACCCGTACTGGTTTCCCGACAGATCCGGTCCGGTATGGGTCAGGTGGCTGTTCAGCCTCGCCGCGATTATCCTCTCGAGGAGCTTGCACCCCTCGTCAAGGAGAATAATCGGGCGGTACGCCGATGGCGAGTCCTCCGGCCGCCCTTCCTTCCTTAGGAGCACGAGGCTACCCACGCGCCACCGAGCAGGGAATACTCCCCGCTCAAAACACGCGGTGAATAGCCCCCAAAGACGATCCCCCAAGTGCCTCGAGGCCAGAACCCACGCACGAGCCGTCTAACCCCCTTTTGCAACGCGCGATAAGGAACTTCGTTCCAATAAAATATTTGTTTCTGTGTAAAAGTAATATATACACCACGCGATTAAAACCAAATTTTTTTTAAATTAAACCTGACTTCAAACCACAATCTGGACCCACCCAGTAAATCTGCCCGACTTCAAATTACATAACAGATAAGGTTATCTATATTATGCTTTTTAAAAGCCCGTTTTAATTTGTTTTTTATTATTTTTATTTCGACCTTTTTAGTGTAGTACTTTCGACTGAAACTCTAAATCATCAAAATTGTAACCATAACTTAAATATTTGATTAGTTACTGATGAGAAGATAGTTTCAGGTGCTCCATTAACCTGTAACTAGTTCTTTAAGAGCCGATTGTATCGGTAGTAGTTCATAAAATAGTAATTTACTGCAGCCTGGGATGTTATTCTGCTTATCAATACGAAGGTTTTATGAGACCAACTCGGGACTCTCTGAAGTCTGACAAATAAGTTTAATTTCTATCACCATATTACTTTATTTCTATTTGGAGATCAAAATAGTTAACTAACAGCATTAACTAACATGTGCCGACCCTAACAGCAAACTAAAAGGACTTATTGTTTTCACAAAGTTGATTTATCATTGTAAGTCGTTAACAAGACGACCGCGGACATTTGATCTCGACAAACTTTCCTAACATTCATTTTACGGTCTGTTTTACAACAAACCGGGATCTAAGGACATTCCGAATTTAGTTCAACAACAATTGGTAATTGGATTTTGAAAGTTTTATTTTACTTGAAATATTTTACAAGGAGAAATGCATCATCAAAAATCTTCTCGTAACTTAGTTGAAACCTCGATCTGCCCCTCGCTTCAAACCTCAACCTTTCCCCGGTTTTAACTTCTTGTTCATCCAAAGGTTGCCTGGAAGAGATCGCGATAAGGCCACCCATTGTACCACCTAGTTCTAAGTTGTGTATGTTTGCTTTGTGCTGTAATTTATTTGGTGTGTACAAATACAAATCATTTATTGATAACAAATGTTACATGTCACTTACATACTGGGAAAATTTGGTTATTAATTAAATTGAAAATAATATCATAGTGAAATGTCTGTCATATACAATAAAGAATTTATCAATTCATTTATTCGCTTGCTGGGCGAATGCTCTGACCGATATTTTTGATGATGCATTTCTCCTTGTACAATACTATGGGGTTTTACTCTTTGGGTAAGGAACCTTAAAAAACTACTACCAAATTAAACCTTTACGTAGTTACTTATGACTTTTTTAAAGTATGAATTGTGTAAATTGCTCACATAGCTATAGGTAGTTAAAACATTGCCATTAAAATTCCAAACTTTATCAAACGTATTTCAACAACTAAAACTATTCGAACAAAGCATTAAGCACACATCACAACGGCCGTCGTTTGAAAATTTACAGTTAATATTAACCGAGTACCGTATTCAAATATGAAAACCACAACAATTAGCGGAATTCAGTGAGCAAAATATTTAGTTTCCATTTACAAGGCGAAACCACGATAAAGTAGTAGACTGATGGATGAAATATGGTTATGATTACTATAACTAAAAGGGTTTGTTTACATTTTTTCCGTGTCCAATGGAGATCTTAAAAAAATATATACTTACTTTCAACCATTTACATAATTATTTCGATTATGCAATATGATAACAGGAGTACGTAACTACCTTAATATTAAAAATAAGGGTATATAGATTCTTCTTCTGTTTTCGCGATGTTGTATTGAAATTAAAGGCATTTTTCGGTTTGAATCGCGTGGTTTTTATTACTTTTAGCATTGTTACAACGCTCAACGTTTCGAGACCTTTCCAGGTCTCTTCTTCAGGTTAGACTGCTAAACTGGAAAGGTCTCGAAACGTTGAGCGTTGTAACAATGCTAAAAGTAATAGTTTTTATTTTCGATTTTTCACGCGATTCAAACCGAAAAATGTCTTTAATTTCAATAAGGGTATATTCTTGGAAAATTAGTAAATAATATTAAGGGGATAGGATAAGATACCTAACAGTTTATATCGAATTGTTATTTATTGTCACTTTGGACCTGCTCTACTTTTTAAGTGTTCAGAAAATCGTGTTTTTATTGCCTAATAGGTACAGGTAAAAATTAAACAAAAAAAATCTAAAAAAAAATCTTACATTTCAAAACGTTACAGAAATAACTATGTAAGTTATTCTCAAACATGTAAATGAAACAAAACTTCGTGTTAAAATAAAAAGCACAAGCATCCATATCGAGTAAAACTCGGTAAAATTCTCATTTAAAATAGATTATTTAAATGAAACGATAAAGAAGTAAGAAATTGTAACGAGAGTGTGTAGACTGGAGCTGTAGACTTAGATGAAAACAAAAAACAGCAGATACGTTACCTAGTCTCGGAAAATGAGACGATAAAACTGCGTCTAGCTGACGCACTAGCCTCAGTCGTATGTCGAACCGTTGCCGCGTGAGCACGTGCACACTGCGATTATATATTTGAAATCCATAAGAATGCCTTTTTGTTGCTTATTTACAAATAGATTCTTCTTCTGTTTTCGCGATGTTGTAACAACTGCTGCTAGACAACAGGACACTGTCAGCCACTTTTGCCGGTTGTAGAATATAGTATTTTATATTAGCTTTTGATTAGAATAAATTTGATGTAAGCATGAGTCACCATAAAACAACCCCCAGGAGTTTCTTGTGACTTCTTCTCATGAAGGGGCGCGTTTGCGAAGTCACGTAGTGATAAATTAATCGTTGAAAGGTGATTTGTGCATAGTTGGTAATGATAGGCTAAATAAAATGTAAATAATAAAGTAAAATAATAATAAAGTAAATAAAAGTAATAGAGTTAAAATTAAATAATAAAGTTTAATAATAAAATTTAACAATAAAGTAAATAATAATCATTGCAATTTTGGAACCTGCGTAGACAGGAACGTTTTTGATAACATTTTAATAGTTTTTAATAATAAGACGGTAGTCTCACTGTAACTTTTTTAATACATTAGAATGACAAATCACATCTTAGTCTATCCTGAAGAAGAGACCTGGAAAGGTCTCGAAACGTTGAGCGTTGTAACAATGCTAAAAGTAATAAAAACCACGCGATTCAAACCGAAAAATGTCTTTAATTTTATTCACAAATGTTTTTAAATACAATAATTTTATGAAAATGCATGTAGGTTTTTCTAGCTCATTTTTCGTATGTTAGAATATGCCGTATCTACTATTTTTGTTTTCATCTAAGGCTGTAGACTGTACAGTATGGGATGGTGGAACACCAAATTGAATATTTATAAGAACCGCTGGAGGGTTCCATGGAAATCGACAACACAGGTGTTGCTATATTGTTTCGGGAATATTGAATTTTGCCAAACTTATTTTACATCTTGAATTAGACGGTTCGATGCGGTCCACATATTTGAATAATTTGTTTTCTGTTGAATTAGAATTTGGTAAAGGTAGATAGAACTTTCATATTTTATCGATATATTCTCTGTTATTTTCATTCTATTTACAATAACTTTTCTGTTTTTATAGTTTGTAGGTAAACACACATTTTTAATGAATCATCTATTATTTATTTTAGTCCCAGGCATTAGTATTTATTTATTCATTTTTCTAAGGGTTGTAGGATGTTCACATAATATAATAATTAAATACAAGTTTGATTTATAATTTCGTTTTAATTCTTTATATTTACACCTGTCGTTTCGAGACTTTCTTTACAGATATTCGATAGAATCAAGATCTCTATTTACAGGTAAATCTATGTATAAATTTCAGTACCTACCTATATTATTAGGACCAATTCTTATTTGTCTTAGTGGTTCCATCTTATTGGTATTGGTTCCCGAGTAGGCACATAAACAGATATACATTGTCCCTAGCTTAAAAATGAAATGAAATTAAAATAACAAACACAATAGAAAGTCAAAGTAGAGGTCAATAAATACTATACGAATAGAAGCTTATAAAAGCTAAAAAGGATTTTCTTATTAAACTAAAGAAAAAAACAGCTTATTTTTATTCCGAATATTCACTCCAAACATTTTCAGCAAACAGTAAAAAATAAAACTGTAACCTTTCCCGCATTTGAGTAAAATTAATTAGGTTCCCTTGTTAAGTAGCAGAAAAAAGGGGAGGCATTAAGAAGACGGACTGTACTGCAACTGAGCCCCAACTGACAATGATTTATTATTATGTATTGTTCACAAAATCTGAGGCTCCTAGTTTAAATGGTGGTGACTCAGAGATTCCGACTCGAGACTCGATGGTAGCCCTTTTTGGTTGACAATTGAGTAGGTATTGCTGTTAATTTGTGAAATAAATATGGTCATATTTATGAGTGAGGATAAAGGTCTCTTAACTAACCTTGGAGTCTATGTCTAGAGTGAATAGGTTTTTTCAAGGAAAACATGTAACACGCTCGACCCCATCGCCTTTTACTTTTGGTCGCCTTTTACGACTGGCATCCCCGTAACTACATTGCTTAGGACCCGGGCTACAGGTTACAATTAATAACAAGTAATTGTAAACAAATACTCGTTATTTGTAACCGAATAATTAGCCAATGTCTATTTACTCGTCGAAATACCCTTTATTGGTTCCTACATATTTCATTAAAATATTATAGTCCAAGATCCCAGAAGTGGCAGACATTGCGTATTTTCTGACGAACGAAATGTGGTCGATTGAATAGTGTAAGTATGTACTAAGAACGCATGTCTACTTGCTAGCCTGCTATCTTGATGACCTGATATCAGGTCATCAAGATAGCAGGCTAGCAAGTCACATAAAAAAATTACTTACCTCACGTTAATTCTCCGAGCTGATTTTCACTTATATTTTAGGTAATGTACTTAAAAATAAGTCGCCAATACTCCCATACACTTTCCGTCGGCCGTATTGCTTTGCAGTCGCTTTAAAGCTCCCAAAATAATTACTCGACTTAACGTAAATTCTGATGCTCCATTTTTATATAATATGTCCACCAGACAAATAGTTTAAAACCAGGAGACAGATCGATCCAAGGGGCCAATCATCCCCTAGCATAGCAGGCTAGCAAGTAGACATGCGTTCTTAGTACATTCTAACACTACTCAATCGACCACATTGCGTTCGTCAGAAAATACATGATGTCTGCCACTTCTAGGATCTCACTCTATTAGGTGTATAACTAACTACTGTTAAAAGTTTATTCATCCGTCGTAATAACGGATGTCCTATTGTCCCTATTTACGAATGATTTAGTCAAATTTATTTCGAGATCTTATATTATGATTTATGACATGTTAATATATTTTATTTTTAATTTGATTCTTAAATTAATTCTTAATAATATTTTATTTCCTAAATTGATTTCATTTTTATTTTATTGTAGTAGGTATTATTATAATGTAATATTTTTGATTTTGGTAATTTTAAGTTGGTATTTCTAATATGGTACTGATTGCAATGATGATAATGATATGGGCATAAGTGGCCATATCATAAATATTTGAAAATCATAAAAAAAAAAAATTAAATTTATATAAAAGCCCCAAACCAGTTCCTGCAGAAACTATTTAAAACCACCCATAAAACCGAAAGAACAGCGGTCTTCTCTTAATATCTCATAGAGCAGATAAAACAATAATTACGACTCTAATCAAAGCAATTAAACTACAAAGTTTTTCTCATTAATTGTTGAATAAACTCCACCGCGGGAAAGTTATCGCATTTCTCTGACATACGTAATTTCTCTTATTCTGGAAAGGAAAACAAGCTTATTCCGTTGAGATTCGCAACATGATGTAATTTCAGAGGCATTACAAAGTTTTCAAAGGAAATTATAACATGTGCTTCCATCGCATATAAATGAGTCGCAGAGCGCTCGCCTTAACGAGATATTAAACGAATTCGAAATGTTATTCCACTGATACTACAGTTTTTATGGGATTGAGAATAACTATTAGGTATCTTAGTTCTACTATTTGAGAATCAAGAGTGCAAAAATTTGGTAACTAGCTTTGCATCCTTTTATCTTACTAATGTTTAACTAAGCAGGTGGTCCCGGTTGTTATCTCTTATAGCAGTCGTTAGGTCAAGTTAGAGGCTTTAGGGCGACAATTCTAACACTACTATAATCTGACGTTTTTGTTCGTTGTATTTGTCATTTTTTATTAAGGCAGATGTGTCAAATCATAGTCTATGACTAAAAAAACCAAGTAGCCCCTATAAGTTTTTTTTTTTAATCATCTATTTATACCTCACAAGTCACAAACATTGGATAAATAAACCTTTTTAATTCGTTTAGTCACTTTAGCAATTGACAGACGACCTGAAACCGACGTATATAGGTACCTATATAAAGCTAGTATAACTTGAAGGTAAAAATACCCCTAAGTAGTCGCTGTTCCTACAGGAACTTCCTCTATTCTGGTGTCTATCTACTTCTAGTCGCCTCCCACGTCAATGTGACACATTGTCCTGTCAAGTTGTGGCGTATTACTACCGACCTTGCGAAAAAATGTTCGAGTGAGAGTAACAGTGTTTTGGGAATGGGTTCTGTACAAAACTAAAAATAGAAATTTCTAGATAAATAGAAATTCTGTTCCATCATCTGTATTTCTAATTAATAATAAATATAGTCTCTACCTCATCTCAGTCTCATCTTTGGTCGCGCGGTTGACAAGTAAACAGAACTGTGACAGTGCTCCGTACAAAATAATAAAAAAAACTACTTAAAATTTGAAAATAATTAACTAAAAAGTGCATCCCATTGTTATTTACCTTAAAATAATGTTATTATTGTGTAATAAACAATAACAATCGTGTAAATACGAATTAATGGAAGTGGGCATCAATGCAGAGTGATCTGGTTGTTCCGGTATAGTGCAACCGATTTCCGCGGTTACGCTCAATGCAGACGGGTCAAGATTGCGTGGCGGTCCATTCAGTGACGTTGCAAAGCACAGCGATAGCCGTGTGTCAAAGAGCAACAAAATAGATAAGACGTAATTTTTGCCTGCAGACTCTTTTCCTCAGTGAAGTAAAATATTACGATTAAGATGAAATGCCAAGGTTGTTTTACGGCTTTAACCGGAAAAGACGGAATATTTAGATGTAGTAAGCCGAAATGCCTAAAGCTGTACTGTAGTCTCTGCTCGGGTGCTGGTCTTGAGCTTATTGAACCAAGTACTTGGAGTTGCCCGGCGTGTCGAACGAGTGAGGCTAAGACAGGCGACACAAACTTAACACCTTCGCGCGCCTGTCACACCCAGAATGTCACAATTCGAAAGAAACAGCAGTCAACAGGACAACAATCAAATCCGACTACTCCAACAATTGCAAAAGGAAACCATCCAAAACCATCCACTCCCACATCTACTGTTGGTGCAGAGGTCCACGAACTCACGAACGAAATAAGAGTTCTTACTCAGGAGATTTTATCTTTAAAGGAGAAACTGGAGTCTGCTACACTATCTTTAAACAAATGTCACGAAAGGTTGGATGAGCTGAGCGCAGCTTCGTCACTGGCAGATAGTCGCCTCAAAAAATTAGAAGATAGTGAAAAGGAGGTCCAGACTCTGAAGGAGACGGTTAACAACTTACAACTCGAATTAAATTCCCAAGCGCAGAGCCAGGTGCGTAACGAAGTCGAAATAATTGGCCTTCCTGAAACTCCTAACGAAAATCTAGTGCACATAATACTAACCACTGCTAATAAAATAGGCGTTGAGCTCTCCGAGCAGGATATCGACTGGGCCACGCGCGCAGGACCGAGACCGGCGAGGCAGCAGGATGACAGCAGAGCAAACCTATCCCGACCGGTCGTTTTTCGTCTCACTCGGCGCATCAAAAGAGATGCAATTATCAAAGCTGCTAAAGTTAGAAGAACCCTACATAGTGCTGACTTATTAAATGACGGCACAAATAAAAGGTTATTCATCAATGAAAGACTGACCAGAGACACAAGAATGTTGTTTCGTGAAGCCAGGGGCAGAGCCAAGTTGGGTGGTTTTCAACATTGCTGGTGCAGTCAAGGAAACATATACGTTCGTCAAAGAGACGGCAAACCGGCGATGGCCGTTAGAACTGCTAAAGATCTTGATCGAATTTTTCTTATTGATGAGCATATCAACAAATCGCCAGCCTCCTGATGTGTGGTGTCTAGTTTTTTCTAAATTTTCGATCTCATTCATTTGTAGAAATTTATTACCCAGCATTATATTATTCTTATACATATATATTTTATTTGCATGTATTATGATAATTTATTCTATTATTATATTTATACTGTACATATTATATTTTTACATAACAACTAAGTCAAAATTATACAAGACAGAAACAGGCTATATAATCAGCAAGAATTTATCATGGCTTCTTCAAATTTACTCATTTAATTATAAAACTATCCCTGTATATTCTTCAATTTTGTTGTATTGTGTTTGTTTAAAATGACTAATGACAGTATAGCTGAACTTGAATCAATTAATATTGATTGCCATGATATCGATGGAATTGAAGCTTGTCACACTATTATACACGAATATGATTTTAAAATATTAGGCCTCAATATTAGAAGCATTGGAAAGAACTTTGATAGTTTTTATGTATCTCTACAGCGTGCCAAAGATAAGTTTGATGTTGTTGTATTGACAGAGTGTCGTATAAATGAAATCTCTAATATACCATTGATTCCGGGTTATAGGGTTTTTAGAACTGACAAAATAATTAATCAAAATAGTGGAGTGGTGGCATATATCTTAGACAAGTGGAGCCCAGTCGTAAATGAAGCTAATTTTTGGAGGCTGACTGCCTCATTATTGAAATACCAGGCATTGGAACAATCATGGCAATTTATAGATCTCCCTCTTTCAGGGATCTTAGCAGTTTCCTAGATGATCTTGAATGTTATTTTGAAATCTACAAAAATCAACAAAATTTCATGGTTGTGGGCGACATTAACATCAACATTCTTCCCGATAACTCTGCTGATGAAAAAGAATCCGTTTCAAAATATGTCAGCCTTAACGCCGAATATGCTCTGCTGCCAGCCATAACTATTCCAACTAGAGAAAAAACCTGTCTAGATCATATATTTATCAGAAGTAACAGACCAGTAGTGGGTGTGGTTTGTAGTGCAGCCATTACTGATCATCGTATCACGATAGCTGGTATGTTAAATAATCATAAATTGAGTAAAAATAATTTTAAACGTGAATTTATAAAACGGGACTACAATGCCATCAAAACAGACCTTTCTTTTTTAGACTGGTCTGAAATCTATAGTACAGATAATGTTGACATGGCTGTGGAAATATTCAACAACACTCTTACAGAAATTATTGACCGACACTCAACTAGGACCAGCATAAGTAAATCAAAAGTTATATTAAAGCCGTGGATAACTCCTGGTCTCATAAAATGTATGAGAAACCGTGACAGGTTACACAAAAAGTCAAAACAAAATCCGACTAACGACATCCTCTCAATTACTTACAAACGCTACCGTAACTTCTGCAATGAACTCTTGAGAAAACTCAAAACCCAGTATGAGATTAGTGAACTAGAAAATAGTACTGGAAACCCAAAAAAACTATGGAAAACTATTAAAAATATATGTAATATACCACAGTCTAATATAATACCCAATGAACTACTCAGAATTCCTAATCAACCCAATCAGCAAAAATCACTTGACCTATGCAATACCCACTTTGCTACTATTGGGCAAAAACTGGCTGATAAGATTTTAGACGATCTTAACTGCACTGAGGATGGGCTGGTTACTAGACAGACGGTCAGTGATGTTAATACTTTTTTTATACATCCCACTGACCCAAATGAAATCGCGTTAATAATTAACAAGTTAAAAGACAATAAAGCGCCTGGCCTTGATAGATTCAGCAATGCACTTGTTAAATTAATAAAAGACCATATTGTTGCCCCACTTGCATTTATATTTAACCTAAGTTTTAGTTCTGGCGTGTTTCCCCAAAAATGGAAGACTGCATGTGTGATTCCACTTTATAAAAATGGTGATAAATTCTCGCCCGACAGCTATAGACCTATTTCATTATTAGGTGTCTTTTCAAAACTGTTGGAGAAGATAATGAACAATCGAGTGATGAACTATCTGGAATCGCACAATCTATTGTCACCTCGACAGTTTGGTTTCAGGCGAAATTTATCAACTAATGATGCTGTATCATTGCTGACAACTAAAGTTGCCTCACTTCTAGATAGGAGAAGACGTTGTTTGGCAGTTTTCCTTGACCTGGCAAAGGCCTTCGACACTGTTTCCATTCAGGTACTTTTGAACAAATTAAATATTGCAGGATTTAGAGGATTATCGCATGCCTGGTTCAAAAGTTACCTAATGGACAGAAGGCAGTGTGTTAGAGTCGGTGAGCACATTAGTTCTGTTCAATCTGTTGGTTTTGGGGTTCCCCAGGGGAGTATTTTGGGTCCAACGTTATTCCTTCTGTATCTCAACAGTATTCATCAGCTAAACCTTCCAAACGCCGAGATTATCTGCTATGCAGATGATACGGCTGTTTTATTTGAAGGATCTGACTGGAACAGCGTGTATGCTGCTGCTGAGCAAGGAATGCGACGGGTCTCGCAGTGGCTGCAGGCTAATTTGTTGACACTGAATGCGACTAAGACAAAGTACGTTTGTTTCCACCTAACAAGCGCAACGGCTCCTGACATTTCTAAAAAAACACTAAAAATTCATAGGTGTGATAGCAACGGAGTAGGTCTCTGTAACTGTGTGAGCATAAACAGAACAGCTGATATCAAATATCTTGGAATCTTCATCGACCAGAAATTAAACTTCGCATCGCACATCTCATACATGTCCGGCAGAGTACGTTCCACTATTAAAATTCTCAGGCAATTGAGAGACTCTGCTCCAAGAGACCTGCTGACTAAAGTCTATTACGCAATAAGTCAATCTCTTTTAACCTATTGTTTGGAGTCATGGGGTGGAGCTGCTAAAACTCATATGTTAGAAGTTGAACGAGCCCAACGTTCCGTTCTTAAGGTTATGTTTAAAAAACATTTCCAATATCCAACAGACGATCTATATAAGGAAGCCAAAGTCCTCAGTGTACGGCAACTTTATATCTTAAAGAAAGCGGTTTCGGTTCATGGGGGTCTTTTGGGTACGGAGAAACATCGTATTATGTTAGCCAAGCGTACCTATCGCGTTGATATTTTTGAGGATGTGCCGAGAGTGAGAACTGCTTTTGGTTTTCGTTTTGGGCTTTACTCGGAACGTCTAATATACAACTTTGTTGTAAACGCATGTGATATAAAAAATCTTAAACTCACAGAAACTAAGTCAAAATTGAAACTATGGCTATCTTCGCTCTCATATGACCAAACTGAGGACCTATTTGTGCGTTTGTGTTAGCCTTTTATCAGTTATTAACCCATTAGCGAATACAATATCTTATATATATATGTATATATAGACTACTTACTATATCATTTATTTTTCTTTATTTTATTTATTTATTTAATATTTAAATAATACATTTTGTTTATTTATTTTATATTTAAATAATACATTTTATTTATTTATTTTGTATTTATATAATATATTTTATAAATTATGCTCACTCATTTTATTTTGGTATTATTTTTTGTATCTACCTTTTCAATGTGAAATAACCAAAATCTGTTTTGTCAACCGATTGCCTAGCGAAATAAATAATGTACTGTAAATCGATACTTAGCACCCCACGATACAGACTTAGTCTAGTGTGGGGGCTGTTGTTAATCCATACTTTTGTGTTAATTAAGTTTCTGGGTAATAAATATATTTTCATATTTTTTTTATTTTCTAAGTACAATGACATAAAAAAATAAAAGTTAAATAATCACATCAGACATTCGCTCAAGGCATTTTGTTAAAAGCTATTTTTGAAATCTATATGTAAAAGAAAGTCGAGTTAGTTACACTATTTATAATTCAAGAATTGCTGAACCGATTTGGCTGCAAATTGATATAGCGAGGTAGCTTAGATCCAGGAGATAGACATAGGACCTCTCCTTTTGTAGACATTTTTTTTTAATCTAAAGGGTCCCAAATTTCGCTGAATCAGCTTTTAGCATAAATCGAAAGGTTTATTTTTCAAAAACTTGACGGCTTTGACTACTTTTCAGTCTCTTATACTCACAGGCACTTTATCGACACCTCTGGGCTCAAAGGTCGTAAAGGACAAAATGCGACTTTTCAGGAGAAGCAAAAAACTAAAAAAATAAAATTATTTTTGCTGTAGCATCTTCGTTTCTTGAGCTATTTAAATGAAACCTAGGAAGAAAGTGCTTAGAATTTATAGTATTTTCTAAGACAGTGTTGAACAATTACCCTAGTGCCGTATTTACCGAAATAAATTTCCTTTACGACCATAAATTTCAAAATAAGTGTCCTTTGCACCCCACAAATTTGTACCCTATGTCAGTACCTAAGGGCGTAAATCCACCTTACTGCACGAAACTGAACAAAATAAGGGATGAATCGGCAAGTGTAACATTTTTTTGGGTCTTAAGGATCACCCGTTGTATAGATAAATTATTAATTTAAGTTTAATCATCATTAACTGAGTGATTTTCACTGTTGCATCCCTCTCGGAAGCGTGTGCAGGTAAGCCATTTGCACGCGTTCACCATTTACGACGTCAACGCCAGTATTTCTCGTGACTTCCCAATCTGCCACGGCCGGGCGGATTGCCTAATATTTGTTTTCCACGTAACTAGTTGCATTACACTTGATCGTACCAGCCATCAAGCAATTAATAGGTAATGTCTCGAACATGAAGGCTGCCTCAGTTGCGGAAATTCGTAACGCGATCTGTCCATGTCCACATCACTCCACACATCCAGCGCACCATCTTCATCTCCGTGATACGCAACTGCTGTTTATGTCACTAAGTCACTGGCCCATCGTACAAAAGGACAGATCTAATGATGGTTTTATAGACATGTTCTTTCACTTTAACCGGCATACCCAAATACTTAAACGGGTATATCTGCTCATATCTGAACATGACTGTCCATGCAGACAGATGTGGATTTCGTGATATTCCAAGTGTCTGTCAGTCTTCTAAAATTTAGTTGCAAACAGATGTTTGCGACCAACTCCTTCTACGTATTTACGCGTCTCCGTAGCCCTTCCTAATCTAATGACAGCTCAATATTATCAGCATACCTACATGAGCGAGCAGCTATGGGGGCCGAAGTCAGTTCATCTAATATTGCTCTTAACAGGTACGGGCTTAGGATGAATCCCAGGTAAACTCTGACTGTAAGGGAAGGGATAATTAGTGTTACCAACATCAGTTCGTATCGAAGGCATCTAAGGCGTTCTCCATAAAGATTAAAAACAAAACAGGATATGGACTATGATCTGGGCGGAAACCATACTCGCCCTTCGAGACAGTACACTTCTGTCGGATCCGAGAGTCGATTAACCACTCAATTATCCACACACTCTAGCTTCATGGTGTGGAGTAAGATCTTTATACCTCGATAACTTCCATACTCATGCACCTAATTTTTGCCCTGATACTGGTGTAATAACACTCAGTCTCCGTTGCGCATGGATGTCGTCGGTGTCGCGGATGGGGTTAAAATGTTAGTTAAGATGCTCACACAACAAGAACCCATCGCCGTTTTTGTGTTAATAAGAACTCTATCGATGCCAACAGCTTTCCGATTCTTTATGCTGTGAAGTTTTGATGGATGTAGCTGTTTTTCTGCTGATAAAACAACTTGGCAGAATAAGATTTCCATTTTTCCTTCACAACGAGGTCCTCGCATAGCCTCATCGGCACGTCTTGGATTCTATGTTGCGTCGCTTTGATCCTCAAACAAGGTATCTAATAAATAAGTTTCTGCCTTTCCAACTCACGACGACCTTAGTGGCGCGTCGGGGGAAGGCCCGACTGCGATGCAGGGGGTTGCGGGTTCGATTCCCGCCGGGTAAAAGTATTTATGCTTAAAATAAATATTTGTATCTGGTTTGGGTGTTTTCTATGTATCATATGTATGTATTTACAAAAAAAAAGTATATTATGTAGTATATCCGTTGTCTAGTCCCATAGTACAAGCTTAGTGCTTAGTTTGGAGCTAAATTGCGCTGTGTGTAACGTCGTGCAATATTCATTTATTTAACTTATCATACAGTGACTGTAACTTCTTTCTGGCTCTGGCTACTGTTCTTTTTGTGAAACTTTGGTGGTCCTGTACGTTTCGACATCTTCAGAAGAGGTGTCGGTTGCCATATTTTAAACAGGGCTTGTTGAACAGTTAGAAACTATCCCCTTCCAACAAATATGGGACAATTGCTCAGTTACATTGATTTTTGGCCTTAGTTGATGAACATAATTAAAATAAAACTAGGTAGTACAGGACACACGTGTCATGTTTTATTTAGAAATGTAAGGCTGTAAGGGACACACGTGTATGTTTTATTTCGAAATGTAAGGGTGTAAAGGACACTTTGCAAAGACGATGTCCTTTACAACCTATTTTTGAGGTGACTTATATTAAACACTCTAGGTCGTATAAAACTTTGCTTTACTTTGATATGCTTTACTACCACAGTAAGCACATTTTTGTAACTAAGTGTTATTTACATACCCATTTTTATGGAAAAGTTTGTTTATCGTGCCAAAATAGGTGGGTCGTAAAGACCATTTTTTTGCGAATTTCGCTACTCCGAATATACAGATCGATAGAGAATTAAAAACTAAGTAAGATAGTGTCATCAAGTCCTTTACGCCCAAATGTCCCTTACGACCTTTGAGCCCAGAGGTGTCGAATGTGATGTGACTTATTATGACATGGGTCTATATTAGCAACTGCCATTTAAATCCAGCAAGTTTCTAGCTTAGCCCCAATGCTTAGCCCAAACAAAACAAATCCAACAAATTAAATTACCTCAAAACATTAAATTCGGTAGGTACCCTATTCCACGCATCAACCCTAAAGCCTTGACAAAACGTCGCACTTGAAACCACGATGTCTCCAATACGTACTCAATAACCCAGCCCTGTGATATAGGACACTATTTCGTTATTCGATCGAGCCATCGCTCAGGCACGGTACATTGCGCGCCGTGCACCGGTGATAGATAGCTGGCCCGACGCGCTCGCTACTTATCGATGTCAAACCTTACGTGAAACACGCGGAATAACACCTTAATGCTTTCCTATATTTTTTTTTAGATGGTTCACGGTGCAGATCGTGACTTTCGCAGATTGTCACGATTTGCGTAAAAAAAAGGTCACTGAAATTATTTTAAGTTTTCGCATACCTACTTGTATGAAACGCGTCGCTTACAAACATTGTTTATATGTAAACACCTTAATGCTTTCCTATATTGTTTTTTGAAAAGGTTTACGGTGCGGATCTTTCTTTCGCAGATTGTTGACGTAAAAAAATGTTGGCAAAAATACTCTTATAGTTTTCGCATTCTGGCATGAAACGCGTCAATGAAAAGTGTGCGAAAATGGTATAAAAATAATAAATTTTGGAGATGAATTTGGGTGATTTTTTTTTGGTTCTTCAATTTAAATATTATTTTATTTAAACAGATAATATTTATTTAATAGGCCTTAGAGAATTCGCATATGAGGTATAAGTGTGTCGAAAATTAATCAATAGGTATAGATTAATTTTCGACACACTTATACCTCACATTTATAAATGCTTTGTCCTTCTTGACCGTTGTTAGTAGCAAGCTCAAATTTGGAGAGTGTGTTTCTGTGGTGTGTTTTTTAAGTAATGTTTTTCGAAATTTCCATTGGATCTGAACTTACGAGAGTGAGATCGCGGGATACAACTAGCATCAATACATAATAAAAACATTATTCTGTCAAAAAATAATAAAAACTAGCTGACCCGACAGACGTTGTCCTGTCGTTTAGTATAAAAAAATAAAATTCATCAAAATCGGTTTAACATTTTTTCTTTCATAAGAACCTTCTCCTGACGATAGCAAATACAACAAAAAAAGAATTATCGAAATTGGTCCAGCCGTTCACGCGTGATGTCGTGACAACGGAAAACGTTTCATTTTTATATATATAAGATAAGATAAGATAAGATAAGATAATTTGCTCTCCTTTTAGGGGGAGTGATCATCGCCTATAGGTACATTTTCTTTTGACAATCTGCGACTATGCTGTTTTGCACTTAGACCGTTATTGAGAGGCTCTTTCCTTGAGTAATGTTAGTTATTTTCGGTATACAAGCGATGAGACGTCGTTTTATGAATTACTTTCTTTAAAAGAGTGATTTGAAGGCGTCGTCGTTAGGTTTCCTTTCCATTTCTGGCTATGGAATAGATACTAATCTTTATTTATACTGTAAAATGGAAAAGATTGGATTGTTGTTTCTATGTAGGTGTAATTGTGTACTTATGTTTATTTTAGAGTGAATTTTAAGTTTTTGCATTTTTTAAATCGGATTTTAAATATACTGCTAGGTAACAAGCTGTTTCCAGAGCACAGTCCAAAGCCTGAGACCTCCTCTTTTGGTCGCCTTTAACAATTGGTAGGGCCATAGCCACATATTATTATGAACCCAGGCTACAGTAGGTATACTCAATTTTCGACCTATGTAACTATGTTGAGCTATTTACATCTAGCATACCTATAATCCAGGTCAAAACAATAGTATAATTTTATTATTAGACTAATAATAATTCTTCTTAACAATATTAATCACCACAATTTAATCACCAGTAGCCAATCCACTGCCATCACATCACTGTATTGTTTTCATCCGTAGATTTCTCAACAGTTCTCCCCGATCCAGTGATTGTCCTTGGCTGCATTTTATAGTGCAGACAGGGATAATCGCCGGCTTGGTGTCCACTTCATAGTTTGCGAGTAAAATTGTTATTGAAAGGGGCCTCCACGTGTTGGCTTCGGCTCCAAGCACGCCTGCCAAAGGTCCGGGGCTCCATAGCCCCGTGCTACTGGACGTATTCTTCTTCTTCTTTCTCGCTCTTTCTCACGTGGGGTCGGCTCTCCTAATCTTGCGGGCGCCAGGACAAGCTGTACTGGGTTGTCGGGTCGGGCCGTTTTTCCTCTGTTACGAGTTTCGCCATACTGGTCCACCATGTAGCAGGAGGTCGACGTCCTGCTACATGGAGATACTGGACGTATTCTACTTAATAATTGTTTATATGATGCAAAAATCAACAAAAACATACATACATTAAACAAAATGCAAGGGACAGCTAAATTCGCCATTAGATTTTCAGGTTACAACGACCGTCCACATACTACATACAATCCCACCCTACATAATTCGTGGCTACAATAAGGTTGGACAGTACCACCGGATGTGCGGATGGACAACCCACTAAGCCCGGGCCACGCGAGTTCCGTCCGTCCCATTAAGCCACGGAACCCTAAATGGTTAACTAGGGGTAAACTATTCATAGGCTAGCTGGATTTGTTGATGTTGATGATTCATAGTCACGATTAAGTGTTTTTTTCTTCTAATTATTTAGTAAATGGGCCATTAATGGCCAAAACAAGTTTCCTTAAAACATATTATCGTGTTTTAAATCTTATCATAGGTATATCTATGTCTATCTATATAGTAGAAAGTCTAGAAAGAAAGAATAAGTGGACCAGAAAACGGACATAGAATCCATATTTTTTTGGCATCTAAGGCCACCGGGTCAGCTAGTTTATTCTAAAAATAGGATTTTTATACTTTCAAATATCGAGCTTAATACATAGGTATCAGCTGAGTTAGGTATAGACCTAACTCAGTTGTGTTACTCTCCGTGGGGGTTTTTTTTAGAAAAAGCTAAAGTAGGTACAGTGGCCGGCATATAAGTTGTAAAATTTTAGAAGCATTTTACATGCGACTTCTATGAATAATCGAGTTTTGCGCATCCGCCATTCATTTTACTAATCTGCCGGCCACTGTACCTAATGTTTAAATAACCCGCTTATCTTGAAGGGGTTAGGCAGTAAGACACCGCAAGAACCTACTCCGAATTGGCGAATGTCTCGCACCGTCTGACCGTGATGAGTCCAAAGACACGTCGTCGGTTTCCTGACGATGTTTGCCTTCTCCGTAAGAGTGTTATATGAATTATGTGCTATAATAAATAAATAAAGTAAAATAAAAAATAAATAAATAAATTCTCCGAACAACACACAGCGCCATCTAGCCCCGTGGTAAGCGACTAAGCTTGTGTTACGGTGACTAGACAACGGATATAATACTTATATTTATTTTTCTTTTGTAAATACATACATATTATACAAAGAGGGACACCCAGACCAGACCATTTAAAAAAAAAAAAAAAAATCATAATAATAATTTAATTATAATTTTAAATATTTTTTCATAATAGAATAAGTGTTGAGAATGGGGCGGCAGAAAACCAGTTGATTAGAAGTTTCACAATCACCATTTATAATAAAACAGTTTAATTTTAGGGTAGGTATGCAAATAAGTTTTATTTCTACTGAAAATGCAATTTGAAAATATTTATAAAACTGGGCAAAATATACAAACGTAAAAACGTTAGCAATACGATATTAATTTATTATTCTATTTTACAGAGACGGAGTTGAATATTCAAGTTTGTTGAATATTTTAAAAATGGTGCTGAAGTATTAATATAATATGTGCGGAATTTTTAACTTCTGAGTGTCGCAGACTAAACACTTTGACTAAACGAACTATGTTCTCTGTGTCTACTATGATCTTATCATTACGTTCAAGTTGCATAAAAGGTTTTCTGGAGGAAATCGCTTTTAACGCCATTTTTGCAACTTACATTTCAAGCTTTGTCTTTACTCTGTGTTTTCTTCTCTTGTCTCATGTTGTACAAAGTTAGAGGTAACTTTGTACAACATGAGAAAGGAAAAAAGAGTCAGGGAAAAATGTGAAAAAACATAGAAAGATAGACACCTCTATCTATGTATGATAGATATATATCTCTCAGTTTCTCGAGACTTTAAATTTTGACCGTTAGACAATTTCGTCTGAATAGTTGAATGTAGTTTAAGGACGATTAATAACAAAATTTTATTTAATAGATTTTAATCTTTCAAAGTCGTAGTCGTTTACTTAAAAACGACTACGAATGACTTCCCAATTTCGAATTCCTAACATGTTGGATTTCTAAAATGTTGAAAACATGTTTTTTTTTAAAAGCATTTCTTTAAAGTCATCCAAATGTTCAAAGAAGTACTTCAAAAGATAAATCATCCAAGGAAACACTTAATAAATAAATCAATGTTATAAAAACACTTAGAAAAATATCGTGTTTTAAACTGTCTGTAATAGCTGTCGCGGTTCATCCTGCCTGGCGACAGACAGATAGTCTAGTCTTAGTAAAAGAAGTTAAAGAATATTGGAGTCTAACTAACGATATTTCTATAAATAAATGCTTCTTACTATGTTCGTTTGTCTTTCTTTTCAGGCATATCGGGCGATGAAAAGATTTTAGTCAGTGAAGGCTCTAAATATTCCAGTCCAGTTGTATTTAATACAATGTGACATTTTGTGTTTCAAAATAAATGCTTTAGGATCCGGACACATTTACAATTTTTTTACAATCTGAAAAGGAACTTCAATATTTTTCTTAAATGGACAGAATTAACACGACAATGTTACATTTTCCAATTTATATGTCGTTGTATTGTAGGTCTATAGTAACAATAGATTTAGTAAACAGACACTTTTAAATTTTAGAGAAAAAATAAACGAGTGTAGTGCCTAGTTCTTTAATTTGGGGTTAAGTGACGCCGTACGAAAGGTTTCGCATTTTTTAAAATCAATACAAAAGAATAAGTACCTAAAACCTAAAGCAAACAAGAAGTTTTCCGCGGCATGGTGCCCAAAACACTGGCAGCGTCCCCACGCTGTTTAATAAGGCTTACCTCTGTACCTCTTAGGAAATACCTACTGCTAAATTAAGTTTCATCACGATCGGACTTCAGACAGTGGAGAAATCTGATAATACACACAAAAAATGACATACCTACATCCAAATTGATAATGACCTCCTTTGATAAAATAATATATCGTGTAAGGTTAAAAAGTGAAAAAGTTAATTTTTTACCTTTTGAGGCACGGAACCCTAAAATACATACCTATATCTGTAAACTATATTCCTTAGAAGCGACGCTAAAACCCATCACTACCACATTTCTAATTTTACGACCAAATGGTACACTTTCAGTCATGTCCACTGCAACCCAGGGTCCAGTTAATCAAGAGTCAGATTCTGTACATCAATAGGTCCCTCAGGACTTTGCCATCGTCAGCTACATACGACGGAGACAAATTCGACAAATTCCCAACGTACCCCCTTGAGAAATTAAACGATTTCCGAATATACAAATGTGTGAACCTTGGAGACACAACAATGGTAATTTTGGCGAATTTACTGAAATATCGGGAAAGAATTTCTTGTTAGTTTTTATTTCAATAGATTCATTTTTAGAGTTCCGTAGTCAATGTCTATCAGATGGTTCTGTTTTATTTAAAGAAAGCTGCGTCCCGCGGTTTCCCTCACGTAAGTCCCGATCCCGTGGAAATATAGGGATCAAAGGTTTAAAGATTAGTAGTCTATCATATGCTTTGTTACTCCTGGATAAAGGTCATAGCACACTTACACGACTCCACTCCCACCCGGCAAAAATAATATAATTCAAATATGGGCTTTAAATGTTGCTCTTTAGATATATTTTACATTGGCATCATAAATTAGCAGACAGCTCGCTTACAGCGAGCTTACCGCCGTCAGACTGCTCGGGAGTTGACGCCTCGCTGGCCGCACGCTTACTGCTAGCAGTCGCCGCGCGCGTCGTCGCGGAGTGTTGCCAACCGTACGATTTAAATAGTACGTTACGGTAAAGGCGGGTGACCGCTGGCCGTCTGCTAGCTGTCGCCGCGTGGACTGCTGGTTGCCTGCTAGCTGTCGCCGCGTAGACTGCGAGCAGTCGTCTTAGTTTTGGGCAGTGTTGGGTGGGAGCGGTGTTGGAGCAGAGTCGTTTAAGTGTGCTATGACCTTAATATAGCTTTATATTGGTGAAAGAATTTTTGAAATCGGTTCTGTAGTTTTTGAGTTTATTTATTACAAACATACAGACATTCACACACGGAAAGAGAAATACAAATCTTTCCTCTTTATAATTAGTGTCGATGTAGATAAAACTTTGATACATTTACGAGAATCTATCTATCTATCTATCTTTATCTATAAAATGCTTTGTCCAGACTGACTGACTGATCAGCGCACAGCCTAAACCGCTGATAGTAGAGAGCTGAAATTTGGAGAGTATGTTCTTTATATGAAGAAAGGCATCTGGTAAGAAAGGATTTATCGAAATTCCTACGGGATCGGTATATGCATTTGAAACCGGGGGATACAGCTAGTCCTACTTAATATTATAAAGCTGAAAGTCCGTATTAATCACGTAAAAACCGCTGAACCGATTACCATTAAACTCTGTATGTAGATAGCTGGTGACCTGGAATATCACATAAGCTTTTTGCCGCCTATTTCCCCGGGATCGGGACTTACGCATTTAAAATCGCGACATACGGCTAGTAATAAAAAAATACAAAAACAACCATCCCTCGGCAGACGGGTAAAAAAACCTAGGATCGCTTGTGCATTTATTTTTATAAAATCATGAAATTAAACTAAAAGCTTTTTCCAATAAGCTCTCGCGTCTGATTTAACAATTTCTACTGTAAATTGTATAAATTTATTTATAAAATGCAAATGTGATGCGAGTTAGACACATCGACCGTTTTTCCTTAACCCTATATGCATTTTATAAGGATGTCCTGTTATTCTGGATGTAACACAATAAGATATATTTAATGATCAGTTCCTCATTCGCACCGCGAGCGATTGGAATCAGCTAGAGCAGCAGAGTCTTCTCGGGACCACTGCCGGTATAGCCCGTTTGCCGAAACGTAGAGGGAATTAAAAACAATGATTATCTTTAACGCGATCTAGACCCGAGTCTAATAATAATAATGGAGGGAAATCGTGTAAGTTTAAAAAGTGTATCAGCTATAATTTGAGTCTGTATTTTCTGGCGAGTACAATTTGGGGTCTTTAAGTCGCGTGTGAGCGTGCTTCGTCTTAGACTGCATTTACACTTACCAATAGGTGTCATGGTGGTCAAACGTTGGCCTAAGCATAATTTAAAAATATATAATATAAAAAAAATAAGTTGAGTTTCCATATTATGATATGGTATGTTGGGGTAACATCGGATACAGGGATGACTCAAATATCTCCTAAAGTAGGTATAATATTTTTTGATGTTTACCACACTGTTCGCAAACCGAAACAAGGTATTTTTGTTTATCATGTTTACGTATTTTTTTTCGGATAGAGTTGTTTTCATTTGACCACATTTTCTTAGGTATTGGTTTCTTTGTTATCTTAGTTTTTCAATTAAACTAATGGGGTGGAACATGAAAAGCTGTGCGCAGATGGCGCTCTAGTCGACTGCACTTTTTTTACATTTTGTGCTAAATCTGTATTGTGAAGACAAGTTGAAGTTTTTGTGTTTTGTGCTAATTATTATCTAAAATGCATCCGTTTATGTCGGTGTTTAGTCTCAAAAAAGAACATCGTAGGTAGTAATCTGCACTTCATATTGGTATTATTAATACCAATTTATCTTATTAGCTATTTTTTATTTGAAATTTGTTACCTATGGTATTCTTTATAGTATTTTTTAAAAATTGTAATTGTAATTTATGTCTTACAATAACATTATTTACTTATTTATAGATATGAATAACAAATCATTTGTTATTCTTATCTAGGTATCTTATCTTTATCTATCTTATCTAGGCACATGTACATTTTATGAATAAATTATTTATTTTATTTTTTATTAGCAATATAATGACTAAATATTAAACGAGAAATACTGTCTACGGCGCTTACGAGCGACGCGACGTCGCAACTCGAGCTAGCTACCGCGCGGTTATGTTTTTAGTTTATCAATGCTTCACCTTAACTTATTTTACGGTTTTTGAATAAAATATGTACCTACAAAATATAAATAAAATTAATACCTAAATGCCAGTACTAATATCAGTATTTTATTATGTTAATTCCACGAAGTATACCGTACTTAATTGATTATTCATGACTTTTTTTTATAAATAACTGATAAAAGGTGTATTTTTATATGTATTTAAATAAAATTGTTTAATACCACTCACATGTTGGCGTTCTAGTGAACCAGTGAAAACCCAAAACGTGTAAACGAAACTATATTTTTACGTACTTTCTGCATCCATATTTTACCAGGCTGCAAGAAAAAGGTTATGTTCTTTATTCCCTCATATCTTCCAAACCACTCAAGAGATTTCTTTAATTAAGGCATCGTTAGATTTCTCTTAACAGTCAAATGGTTAATAGATGGTTGATAAAAAAGTGATTGTCATATTTAACCTGTATTTGTCACTATTGATTGGCCAAAATATGACAATTATAATTCTATCGACACTATATTTTATTATTTAGACCCAATTGTGATAGCAGACTTGGAACTCTGGTCAAGAGCTGATTAGGCTGTGGTCTTACGACTAGTCTGTGCTTAAATAATGCTACTTAAAATAGTCAATAGGAAAGAATTCGAGAGGGTGTTTCGACGCAACGCACTATAAGGCAGCCTCAGTGGTATGACTTGAAGATTATCTTATTCTACTACCTAAAGAAATAAATTAAAAAGGAAAGAATTGGTGTAAACAATATTATTAAACAATATCGAACGAAGAATATTGTTTTTAACGTTAATAATGTCTTCAAAGTGGATAACGCCAATTGTTAAACAGGTGAGGACTTTACATTTTTAAATAAATATTACAGGACACTCAGCGGAATCCAGCCCCAACTAAGCTAAGACTTGTACCCAAGTAGCGGTGGATGTGGCTGTGATAGGTGGCGAAGCTGATAAAAAAAAATAAAAAACGCCAGCTGTAACTTTTTTCCTCAATAGTTTACAGCATACTGAGCTGGAAAAAAATCGTCAGCTGCATCATGGGTGGGGGAATATAAGTCACCTCCTTGCATGAACTTGTGAACTGAATTATTAAAAAATGAACCTTTCTCTCGATTACCACACTATGTTTGTTACCAGGATTTGACCGTTGACAGCAACACTATCTCCCTCCCGGACTATTAGTTTCTTCAATACATTTTCATTTCATGTTCTCCAGATATGGGTATCGTTACCAACGTTATTATGTAAGGCAGGGATTGGCATGATGCAAGGATCCTTGTCATGTCTCCACGCAGCTATGAAAGCACCAGATTCCTCATTTAAGATGGACACACACACTTTTAGCTGGTTTGGTAAGCACCCTACAGGTATATTGAGATATGTTATAAGATTTAGATACTGCAGTTAAATGAAGATCTTCTGAAATTTGCCAGATCTTCTAAACCAATTGTCATTAAACATAAAAGGTGGAAACTACGAATCTCTTTACCTTTGTATAATAAAAACATCTCGCGTCACACGCTACCTCCCACTGTGCAAAATTCCACATTTAAGAGGACAGTCACCATCTCTTTTTAGGGTTCCATAGCCAAATGGCAAAAAGCGGAACCCTTATAGATTCGTCATGTCCGTCTGTCCGTCTGTCCGTCTGTCCGTCTGTCCGTCTGTCCGTCTGTCCGTCTGTCCGTCTGTCCGTCTGTCCGTCTGTCTGTCTGTCCGTCCGTATGTCACAGCCACTTTTCTCCGAAACTATAAGAACTATTGAAACTTGGTAAGTAGATGAAATCTATGAACCGCATTAAGATTTTCACACAAAAATAGAAAATAAACAATAAATTTTTGGGGTTACTCATACTTATAACTGAAATTCAAAAATTTTTTTTTCATCAAACCTATAGGTGTGGGGTATCTAGTGATAGGTCTTCAAAATTGATATTGAGGTTTCTAATATCATTTTTTTTCTAAACGGAATAGTTTGCGCAAGAGACACTTTCAAAGTAGTAAAATGTGTCCCCCCCCCCCCCCCCCCCTTCAAAAATAATGGAATGATCAAACTAAAAATAGTATATGATGTACATTACTATGCAAACTTCCAACGAAAATTGGTTTGAACGAGATCTAGTAAGTAGTTTTTTTTTAAATGTCAAAATTCGTAAACCGCAATTTACCTTTCAAAAGAAAATCTGTTGTATACATAAAGGTACGGAACCCTTCGTGCGCGAGTCCGACTCGCACTTGGCCGGTTTTTTTTCAAACAAATATAGTCGACTATTTGCTCCCTGGATAAAGAAAGACATTAGAGCAAATATGTTTATGCCAGAAAACCACAATTTCTAAAACAGTTGAAACTTGAATTCAAACTATTTTTTCCGTTTTTAATCACCTTGCTTATTATTATATTATGCATTTTATCAATGCCCTACGTTTCGAGATATTTCCAACTACGGCTCACGGGCACGGGTCATAGGTAGACTGTCTTAATTAGTTATTAGATTTCTTTAAGCATAAGAAACCAGTAGTTTTGGAATCGCATATAAACTCAAAAATTTTCAATATTTACTTTCAGCTGCATCTCTCGGAATTGCAGGTCTATTTGGGCTTCCTCTGGTCTCCATAATGATGCACAGATTCGGCAGACGTATTGCATTCTTTGCAATTACAATTCCCGGTGCAGTTGGGATTATTGTCATCGGCTCCACTTCTAGCCTACCTCTCATGTTCTTAGGAAGAGTGTTATGTGGTTTTTGCGCAGCCAGCACCGGATGTCTAGGAGCTGTCATTATTGGGGAATACACCTGCCCTGAAATCCGTGGCATGTTGCTAAATACAAAGACGACTTGTTTAAATATTGGCACCCTAATCTGCTTTATACTTGGACATTTCTATCATTGGAGAACTGTGACTCTACTATCTGCCACACCCCTTATTTTATCTCTTCTTATTACATATACTTGGCCAGAAAGCCCTTCCTGGTTAGCAGAAAGGAAGAAATTCAAGAAAAGCGAAAAAGCTTTTTATTGGTTAAGAGGTAAATCCGAAGAAACAACGAGAGAAATGAAAGAACTTCACCGAAGACAAAAAGATAATCAAGATATGACAATTTCGAAGAAATGTGTCGAATTACTAAAAAAATTCAAGAAGAAAAACTTCCTAAAACCAGCTTTTATTATTGTGATATCTTGTTTAATGTTAGAGGTCAGCGGAAGACATATATTTCCTGCATACGCGATTGCACTGGTCGAAGATATCACTTCTGGAAACGTAAATCCATTTTATTATAACATTACAATTAATGTATTGGTAGTTATAAGTGGAACTATATCAGCTGTATTAATTAAAACTATCGGTGTACGAAAATTATTATTCGTAACGGGTACTGCTACTGTGATAGTGTTATTCCTAGCTTGTTTTTTTCAATATTTAGTATCTATTGATATAGTATCTATTAGTTACGCTTGGTTACCATTGTTTTTGTATGTAGCATTCTTTTTTCTAGCTAATTTGGGCTGTACAAGTATTCCTTTAGCATTGGTTGGAGAGATAGTTCCATTAGAACACAGAGCATTTGGATCTTCGATAAATGGGTATTTCGTATGTATATTTATGTCAATAGCATTAAAAATTCTACCATATATGGTTAAACAGTTTATGATATATGGGACATTTGCTATTTTAGGTGTTTGTTTAGCTATGTGTTTGTTAATTTTGTACTTTTTGATACCTGAAACGAGGAATAAGACTTTGCAAGAGATTGAAGATTTTTGGAACTATGGGGAGTTTAGAGATGGTGAAATTGTTAAAAATAATGACGATGATATAGAAATGGAATATGATAAAAATATCCCATTAATTGGTCCCACTGTAGTGCTCTCTGTTCAGAAAGAAGAAAAGTAAAAAAACTTTATTATCCTTATTTATCTATAAACGTTGAGTAGGTACGGTTGGAATAGTTTTACCACTTTTTGTTATTGTCTGTCAACTTGTCACGGAAAAAGACAAAGCATGTTCTGACTACTCCGACTTTATTCCACGTTTATTAATAAGATTATATAGGTAGGTACAGCATAAATCCAGCTTTAAGCTTGAAATATCAGAATTCCACAATAGATCGTACAGAATTCTACATCAGTAGAATACAAATACTTTTTATTGGCCTAATATGAATCCAAAATCTTGTGCGTCGCAATTTAAGTCTTACTTATTTGGCTATATACCTTCTTGTAAATAAGGTATAAAATATTGGAACAATTAGGTACATATTAATAGTGTTTTTAAGTTTAGATTTTTAATGAAGTTGATTGACTCGCCAAATTGTAACACGTGCGGTAAGATAGAAGATGTTTACCACGTTGTAATTGAATGTGACCGGAGCCAGTCTTTGAGAACAGAAATATTTGATACGTATGGTATGGATTTGAGACAGATGGGTGCATTACAGAGAGTTTTAGGTGAGCCGAACAGTGATGTGGCAATTTTACTTTATAAATTATTGTTAAATTTGTTAATAGTACCTAGTTTAGTTAGTAGTGAGTAGATTTTATTATTTTATTATAAGTAGTTTATTTGTTTGAAATAATGGGACCGACATGGTCAACTTATGACAAAGGTCCCTATAAATTTTTTTTTAAATTGATAATAAAAAAAAAAAAAAAGTTTTATACGTCTTAGGGCCGGCGCAGACCTGACGGAGCGCAGCGCAGAGAATTTTTGATTGTCATAATATTATCGACCTTGTTCTCATTAAAATAATATTCAAAATCAGTTAACACAACAAATGAATTCGCGCGCATACTCGCGCCTCCGCGCGTATTGTGTGTTAACTGATTTTGAATATTATTTTAATGAGAACAAGGTCGATAATATTATAACAATCAAAAATTCTCTGCGCTGCGCTCCGTCAGGTCTGCGCCGGCCCTTAGTAATTGTTAGCAGAAATAATTAAATTTTAATTTAATAATCTTATAAGTACCTATCTCTTCGCCTTATTGTTTCTAGTTTACCTTACTACTACAAACAGACTTCAATCGAGAACCAATCAAGTAAGTAGGTGAGAGGTTTCTGCTTAGGGATAATCTTGGATACGTAATCCTTGTGAAGTGGGAAAACTGCAGCTACGTTGTGGCCTAGTCAATAGTGACCACTTTTACTAAGTGCTATATTTTTAAGAGCTGGAGCTCCTTTGTTTCTTTGAGCTTGCGTTGTGTCTATGTGAAAAACTTAGTGGGTACTGTTACCATTTCCATACAAACATAATACCAAAATAAATTATGAAAAATTTAGTTTTTTACCCTAATATCGGTATTATTCGGATTAAGATTTTATTTTTATAGGGCTCCCACCACAAAGTTTTCCAAAATATTCATTCGAAATTAAATAAAACGGAGAAACATTTATTTCATTTTTACACCCGGACCCCGGGCTCTCGAGAGAGATGTAACCGGGAACAACGCTCGGATAATGATGAATAAGGTAAAAACCTGTTCTAATAATAACCTAACCTATCCTGGTTAGGTTATTAATTATAATATTATAAATAAAAAAGCGTGATGTATAAAATCAAACTTTATATGAAATAAACATTATAATTACAAAATAAAACCTTTTTATTTATAGTATTAGGCGCTTTGGCGTCCGCTGCCGCGGCACGAGCACGCACTTCCTTACATTATAGACTACACAAACGAAAGTAGGTAAATTACGCGTAGGTTCAGTTTCAAAATAGAGGCTTATACGTGCAAATCTGGACCTGTCCTGTTTTCTGTAGCACATAAAAAGAACATAAGAACCACACAGAAGCTAGTCCTATCCTATTCTACTAATATTGTAAAGCTGAAAGTTTGTGAGGATGTATGTGTGTATGTGGGTGTGTGTGTGTTTGTGACTCAACCACGTAAAAACCGCTGAACCGATTACCATGAAACTCGGTATCTAGATAGCTGGAGACCTAGAATAACACAAAGGCTACTTTTTATCCCGATATTTCCGCATGATTGGGATTTACGCGGGTGAAACCGTGGAACTCTGCTAGTCATAAATAAAAATAAAATAAATAAATAAATAATGCACGACGTTACACACAGCGCAATCTAGCCCCAAACTAAGCACTAGGCTTGTACTATGGGTACTAGACAACGGATATACTACATATTATACCTTTTTTTTTTGTAAATACATACATATGATACATAGAAAACACTGAATATCCCATGTCTTCGGACCGTGGTGAGTCCTAGGACATGTTGACAAATAAAACAAAGATGCAATCTCTATCACGTAATCTGATCACAGATATATTATGTAAGTTACCGTGATGTGGCAAACTCAAGGGACAGGTAACACCGATAGGGATCCATTAGTAAATGCGAGCAATAAAATTGAGAGGAACTATTAGGATGGTTTCATACTAGATCACACATTTTCAC